>OY365814.1:35298370-35468920 GCA_959347315.1 Bimastos eiseni | reverse complement strand
TAGGGAGTAGGGCAGGTAAAGGTAAGGGGACGGATCCTCAAGGATTCCGTAAGGTGACCAACCCTTGCAAGAAAGTTTGCATCAGCACCTCACCCGAACCAATCCCCACACACAACCGCTTCTGTCCTGGCTCTCTCAATCTTTCTGACATCTCACCTGACCTTCCTAATTCTGACAATACTTCCTCTGACTCTCCTACCATTTACATCCTTGCTGAACTTGCTGGTGACTCTGATTCTGACTCTGATAACACTCCTTCTCCGGTAAGGAAACTTCCTAAATCTTCCAAACTCACCACTGCTCCTACACTCTCCTTCACACCTTCGACTTCACCTACTAACCCTACTACTAACCCTAAACCTTCTACATCTACTCACCCTCATCCTACTCTTACTGTACCTACGAACCCTACCACTAACCCTAAACTTCCTACACCCTCCTTCACGCCTTCGACTTCACCTACTAACCCTACTACTAACCCTAAACCTTCTACATCTACTCACCCTCATCCTACTCTTACTGTACCTACTAACCCTACCACTAACCCTAAACTTCCTACACCTACTCAACTACTTCCTGAACGCTCTCTTACCTCACACTCTCTCATTACTCTGACTGGAACCTCTACTGAACTTACTAACCCTACAACTAACCCTAACCCTATTCCTCAACGCACTAGACGCCTGACCACCAGGTCCATTGCATCTTCTGAACCAGCCGCCCTGGCAAAAACTACTATTACTACGGCACCCCTTCAGAGACCCACATCTCCACCCCAGCCGAATCCCACCCTCTCTCCCCCTCCACGGTTCTCCTACCTGCGCGGGTTCAATAGGGATCAATGGAGGGTTCAGCTTAGGGCAGACACGCGGCATCTCATCATTGCGGACTCCAACTTCAAGCACATCACGGGCACCGACCTCCCTGAGGGTTTCCAACTGGTAAGCCTGTCCGGGGGCAACTTCTATAACGTTGCACATCTCCAACATGCACTCCCCGACCATCAACTTGAGCACCTCATCTTCGCCCTGGGCATCAACCATAGGGACGATTTTTCTCTGACCCGACCACTGGAGGCCCTGAAGGTACGCTTGATAACGGCCCACATGAAGGCGAAGGTGGTTCTCACAGTGGGGGTCTCAACCAGCCCGAACTTCTCTCTACAACACCATAACAACATCACAGCAATCAACAACGGTATCAAACACCTAACTACGGCCACATACATACCACCCATACCCTCGGAGGCGGTTAGGACTGACCCAGACATGTTGCACTACACACAACCAACACAACAACAAATTCTAGGTAAAATAGTACGCACCATCCAAAGCATGACAAAAAACTAAAAAACACAATTCAAAATACAGAAAATAACTCTCACACACACACTCTCTCAAAATACACTATGAACCTCTCAAAACAACCCTTAAGCCTGGAGGATACGAGCCTCCTTGATCTAGGACTAGGCTTCATACCCACCACCAACAAACTCTACTTTAAAGACATCGAAACCAGTTTGAACAAATTAACCAGATCAATCAAATTAAGAGATTATTTTAAAAATCATGATTCAAGCCAAAATGATAGTCAAACAAGAAAAACTAAAAGGAACTTCACAGAACCTAGCACTTGGATCCCTAAAGATGAACATTTATCTGAAAACACCCTAGAATTAATTGATAAGCTAAAAGAAACCACAGAAAGCATACTACATGAATATCCATTAGTTAATGACACCTACACCTTTAGAAATAAGACTAATAATCTGACTAAAAATCAACAAAAAGCAATACATAGATTACGCAATAATGAAAATATAATAATCAAACCAGCGGACAAAGGGGGAATGGTATGCGTCCTAGACAAACAATCATATAACATAGAAGCAAGTAGACAATTAGATAACACTAAGTATTACAAAATCATTGAAACGCCTCTTAAGAATGAAACTATACCTAGGATAAATGAAATCTTAAATAGGCTACGTAAATCTAAGCACATTAGCCGAGAACAATATTCGTACCTCAGCGCCAAACCTACAGATAAAGAACGTAAATTCTACCTCCTACCTAAAATTCATAAACATATAAATAAATGGACACTACCGGATATGCCGGAAGGACGTCCTATAGTAGGAGATTGCGCGACAGAATCTAGGCGAATAAGTGAATATATTGACTCCTACCTCAAACCCCTCGCCAATAAACATCCATCATACATTAAGGACACCTATGACTTTATAAACAGAATCAAAAACATTACAATAAAACCACACTATATCTTAGTCACAGGCGATGTCACAGCACTATACACAAATATGAACATAGATAGAACTATCACTACTGTAAAAGAATTCTTCCATAAAAATCCAAAAGCTAATAGACCAGACGCCGAACTCTTAGAACTCTTAGAAATAGCAATGAAAAATAACGACTTCTCCTTCTGCAACAAACTCTTCCTACAAATTTTTGGGACAGCTATGGGAAAAACCTTTGCACCTAACTTAGCAAACATGTACCTGGTAGAATTTGACAAAAAAGCAATGGAGGCCTTCCACATTCACCCACTTGACTTCTTCCGTTTTCTTGATGATATCTTCTTTGTATGGCCTGGCACTGTGGAGGAGCTAAAACAATATGAAGCATTTCTAAATTCTTTAATCCCTGACATTACAATAACCTTAACATACAATGACACTGAAATTAACTTCCTTGACACAACAATCTTTAAAAACACAGACCAGGACAGGACTACACTGCAGACAAGAGTTTATTTTAAACAGACAGACACACACCAATTACTGCACAGTTCATCATTTCATCCTAAACACACATTCACTGGCATCCTGAAATCGCAAATTTTAAGATTTAAAAGACTATCCTCATATAAAACGGACTTCGACTACTCATGTAAAACACTATTTGACAGTTTAATACACAGGGGATATAGCAAAAGACTGCTAAGGGAAACTAAAAACAACATATGGACCAGACGTGAAAAGAATCTTAAAACTAAAAAAACTGATAACAACCTCCTCCCAGTAGTCATACCATACAATCCACTATCTATGCGAATATTCTATGAATGGAAAAAACTCCTCATGCAAGACAATACACTAAAACATTACCGAATAATACCAGCCTACTCTAGAAATAGGAACCTAAAAGAATTACTTGCTCCACGTAGAAATAGGCCCATAAAACCAAAACAAAATACGAACATAGGCTCAAACAAGTGTAACATACCTAACTGTCAGTCATGCCCATACATTACAGTCTCCAAAACATACTCAAGCACATACACACGCCGCAAATACACCATAATCAAGCAACTAGACTGCCAAAGCACAAATACAATCTACTTAATTACTTGTAGCGCCTGCAACAAACAATATATAGACCATACACAAGGTAAAGTAGTAGAAGGCCTATTAGAACATATCCACAATATCACAAATAAGCATAATAACCCATTATCAAACCACTTCAATTCAAACAACCACTCACTAAAAAACATTACAATTATGCCGATAGTCACCGTTGCTGCACTGGAAATGGTTCTTTTTAGGTACCAACCGTCCTCTCTGCCGTACCGCCTCCTGGATCTACAACAACAATGGCGACAAGAATTGATGACGTACCAACCTCACGGGATCAACCGACCACCAGACTACACCACCAGACAACACCTGACCTAACCACAACAGAACAACCGAACATCATCATCCTCATCCTCAAACAGCATCAGCGCTCCAGCATCATCATCATCACCACCACCTCCATCGCCACCGCCGGGATCACCTCCACCAACACCACATCACCATCAGACCCGCCATCTGTGATTCTCCCATCAACGAATTGTGCCAGCGCTTAACAATCACTTCGTGATTTGATACATAACCTAAACCTGCCAGCGCCTAGGAGTTGATGGGCAAGGAATCACGGATGAACGGGTACATGGAACAACACTAACAACACTGACCGCAACATAATTCGTCTGAATATAAGACTCGCTCACCTGTTATCATTAACATTTGTATATAGCTCGTGTCACCGCTGACACGATCCGAACATATAAACTAGGCCTGACTTACCTGTATAGTTTCGTATAGGCCTAGGATGGATAATTAGACCGCACCCACCTGTATAGCATAACAACCCTACCTGACACGAACTTAGACAGTTAGATACTTAACTGTATAACTCCGTATAGGCCTAGAATGGATAATTAGACCGCACTCACCTGTATAGCATAACAACCCTACATGACACGAACCAACGAACTTAGACAATTAGTTAGGCAAACAAAACTATAGCACCGGATAGGCTGGCCTCATTAGAGTTAGACATAGGGATGGCCTCCTAGAAAGGTATATATAAGGTTAATATTTCAGACTTTCTTTACCTGATGAAGGCGAATTAGCCGAAACGTCGTCACATTGTTAGAGTTAAAATTGTGCAGAGATTAAATTTGTGTAAAGCGATTGTATTAAGTTAGGAATTTATAGCGATTGTATTAAGTTAGGAGTTTAGAAATAAGACTAGTAAAAATCGAGAAACTGATCTTTTGAGTTTCTCAACAAAGTCGTTTTTGTCTCAATTATTCTTATATAATCAGTCATTCAAATTACAATAAAAAACAACAAGAAAAACTTTTGAATACTCAAAACCTGAAGAACGAAGAGAATGCATCGCCAACAGTTCCAGACCCGACAGCCGCCAACGAATGGATTCACCTTCCAACAACACCTACAACCGGGCAAGTATCAATACAATAACAATGCTGCTTCTGCACTCACCTTTCCTCCTCCTCCTCCTCCCCCTACCTTTGACTTTCAGCGGATGGAGATGCTCATGGAGAGAATGAACAAGTCCATGGAGACCTTCAGTGGTCGTTTGAACCTGCTGGAGAAGGGTCTACCTTCTTCCAAAATGGCGTCATCTATGACCCATAGCATCCCACCGTTGTTCCAAACCCTACCACCTCGTTCCCTCCCCACTCTACCTCCTCCACCACCTCCTCCTCACCCTACACTTCCTCACTCTACACTACCACTTCCTCCCACCTCGGCCTGGTCTCGCCCACTTCAGCACAACCCCCCTTCAGGATCACTCCCCCCTCTCATGTCTCTGAAACTCCCTCACTTCAACAGACCAGGGCACTCTACTGCACTACCTCGAATCTCTGAACCTCGCCTCCGCTCTGACAACCCGGATTTCTCCACCATCTGCAAGGCCTTGTACCGCGCCACCCAACTGCGCAGGCAACAATCTAACTGGCAGTCTCTTCCCAGATCCATCCAACGCGATTTGCAAACGGTTGCCTGCAGCATAAACCCGGTATATCCGACCCCTGCAGTCCGCAAGGACATCTCCTCCATCCTCGAAAACTCGGGCACTGAACTAACGGCACGCCTTCAGCTTCACTTCTCTTCCCAACTGCAATCTACCATCACTCTTCTCAGGGGGGCCAACCCAAGGGATAAGGAGGCCATTATCAACGTGGTTGTGAAACAGATCACTGGCAACCTCGGCCGTAAGGTAACCGAGGCTGAGGTCAGACGCCTGGTCCAGGCTGAGGCAAGGGTGATAGGAGTCAGGGAGGTGGAGAAGGTGGTCAGGGAGGTGGAGAAGGTGGTCAGGGAGGTGGAGAAGGTGGTAAGAGTGAGGGGTGTAGATACAGGTGCGGGGATAGGAGTGAGAGACGTAGGGGTTGAGACAGGTACGGTGATGGACTTAGGGAGTGAGGCAGGTACGGTAATGGACTTAGAGAGTGAGGCAGTTACGGTGATGGACTTAGGGAGTAGGGCAGGTAAAGGTAAGGGGACGGATCCTCAAGGATTCCGTAAGGTGACCAACCCTTGCAAGAAAGTTTGCATCAGCACCTCACCCGAACCAATCCCCACACACAACCGCTTCTGTCCTGGCTCTCTCAATCTTTCTGACATCTCACCTGACCTTCCTAATTCTGACAATACTTCCTCTGACTCTCCTACCATTTACATCCTTGCTGAACTTGCTGGTGACTCTGATTCTGACTCTGATAACACTCCTTCTCCGGTAAGGAAACTTCCTAAATCTTCCAAACTCACCACTGCTCCTACACTCTCCTTCACACCTTCGACTTCACCTACTAACCCTACTACTAACCCTAAACCTTCTACATCTACTCACCCTCATCCTACTCTTACTGTACCTACGAACCCTACCACTAACCCTAAACTTCCTACACCCTCCTTCACGCCTTCGACTTCACCTACTAACCCTACTACTAACCCTAAACCTTCTACATCTACTCACCCTCATCCTACTCTTACTGTACCTACTAACCCTACCACTAACCCTAAACTTCCTACACCTACTCAACTACTTCCTGAACGCTCTCTTACCTCACACTCTCTCATTACTCTGACTGGAACCTCTACTGAACTTACTAACCCTACAACTAACCCTAACCCTATTCCTCAACGCACTAGACGCCTGACCACCAGGTCCATTGCATCTTCTGAACCAGCCGCCCTGGCAAAAACTACTATTACTACGGCACCCCTTCAGAGACCCACATCTCCACCCCAGCCGAATCCCACCCTCTCTCCCCCTCCACGGTTCTCCTACCTGCGCGGGTTCAATAGGGATCAATGGAGGGTTCAGCTTAGGGCAGACACGCGGCATCTCATCATTGCGGACTCCAACTTCAAGCACATCACGGGCACCGACCTCCCTGAGGGTTTCCAACTGGTAAGCCTGTCCGGGGGCAACTTCTATAACGTTGCACATCTCCAACATGCACTCCCCGACCATCAACTTGAGCACCTCATCTTCGCCCTGGGCATCAACCATAGGGACGATTTTTCTCTGACCCGACCACTGGAGGCCCTGAAGGTACGCTTGATAACGGCCCACATGAAGGCGAAGGTGGTTCTCACAGTGGGGGTCTCAACCAGCCCGAACTTCTCTCTACAACACCATAACAACATCACAGCAATCAACAACGGTATCAAACACCTAACTACGGCCACATACATACCACCCATACCCTCGGAGGCGGTTAGGACTGACCCAGACATGTTGCACTACACACAACCAACACAACAACAAATTCTAGGTAAAATAGTACGCACCATCCAAAGCATGACAAAAAACTAAAAAACACAATTCAAAATACAGAAAATAACTCTCACACACACACTCTCTCAAAATACACTATGAACCTCTCAAAACAACCCTTAAGCCTGGAGGATACGAGCCTCCTTGATCTAGGACTAGGCTTCATACCCACCACCAACAAACTCTACTTTAAAGACATCGAAACCAGTTTGAACAAATTAACCAGATCAATCAAATTAAGAGATTATTTTAAAAATCATGATTCAAGCCAAAATGATAGTCAAACAAGAAAAACTAAAAGGAACTTCACAGAACCTAGCACTTGGATCCCTAAAGATGAACATTTATCTGAAAACACCCTAGAATTAATTGATAAGCTAAAAGAAACCACAGAAAGCATACTACATGAATATCCATTAGTTAATGACACCTACACCTTTAGAAATAAGACTAATAATCTGACTAAAAATCAACAAAAAGCAATACATAGATTACGCAATAATGAAAATATAATAATCAAACCAGCGGACAAAGGGGGAATGGTATGCGTCCTAGACAAACAATCATATAACATAGAAGCAAGTAGACAATTAGATAACACTAAGTATTACAAAATCATTGAAACGCCTCTTAAGAATGAAACTATACCTAGGATAAATGAAATCTTAAATAGGCTACGTAAATCTAAGCACATTAGCCGAGAACAATATTCGTACCTCAGCGCCAAACCTACAGATAAAGAACGTAAATTCTACCTCCTACCTAAAATTCATAAACATATAAATAAATGGACACTACCGGATATGCCGGAAGGACGTCCTATAGTAGGAGATTGCGCGACAGAATCTAGGCGAATAAGTGAATATATTGACTCCTACCTCAAACCCCTCGCCAATAAACATCCATCATACATTAAGGACACCTATGACTTTATAAACAGAATCAAAAACATTACAATAAAACCACACTATATCTTAGTCACAGGCGATGTCACAGCACTATACACAAATATGAACATAGATAGAACTATCACTACTGTAAAAGAATTCTTCCATAAAAATCCAAAAGCTAATAGACCAGACGCCGAACTCTTAGAACTCTTAGAAATAGCAATGAAAAATAACGACTTCTCCTTCTGCAACAAACTCTTCCTACAAATTTTTGGGACAGCTATGGGAAAAACCTTTGCACCTAACTTAGCAAACATGTACCTGGTAGAATTTGACAAAAAAGCAATGGAGGCCTTCCACATTCACCCACTTGACTTCTTCCGTTTTCTTGATGATATCTTCTTTGTATGGCCTGGCACTGTGGAGGAGCTAAAACAATATGAAGCATTTCTAAATTCTTTAATCCCTGACATTACAATAACCTTAACATACAATGACACTGAAATTAACTTCCTTGACACAACAATCTTTAAAAACACAGACCAGGACAGGACTACACTGCAGACAAGAGTTTATTTTAAACAGACAGACACACACCAATTACTGCACAGTTCATCATTTCATCCTAAACACACATTCACTGGCATCCTGAAATCGCAAATTTTAAGATTTAAAAGACTATCCTCATATAAAACGGACTTCGACTACTCATGTAAAACACTATTTGACAGTTTAATACACAGGGGATATAGCAAAAGACTGCTAAGGGAAACTAAAAACAACATATGGACCAGACGTGAAAAGAATCTTAAAACTAAAAAAACTGATAACAACCTCCTCCCAGTAGTCATACCATACAATCCACTATCTATGCGAATATTCTATGAATGGAAAAAACTCCTCATGCAAGACAATACACTAAAACATTACCGAATAATACCAGCCTACTCTAGAAATAGGAACCTAAAAGAATTACTTGCTCCACGTAGAAATAGGCCCATAAAACCAAAACAAAATACGAACATAGGCTCAAACAAGTGTAACATACCTAACTGTCAGTCATGCCCATACATTACAGTCTCCAAAACATACTCAAGCACATACACACGCCGCAAATACACCATAATCAAGCAACTAGACTGCCAAAGCACAAATACAATCTACTTAATTACTTGTAGCGCCTGCAACAAACAATATATAGACCATACACAAGGTAAAGTAGTAGAAGGCCTATTAGAACATATCCACAATATCACAAATAAGCATAATAACCCATTATCAAACCACTTCAATTCAAACAACCACTCACTAAAAAACATTACAATTATGCCGATAGTCACCGTTGCTGCACTGGAAATGGTTCTTTTTAGGTACCAACCGTCCTCTCTGCCGTACCGCCTCCTGGATCTACAACAACAATGGCGACAAGAATTGATGACGTACCAACCTCACGGGATCAACCGACCACCAGACTACACCACCAGACAACACCTGACCTAACCACAACAGAACAACCGAACATCATCATCCTCATCCTCAAACAGCATCAGCGCTCCAGCATCATCATCATCACCACCACCTCCATCGCCACCGCCGGGATCACCTCCACCAACACCACATCACCATCAGACCCGCCATCTGTGATTCTCCCATCAACGAATTGTGCCAGCGCTTAACAATCACTTCGTGATTTGATACATAACCTAAACCTGCCAGCGCCTAGGAGTTGATGGGCAAGGAATCACGGATGAACGGGTACATGGAACAACACTAACAACACTGACCGCAACATAATTCGTCTGAATATAAGACTCGCTCACCTGTTATCATTAACATTTGTATATAGCTCGTGTCACCGCTGACACGATCCGAACATATAAACTAGGCCTGACTTACCTGTATAGTTTCGTATAGGCCTAGGATGGATAATTAGACCGCACCCACCTGTATAGCATAACAACCCTACCTGACACGAACTTAGACAGTTAGATACTTAACTGTATAACTCCGTATAGGCCTAGAATGGATAATTAGACCGCACTCACCTGTATAGCATAACAACCCTACATGACACGAACCAACGAACTTAGACAATTAGTTAGGCAAACAAAACTATAGCACCGGATAGGCTGGCCTCATTAGAGTTAGACATAGGGATGGCCTCCTAGAAAGGTATATATAAGGTTAATATTTCAGACTTTCTTTACCTGATGAAGGCGAATTAGCCGAAACGTCGTCACATTGTTAGAGTTAAAATTGTGCAGAGATTAAATTTGTGTAAAGCGATTGTATTAAGTTAGGAATTTATAGCGATTGTATTAAGTTAGGAGTTTAGAAATAAGACTAGTAAAAATCGAGAAACTGATCTTTTGAGTTTCTCAACAAAGTCGTTTTTGTCTCAATTATTCTTATATAATCAGTCATTCAAATTACAATAAAAAACAACAAGAAAAACTTTTGAATACTCAAAACCTGAAGAACGAAGAGAATGCATCGCCAACAGTTCCAGACCCGACAGCCGCCAACGAATGGATTCACCTTCCAACAACACCTACAACCGGGCAAGTATCAATACAATAACAATGCTGCTTCTGCACTCACCTTTCCTCCTCCTCCTCCTCCCCCTACCTTTGACTTTCAGCGGATGGAGATGCTCATGGAGAGAATGAACAAGTCCATGGAGACCTTCAGTGGTCGTTTGAACCTGCTGGAGAAGGGTCTACCTTCTTCCAAAATGGCGTCATCTATGACCCATAGCATCCCACCGTTGTTCCAAACCCTACCACCTCGTTCCCTCCCCACTCTACCTCCTCCACCACCTCCTCCTCACCCTACACTTCCTCACTCTACACTACCACTTCCTCCCACCTCGGCCTGGTCTCGCCCACTTCAGCACAACCCCCCTTCAGGATCACTCCCCCCTCTCATGTCTCTGAAACTCCCTCACTTCAACAGACCAGGGCACTCTACTGCACTACCTCGAATCTCTGAACCTCGCCTCCGCTCTGACAACCCGGATTTCTCCACCATCTGCAAGGCCTTGTACCGCGCCACCCAACTGCGCAGGCAACAATCTAACTGGCAGTCTCTTCCCAGATCCATCCAACGCGATTTGCAAACGGTTGCCTGCAGCATAAACCCGGTATATCCGACCCCTGCAGTCCGCAAGGACATCTCCTCCATCCTCGAAAACTCGGGCACTGAACTAACGGCACGCCTTCAGCTTCACTTCTCTTCCCAACTGCAATCTACCATCACTCTTCTCAGGGGGGCCAACCCAAGGGATAAGGAGGCCATTATCAACGTGGTTGTGAAACAGATCACTGGCAACCTCGGCCGTAAGGTAACCGAGGCTGAGGTCAGACGCCTGGTCCAGGCTGAGGCAAGGGTGATAGGAGTCAGGGAGGTGGAGAAGGTGGTCAGGGAGGTGGAGAAGGTGGTCAGGGAGGTGGAGAAGGTGGTAAGAGTGAGGGGTGTAGATACAGGTGCGGGGATAGGAGTGAGAGACGTAGGGGTTGAGACAGGTACGGTGATGGACTTAGGGAGTGAGGCAGGTACGGTAATGGACTTAGAGAGTGAGGCAGTTACGGTGATGGACTTAGGGAGTAGGGCAGGTAAAGGTAAGGGGACGGATCCTCAAGGATTCCGTAAGGTGACCAACCCTTGCAAGAAAGTTTGCATCAGCACCTCACCCGAACCAATCCCCACACACAACCGCTTCTGTCCTGGCTCTCTCAATCTTTCTGACATCTCACCTGACCTTCCTAATTCTGACAATACTTCCTCTGACTCTCCTACCATTTACATCCTTGCTGAACTTGCTGGTGACTCTGATTCTGACTCTGATAACACTCCTTCTCCGGTAAGGAAACTTCCTAAATCTTCCAAACTCACCACTGCTCCTACACTCTCCTTCACACCTTCGACTTCACCTACTAACCCTACTACTAACCCTAAACCTTCTACATCTACTCACCCTCATCCTACTCTTACTGTACCTACGAACCCTACCACTAACCCTAAACTTCCTACACCCTCCTTCACGCCTTCGACTTCACCTACTAACCCTACTACTAACCCTAAACCTTCTACATCTACTCACCCTCATCCTACTCTTACTGTACCTACTAACCCTACCACTAACCCTAAACTTCCTACACCTACTCAACTACTTCCTGAACGCTCTCTTACCTCACACTCTCTCATTACTCTGACTGGAACCTCTACTGAACTTACTAACCCTACAACTAACCCTAACCCTATTCCTCAACGCACTAGACGCCTGACCACCAGGTCCATTGCATCTTCTGAACCAGCCGCCCTGGCAAAAACTACTATTACTACGGCACCCCTTCAGAGACCCACATCTCCACCCCAGCCGAATCCCACCCTCTCTCCCCCTCCACGGTTCTCCTACCTGCGCGGGTTCAATAGGGATCAATGGAGGGTTCAGCTTAGGGCAGACACGCGGCATCTCATCATTGCGGACTCCAACTTCAAGCACATCACGGGCACCGACCTCCCTGAGGGTTTCCAACTGGTAAGCCTGTCCGGGGGCAACTTCTATAACGTTGCACATCTCCAACATGCACTCCCCGACCATCAACTTGAGCACCTCATCTTCGCCCTGGGCATCAACCATAGGGACGATTTTTCTCTGACCCGACCACTGGAGGCCCTGAAGGTACGCTTGATAACGGCCCACATGAAGGCGAAGGTGGTTCTCACAGTGGGGGTCTCAACCAGCCCGAACTTCTCTCTACAACACCATAACAACATCACAGCAATCAACAACGGTATCAAACACCTAACTACGGCCACATACATACCACCCATACCCTCGGAGGCGGTTAGGACTGACCCAGACATGTTGCACTACACACAACCAACACAACAACAAATTCTAGGTAAAATAGTACGCACCATCCAAAGCATGACAAAAAACTAAAAAACACAATTCAAAATACAGAAAATAACTCTCACACACACACTCTCTCAAAATACACTATGAACCTCTCAAAACAACCCTTAAGCCTGGAGGATACGAGCCTCCTTGATCTAGGACTAGGCTTCATACCCACCACCAACAAACTCTACTTTAAAGACATCGAAACCAGTTTGAACAAATTAACCAGATCAATCAAATTAAGAGATTATTTTAAAAATCATGATTCAAGCCAAAATGATAGTCAAACAAGAAAAACTAAAAGGAACTTCACAGAACCTAGCACTTGGATCCCTAAAGATGAACATTTATCTGAAAACACCCTAGAATTAATTGATAAGCTAAAAGAAACCACAGAAAGCATACTACATGAATATCCATTAGTTAATGACACCTACACCTTTAGAAATAAGACTAATAATCTGACTAAAAATCAACAAAAAGCAATACATAGATTACGCAATAATGAAAATATAATAATCAAACCAGCGGACAAAGGGGGAATGGTATGCGTCCTAGACAAACAATCATATAACATAGAAGCAAGTAGACAATTAGATAACACTAAGTATTACAAAATCATTGAAACGCCTCTTAAGAATGAAACTATACCTAGGATAAATGAAATCTTAAATAGGCTACGTAAATCTAAGCACATTAGCCGAGAACAATATTCGTACCTCAGCGCCAAACCTACAGATAAAGAACGTAAATTCTACCTCCTACCTAAAATTCATAAACATATAAATAAATGGACACTACCGGATATGCCGGAAGGACGTCCTATAGTAGGAGATTGCGCGACAGAATCTAGGCGAATAAGTGAATATATTGACTCCTACCTCAAACCCCTCGCCAATAAACATCCATCATACATTAAGGACACCTATGACTTTATAAACAGAATCAAAAACATTACAATAAAACCACACTATATCTTAGTCACAGGCGATGTCACAGCACTATACACAAATATGAACATAGATAGAACTATCACTACTGTAAAAGAATTCTTCCATAAAAATCCAAAAGCTAATAGACCAGACGCCGAACTCTTAGAACTCTTAGAAATAGCAATGAAAAATAACGACTTCTCCTTCTGCAACAAACTCTTCCTACAAATTTTTGGGACAGCTATGGGAAAAACCTTTGCACCTAACTTAGCAAACATGTACCTGGTAGAATTTGACAAAAAAGCAATGGAGGCCTTCCACATTCACCCACTTGACTTCTTCCGTTTTCTTGATGATATCTTCTTTGTATGGCCTGGCACTGTGGAGGAGCTAAAACAATATGAAGCATTTCTAAATTCTTTAATCCCTGACATTACAATAACCTTAACATACAATGACACTGAAATTAACTTCCTTGACACAACAATCTTTAAAAACACAGACCAGGACAGGACTACACTGCAGACAAGAGTTTATTTTAAACAGACAGACACACACCAATTACTGCACAGTTCATCATTTCATCCTAAACACACATTCACTGGCATCCTGAAATCGCAAATTTTAAGATTTAAAAGACTATCCTCATATAAAACGGACTTCGACTACTCATGTAAAACACTATTTGACAGTTTAATACACAGGGGATATAGCAAAAGACTGCTAAGGGAAACTAAAAACAACATATGGACCAGACGTGAAAAGAATCTTAAAACTAAAAAAACTGATAACAACCTCCTCCCAGTAGTCATACCATACAATCCACTATCTATGCGAATATTCTATGAATGGAAAAAACTCCTCATGCAAGACAATACACTAAAACATTACCGAATAATACCAGCCTACTCTAGAAATAGGAACCTAAAAGAATTACTTGCTCCACGTAGAAATAGGCCCATAAAACCAAAACAAAATACGAACATAGGCTCAAACAAGTGTAACATACCTAACTGTCAGTCATGCCCATACATTACAGTCTCCAAAACATACTCAAGCACATACACACGCCGCAAATACACCATAATCAAGCAACTAGACTGCCAAAGCACAAATACAATCTACTTAATTACTTGTAGCGCCTGCAACAAACAATATATAGACCATACACAAGGTAAAGTAGTAGAAGGCCTATTAGAACATATCCACAATATCACAAATAAGCATAATAACCCATTATCAAACCACTTCAATTCAAACAACCACTCACTAAAAAACATTACAATTATGCCGATAGTCACCGTTGCTGCACTGGAAATGGTTCTTTTTAGGTACCAACCGTCCTCTCTGCCGTACCGCCTCCTGGATCTACAACAACAATGGCGACAAGAATTGATGACGTACCAACCTCACGGGATCAACCGACCACCAGACTACACCACCAGACAACACCTGACCTAACCACAACAGAACAACCGAACATCATCATCCTCATCCTCAAACAGCATCAGCGCTCCAGCATCATCATCATCACCACCACCTCCATCGCCACCGCCGGGATCACCTCCACCAACACCACATCACCATCAGACCCGCCATCTGTGATTCTCCCATCAACGAATTGTGCCAGCGCTTAACAATCACTTCGTGATTTGATACATAACTAACCCTAACCCTAACCCTAACCCTAACCCTAACCCTAACCCTAACCCTAACCCTAACCCTAACCCTAACCCTAACCCTAACCCTAACCCTAACCCTAACCCTAACCCTAACCCTAACCCTAACCCTAACCCTAACCCTAACCCTAACCCTAACCCTAACCCTAACCCTAACCCTAACCCTAACCCTAACCCTAACCCTAACCCTAACCCTAACCCTAACCCTAACCCTAACCCTAACCCTAACCCTAACCCTAACCCTAACCCTAACCCTAACCCTAACCCTAACCCTAACCCTAACCCTAACCCTAACCCTAACCCTAACCCTAACCCTAACCCTAACCCTAACCCTAACCCTAACCCTAACCCTAACCCTAACCCTAACCCTAACCCTAACCCTAACCCTAACCCTAACCCTAACCCTAACCCTAACCCTAACCCTAACCCTAACCCTAACCCTAACCCTAACCCTAACCCTAACCCTAACCCTAACCCTAACCCTAACCCTAACCCTAACCCTAACCCTAACCCTAACCCTAACCCTAACCCTAACCCTAACCCTAACCCTAACCCTAACCCTAACCCTAACCCTAACCCTAACCCTAACCCTAACCCTAACCCTAACCCTAACCCTAACCCTAACCCTAACCCTAACCCTAACCCTAACCCTAACCCTAACCCTAACCCTAACCCTAACCCTAACCCTAACACTAAAAGTAGGCAACTCCGCCACTCTGGCATACCATCCGAATTAGGAGGTTCCAGCGCCAGTGTGCCAGTCCCAAGCCTGGTTAATAATAAGGAGGAGGGAACCCGCTTTAGTTCCATCAGGGGTCTAACTTTGACTGTTGAATTTCAGAGCCTTGCGTGACGGCGCTGATGGTGGTCGTCCCCATAACAATTTTCTCCCCCCACCATACCTGTCATACGCAGGAGGACGTCGTTCACAGTCCGAGATTGCATAATCTTTCGTTTGTAGATCTTCAGGGCCTTGCGTGGGCGAGCGCGGATGATGTCCTTACCCGCATGGTGGGACAACATGCCCGTCGGCATGCAGTAAGTAGTTAGGGAGGTCTGGCGTGACAGCGGGATGGGGTTCCGCCCGCATGGTGGGACACCATACCTGTCATACGCAACTGTCTGTCACATACCAAGGTGTGCGATGTAAACTTCTTCGAAAATCTGACAACTAGTCGGCGAGCCTTGTTTCATGTTTCATATAATAACATATTATAATATAATCATATCTATCCCGCCATCTGTGATTCTCCCATCAATGAATTGTGCCCGTGCTTAACAATCACTTCGTGATTTTTTACCTAAACCTAAACCTGCCAGCGCCTAGGAGTTGATGGGCAAGGAATTCACGGATGAACGGGTGTCATCATATAACAACATAGCATCCGATATAGCTTATTATATAAAAATTAACATGCAATATAGCCTATATTATATAAAAAACATAACATGCGATTTAGCTTATATAGCTTAACATGCGATATAGCCTAACATGCGATATAGCTTAACATGCGATATAGCTTAACATGCGATATAGCCTATATTATAAAAAACATAACATGCAATATAGCTTAGATTATACTGCGACATAGCTGATATTAGGCATAACATGCGATATAGCTTATATTAAAATATAAAAAGGTGAGGCGAAACAGCCCACGTAATCTAAACATAATCTATAAAATAATATAAGGCAGTGCGGCGAAACAGCCCACATAATCTAACATATAATGCAAAACGTACGACGATACAGTCTGCGGTGAGGCAAAACGGCCCACATAATCTAACATAATCTATAAAATAATGTAAGGCAGTGCGGCGAAACAGCCCACGTAACTTCTCATAAATGATGCATATGTGCGACTAAACAGTCCACTTGTCTGATATAATACGTTACTTAGAAACTAGGGATAACTATAATACAATACGGTGAGGCGAAAACAGCCCACATAATCTAACATTTAATGTCAACGTGCTATGATACGGTCCACTGACCTGATACGATAAATAGGTACGATAAAATATTGACATAACTTTCTAACCCTAACAACTAACCCTAACCTTGTTAGCGGACCGGCCCACCTGTCTGTCTGACGATCTAGCTCGCCCCCTGGTCAAAGCCAACCGGCAGGCCTTTGGGTTGCAGCGCGGAGGAGGCAGACAGTAACAAGGTGTAAGCCAATAAGCAAACATTGTAGGGTATAAATAAGCATAGCAAAATCATAGTATGTCACTTAGAACCTGGCCGCCAACGAGAAGAGTCGGACGATCGATACAAAGTGAGTTTTACCTTTTTTTCTTCTTTTTTGTAACATCTTGACCTAAAAGTAGGCAACTCCGCCACTCTGGCATACCATCCGAATTAGGAGGTTCCAGCGCCAGTGTGCCAGTCCCAAGCCTGGTTAATAATAAGGAGGAGGGAACCCGCTTTAGTTCCATCAGGGGTCTAACTTTGACTGTTGAATTTCAGAGCCTTGCGTGACGGCGCTGATGGTGGTCGTCCCCATAACAATTTTCTCCCCCCACCATACCTGTCATACGCAGGAGGACGTCGTTCACAGTCCGAGATTGCATAATCTTTCGTTTGTAGATCTTCAGGGCCTTGCGTGGGCGAGCGCGGATGATGTCCTTACCCGCATGGTGGGACAACATGCCCGTCGGCATGCAGTAAGTAGTTAGGGAGGTCTGGCGTGACAGCGGGATGGGGTTCCGCCCGCATGGTGGGACACCATACCTGTCATACGCAACTGTCTGTCACATACCAAGGTGTGCGATGTAAACTTCTTCGAAAATCTGACAACTAGTCGGCGAGCCTTGTTTCATGTTTCATATAATAACATATTATAATATAATCATATCTATCCCGCCATCTGTGATTCTCCCATCAATGAATTGTGCCCGTGCTTAACAATCACTTCGTGATTTTTTACCTAACCCTAACCCTAACCCTAACCCTAACCCTAACCCTAACCCTAACCCTAACCCTAACCCTAACCCTAAAAAGGAAGTAATTCATTTTATCTAGATTGAGGGCATGTTTCTTTGTTCATGGTCGATTGATCATCGATGATGAGTAGACTGCTGAAGGATTAAACAAGTATTTTAGGTAGGTTTTCAGTTAGGAGGAGGTTCAAAACGTTTAAGAAGCGTTGAAAATATTCATCGGTGGTAATAAGCACATAATCATTAAGCTATATAATATTTAAAATGGAAACGATAATAAAAGAACTGGAAAGACTTCAACAAGGAAAAGCCACGCTCTTAGATGCAATGCATCGAAAGGTTTTATTAGAAAATTGGGAGAGGTATTAGCTAACATCACGATTTATTCATTCTAACAGGAGAAATAACTCGACTTTAGAGAAATAGATAGAGAGAGAGAGAGTCAACCATTGTGCTATTTTTAAAGAAAGGAACTAGAGCCTGGTGAATCTTCAAATTAAACATGAGGTGCAAAGATAAGCTCTAGGCATATAAATTGGGTTTATTATGAGTTGAATCGCATGCTGTTTGTCGACATTCAAACCTCGAGGGTATCCAGAATCTGAGTCATCACCTGAATGGCAGGCCTAATTAAATCTCTAGCGGATTAAGCAACATATCATGATCAACAGTGTCAAAGGCTGCGCTTGCGTCGAGCAAGGCCAGTAGAGTGAGCTGTGTACACCGAAAAATGACAGAAAAGAGACAAAGTAACAGCGTCTCAGTGGAGTAGGAGTCCAAAAGGAGGTGCGAAGGCCCTTGGGATAAAGTTATCTAATAATGGTATTTCACAAACAGTATTATGCAATTTACCAGCACATTTCATACTTTTCTACTACGTCGTCCCTAGGTGGACTTGCGCGGTTGCTTTCTTCGGAAATGTAGCAGGCGGGAAGACGGACAATCTATGAGCAGTGTACCGTTGAAGTAATGCCGCAAACACGGCTTAAACGGCTCTGTGTGCTTTGTCTGACTTGCATGTCGCCATATTATAGGCCTACGCTCCTCATCCAGCCGTTAAGCAAATCCACAGCAGAACCGAACTGTTTCATCGGAGGCAGGCTTTGCAGATCGATAAGACTGTTACTGCACAGCTGTGGATGGCGTGGTACCGGCCTGTCGCCTCTTAGCATAAGTTGCATCGGAGGCAGGCTTTGCAGATCGATAAGACTGTTACTGCACAACTGTGGATGGCGTGGTACCGGCCTGTCGCCTCTTAGCATAAACACAAGTCGTCCTGATCTGATTCTCCGGCCAATGTCGAGTTCGCGTTGGTCTGGCTGCCGTAGGCCCTATAATAAGATGGCCGCGAGCTGTTTGTGCACTGGCATAGCTGTATATCTTTTGTCAAATACAAAACGCAGTAAATACACCCTAATAATTATAATAGAGTAGATATCTTTCTACGGTA
Source organism: Bimastos eiseni (assembly GCA_959347315.1). Classification (NCBI taxonomy): domain Eukaryota; kingdom Metazoa; phylum Annelida; class Clitellata; order Crassiclitellata; family Lumbricidae; genus Bimastos; species Bimastos eiseni. Next base: position 35,449,011 of record OY365814.1, on the reverse strand, counting down.
AAAATTTCGATCAGTTAATTGACATCAATTCAATTTCTCTATGCGAGCACAATGGGCGCATACGCAGGAGGATTGGACAAGCGAAACGAAATCGAAAGTAATCGCAAACAACAGAAACGTACATTTGGATTTACCACGACTGACAGAAACGGTTAGTGAAAGCAAACCTCTTTATTACTAACACTGAAACAGAATTCATTGACGATTTCAGACAATTGATAAACTCAGGGTGAAAGGTAATGATGGCAAATGAATAAGGCTTCATCACAGAATTTATACTCTCAGCATGAGTGTAACAATTAGGTTATACACTCTGATGTAACAACGATCAATTTTAGGTTTCAACAAATGGCTGAAACTGTGTCCATGAAACTCATCAAGATCACTGGAAACGGTGCAAAAGTAGCACATTGTAGGCTACTGCATCAGTTTGACGTTCTTATATTTATGCGACACGTCGCATGAAGCATTGCCTCGTGACGTGTCGTATAACCATGGACACTCAGCGACGTCTTCCGACTTATATAATTATATCCTCTGTAAAAATATCATTTTTCTGAAGTGAGGCAGCAACAACCGCATAACAACCGTCATCATCAACGCGATCACCACCATCATCATGATCACGCTCTGCTTTCAAGTGTTGTAGTTTCATGGAAAACATACCTGCAAATCCGCTTAGTTTTGGTCTAGTCTCCAAGCTGCATGTGTACTATGTGTAGACCATCGTTTAACGGGCGTAGACGAGTCTCCTCAATCCGGGCCGATGTTTCAACTGGCCCTCCTACCGGTCTATTACAAGCCCCTATAGCCCGATATCACAACTCGTCGCGACGTTGAGTTGTCTTTTCGCAACATGCGAAGTAACTAAATATTCAAAGTCTTGCTGTTATGAATTGTGATCAATTTCGTGAGTGCATTGTGGTTGCGCTTTGGAAACAATGCAGGGAAACAAAATGAAGATGAACTACGTCTTGACAGTCGTAATTGCACGTATGTATATGGCTATTTTCTTCTTCTTTGGTTCTCTGCCTGCAGGCAGGTTCATATGTCCAATGACGCCACTCCTCCCTGTGTTGAGCCTCTTCTTTTATTTTTCGGTATCCACCCTTCTCCATCATCCAGTCTAAAAGCATTGTTCTTGGACTTCCTCTTGTTCTTTCCCTTTCCATTCTCCCCTCTATGATGTTTTTAAGTAGTGAATCTCCTCTCATTATGTGTCCTATCCATCTTCTCTGTCGTTCTCGAATCGTCTTTATCATTGATCTCGTTTCTTTTACCTTCCTCAATATTTCTTCATTGGTCTTGTGCTCTGTCCAGCTGATTTTTTCCATTCTTCGCCATATCCACATTTCAAATACCTCTAATCGTTTCTGGTCTTCTTTTCTTATTGTCCATGTTTCCGCTCCATACAGGACCAAACTCCACACCTGAGTTTTGACCATTCGCTTTTTTAGGCTTCTACTTAGCTCCCCCCTCAATAATTCTGTCCTCTTGTAAGCGATGTAGGCAATTTTGAAAATGTTTCCTGGGCTGCAAGCGGTGCACTATTGCGATGTTTTATGGGAGTGTATTCCGTTAGGATGGCCCACTGCGTCAGAAGGCACGTTGCGACCGCATCTATGTACGGGAGCGTGGGACCATCAAGTCCCCACGATCCAAAAAACACAAAGGTCGACGACCTGGATGGATGAAGACGGGAACACAGAGCTCTAATATGTACCCTGGGGCCGCGCCGACCAAATGTGATCTTGTCGTCAACTGGGAGCCAGAGCAACTAGTCACGCAACATAGCTTGAAATATGCAAGCATTTTGGCAGCTTGGCGACGACTCCGGCGGCGCATGCAGTTGAGAACGGATTGAAGCTGTTTTATCCGGAACTTTGGTAGACCCTCCAAGGACACCATTGCAGTAGTCCAGGCGAGTCAGCATGAAGGAGTGGACAATAGTCACAGCGGCGTCAATTGACAGATTTCGCCGTATGACTCTAATCTGGCTTAGTTGGTAGAAGCAAGACCTGCTTGCTTCAAATTACATGTTCCTCCAAGGTCAGATCTTCATCCAGGAGTACTCCCATGTCACGGGAAATGCGTCGTACTTTCCACTTAGTTAATTGTACTTCGATTGTCTTAGTGAATGACCTGGCTGGCCCCACAGGGCTATCTGAGGACAATGGCTGCTTTATTCGCCAGTGATTAGAAATCAGACGGTGCATCGGTTTTAAAGTTGCTGTCACAGTTTTTGAGGTTAGAACCTGGTTAGAACCTGAACCTAATGCATCTCCTATACTCAACAATATTAGCCGTTCTTTTTAGAAGGAGTATAGTCGAGAAACTCAGAGCAGGCCTTCAAGTTGTAAAGAAAGAGAGTTCCAGAATGATGGTCCAATGCACGACAAAGCTCTCTGTTGTATTCTGGAGCCGTGCCGACCACTGATGTCCGCCCCATGAAGATGATTTTGAATGTGATCCTATCCTCGGCCGTGAGCCAGTGCAATGTGTCACGCATATAGCTTGAAGTAGGCGAGTATTTTGGCAGCTTGGCAACGACTCAGGCAGCGCAGTTGAGAACGGATTGAAACCGTCTTATCCGGAACTTTGGCAGATCCGCAAGAACACCGTTGCAGTAGTTCATGCGAGTCAGCACGAAGGAGTGGACAAGAGTCATAGCGGCGTCAATTGAGAGATTTCGCCGAATTTCGTATAATCTGGCGCAGTTGATAATAGCAAGACCTGCACAGGAAGCTGGCATGTTCCTCCAAGGACAGGTCTTCATCCAGAAGAACTCCCAGGTCCCGGACGACCCGTTGAACCTTCCAGTGAGGAAATACTGCTTTAATTTCCTCTTTGTCAAACCTCGAACGCGCTTGTCTCGTGCCCAGTAAAATAAATTTAGTTTTATCTTGGTTCATTCTTAGCCGATTGGAGTACATCCAGATCTGCACTTGCTCCAAAATTTCCGAGATTTTTGAGACAAACTCCAGTGCCTCAGTTCGGCGGCATGTCAAGCACAGTTGGGAGTCGTCGGCATATTGATGAACGCGGGCCTCAAGAGCCCATATGATCTTTGTTAAATTAGCTGTATATACGACTGAGCCCTGCGGAACGCCAAATGTCACAGGTGCCCATGCTAAATTGCCCGAGCCAATGGCCACCATCATTTTACTTCAATCAATCCACTTCTAGGGCAGATTGACAGCCTTTTACACAATTATTACACGATTTCGTAAATTCAAATGTAAGTAGGTCCCCTACATCTCATTGAACGATCTGAAACACTAGCAGTTTAGATAACTATAGGAAAATAATTATGAAAAGTGATGGAAAAGTCATGAAAATAATTAAATGATTATTTCTGCAAAATTTCTGTTTAAAGGGGAACACTTGAATGGAAAAGACGAACAGAACAAAGGTCCGTCAAGCACAACGGTGAGCAATGTTGTTTTAATAATGTTTTAATTTTAGTTTTAGTTTTTGTTATGATTGTTAGTCTTCATTCTTAGTTTTAGTTACTATTGTTTCTCAATTACAGTTTTAGTTTTCGTTGCAGTGCCTATGTCTCAATTATAATTTTAGTTAGTTTTAGTTTGTCAATTATAGTTTTACTTGGTTTTAGTTTTGTCAAATAAAGTTTTAGTTTTAGGTTGCTGATTTAAGTTTGAATAAATTAATTATTGCTTAGCATAGGCATGCTTGTTACAGCTTTAGTAATTTAATATCAATTTTAGCTTTAGCAATAATTCCTTAGTTCCAATTTAATCCTAATCGAAAGTCAATGGTAGACCATAATTATTACGGTCTGCCAATGAGATTCGTCACACGTGAGAGCAAAGGCGAGAGAAATGAAAATTTCAAGATTTCTGATTCAACTAAGTGAACTTTTCGCGGTAGTAGGCCTACCATACATTTTTGCTAAATAAAAATGTAGGATTCGAATTCGCGGTAAACGGTAACCGGAAGTAGACACATCTCATTCTCCACGTGTGTCTTAGAAGAGGTACAGTATGGTATAACGTCACTTCATATGCAGAGTTATGTACAAATCATGCAAACAACGAATACGCGCCTAAGTTATGAATATTTTCAAGCAGAAATATTTTTTTATTCTGGCTAAATATCGTTTTCGTTTCCCTTGCATCTATTTTCGTTTCGTTTTAATTTTAGTTGGCACAAAGTTTGTTTTAGTTTTAGTTTACGTTGACGCCGCAGTTTAGTTTCGTTTTAGTTTTCGTTAACGAAAACGTTTGATTTTCATAAAATGCCATTTTTCGTTTTCATTTTTGTTAACGAAAATAAAAAATTGTGCAGTCTCACCGTCGGTGAGACTGCACAATTTGTCTTATTACGCAACTAGTTTAATGCGAGCCTATTATTGTCGAATTCGCACATGCTCTGGAGAGCAATTATTTGAGAGACATTTAGAGTATTGGTAATAGGCCTATAATATGATTATTAGTATTTCGTGACGAACGTAGTTCATCTACTAGCATGCTTAACATTGTTAATATTCTACATGCCTCTCAAGTAAATGCTCTCCAGAGCATGTACAAATTCGATAATAATTTGGTGCCAACGTTTTTTGATAACCTCTTCATACAAACATTCTCCGTAAATCCTTATCAGACTCGCTCCACTCAAAGTTACAGGCCAATCTTTTGCCGAACAAATACTTGGCAAATATTCGCAATATGACAGTCTGGTCTCATAACTTGGTATATGACTCCAATGGATTTATCTAGGGTTTATCTAGAACTATCACACTATTCAAAAACAAATACAATATCCGTCTACTCAATGTCAATTATAGTCTTCCAGCGTTAGTTCATTCCATTTGCATTTCAGTTGTACGATCTTCCGCTGGAAATGATAGATATTATTTTACAAAAGTCATACCTACATTGGACATTGAATTCACCATCAAAGCAGAGAGACGAAGAAGTTATCAGATGTCTGATATCAGTCGACGTTTGCTTCAATCAAAGAATTATCAGAAAACGATTCAAGAAGGCCATCCGACGTTACCAGAAAGGTAATAATGATGTCTTCCAAATATTACTGGTTAACGTATTTACTTGTACTGCAAAGAATGTTTTTTAATAATATATTCTAATATAGTCTGAAAATGGCTGTGTCATTTTCGTCACGCATATGGTTGATCAGCAATTTTACAGAGTGCATTTAATAAGGCGCTGCCTTTAATATTTCAGTTATTTTAACTAATGCGTTAGAAACCGAACGGTGCTCATAAAAACTGTAAATGTGGTCACATGTGGGTCATCACAGCCATTAGCAATTTACGATTTACAAATTGGTCAGAGTCACTGGACTAAGGTGTATCAAAGATTGTTAACGACAATAGGTATTATATCTGTGGCGCACGATGCTTATTCAATTCAGTTATTTTCAGAGAGAGTCGAAATATTGATATCCTGAAAATTTCCAAAGCATGACTTTTATTTTCAGCACTAGTCAATAACAAACACCAAACGCCGTTCCCATTGCAAGGCTACCGAAAGTACGATGTCGACAAGTCTCCATTATCTTGGGCTGCGGATGACTAGCCTTTCTGTAACCTTTAGTTACACTGGCAGAAAACAGAAAACAGTTGATCTAAATAAAAATTCTAAAAGAGTTGAGACTTCAATGTGCAGTAAAACGTCTGAATGGTGCAGCCGCCTAACTGGGCTATTGAGCTATCGGGCCTACTTAACTGTCACAATGTATTATGCTTGTCACATGATCGAGAACAGAACAACAAAATGGTTACACATCGCAAAAAATTTTCAGATCCATGGAGAGTTTAATCAAGATTTGAAATTCCAGAATGTAATTTAAGGAGCCTAACTAATGGCTGAAAAATTAAATCTGTGGAGCTAATCAATAAATTTGACTTAGTATCGTGTGACCTCATGCAAGGGATGCTAGCGATAGATATAATAACAATTCAGTACAACCCTGCGCTGCTTGATTATTCCTAATCGGTACAGAACTAATCAATCGCCTATCCTTTAGGTTATAACGCTTCACAACTTTACTTCAGCAATCATCCGAAGTCTTAGAACATCACAGGGATCCTCCATCTTTTCTCTGTTCATTCAAAGTCAGAACATTTTTCTATTCACTTTCAGGAAACTTTGTTTCGCCGATGATGATATTTGTTATGATGTAACAGATCTGCGATGTCATTCAATGGTAGAGAAGAGATGTTTTGTGTCTTTTAGATTACCATTATAAACGCAACGAAATTTCTGTCATTATAAGAAAGAACACAAATTATCTCATTGAAAATATTCAACCGACTAATAAGTTTATTGCTTCACTGTTGTCTCTCAACTGCATAACGAAAAGACAAAGTCACTTCATTCAACGACAATGTTCAACCTACGATCTCTTGCGGATTCTGAGTTCCATTGACCATTTTAAGTTTCCAACTCTCCTCAAATGTCTTCGAGAAACGAATCAGAAGACGGTGGCAAGAATCCTAGAAAACGGAGGAAGTTCACATCGTTATCACATGAAGGCTTATACTAGATAATATAATGTTTCATTATTGTTCCAGATAAGTATTAATACCGAATTACGTAAGTGCAAATTTGTTCCGAGACCTCTAATAATTTGCATAATTGATTATCCGAGACCTCTAATAAGTTGCATGTTCATCCACACTTCATTCTGCCATGAGGAAATTATCGTCATCAATAATGCTGACCCCAAACATCCAAATAAAAACGATGAGGTGTTGCACATTTTGACGCAAACAATGCTCATTGTTTAGTTAACTGTCATTAGAATATCTTAGCACTTCCTAGTAACAACGTATTTCGATGAAATTGTAGAAATTGCTCCATCCAAGGATGTGTGCCTTTATCACGCGGTTTCAGAAAATTACGCGTTCCAAATGCCTGAACAATGGCATGAAAGTGCTCAATTAGGCTACGCATTTCGTTGCAGTTTGATGTAACTCCGTATTGGTTACGTATCCATCACATAAAAATATGTTTTAGACATCTGCACTTATCTGAAACTACGTCTGAGTAAATATATTTGCCCATTGAAATACGATAGTTTTGTTTGTAGCTGTTATAAGAATGCGACTGGAAACTCTTTTTACAACACGGAAAGCGCTTCGTATGCTTCATAAGAAGGTCGATGACCTTCTAAACAGAACCCAACCATGGTCACATCGAACTGATGAACTCATTAGCCAACTGAAGGATAATGGAATTGAGATCCTTAACTCTCAATTGACGACATGGTTTGTGGCCGTTTGGATCTGGTGTCGTTCACAAGCAGCCCTTCAACACCTACAGAAGCTGCACGAATCGAATCAGCTCGAAGATCTATTCCTTGAAATTATTCAACCATCAATTTACACGAGGATAAGGACAGAATTAAAGACAACCGTTGGCAAGTTCTTGCAATAGCTTAACAATTATAATATTATGTTATCAAATCTATAAATGCGATAAAATAAAGGCCTCTTCAAATTGACTACTCAGAGGCGCTCCCGACCCAAGCTCAGTCAAAGAGGACAGTCTTGAGAAGTTTGTAGAAAGAGCCAGAGAAGTCGCGCGGGAGAGAGCGCAGGTCATATGGGAGACTGTTTCAAACACTGGGACCAACAATTGCGAAAGCTCTATTCCGTCTGGTGACAGTGCGAGCAAGGGGAATCATAGAGATATTAAAGCGGCGCTGGTCAAACAAATCAGCAGGGTGCTGAAAAAAGTGGACACAAGAAGGCCGTTAATTGACTGAAAATGAATTAATCGGGAATACTGAACTGTTACAGAGATAACCTTAATCTATGGAGCGACGTATCTTGCATGAGTTACATGTATAATTAGTATCACAAAGCTATATGGATCGTGTTTAAGTAGTCTACTTTTAGTGTGATAGGGACATAAGAAGACATAGGTCGTACAAGTGGACGAGGCAGATAGGCAACAGAGACCTTTGATGAGATGGCCAATTTATAATAAGGACACAGATTTGAAAGATATTCAGTTACTAATGAAGAGACAGGTTGTGAAACGGACAGCAAGCAAGTATTTAAAGTGCTGCTAATTTTGTTTGGCTTTCGAGAGGCGCTTTAGCAGTTTGAGGATAACAATTTGATTTAACGATTTTATTTATTTAGTGCCATTTCTGTTTTGAATGAAAGACAAGAATGTGAATGACCAAACATTCTCCAGATGTACTTTAATTATAATTAATAAGAATGATAACAGTTATACTTTTTGGACATTATCTAAGAGCCTAAGAGATCATTTATATTGTTATAATTATTATAATATTCAAAACAACAACGCCAATAATGATACATAAAACAAGAAATTAAAAATTAGAAAACAAATATTTATGAATAAAAAGATATTATCAGCAGCGATTCACTTACGCATAAATGACTGTTTTGTTTTGATTTAGAAGAATGTCCGATATCAATGTATTTTGCTGAGAGAATTGACACGGGATACGATGCACAGGGAGCGACAAGATTGCGAAATGAAATCTACGTCCTAATTCGTTCGTATTATGTTAAGGTAATTCGTGTCTTTGGGGATCGAAGTCCATTTGCTTTTCAGACGGCAATCGAAATTAAAAAGATGAAAGCTCCCTTTGACATTGTATCCAGTGAAAATGATAATTGTCTCTACGTACCTGACGCTAAATGTTTTGGCGTCTGGAAGATAATAATAAAAACTGATGACGACTATAAAATGATCAAATGGCTGACCACTGATCACCAGCCAGTATCTCTGTCAGTGTCCACTAATGGTCATTTGTTGGTGGTCACTTTCTCGTCGTCCATTCTGAAGATCTACGCATCAGACGCAAAACTTATTCGATGCATTCAGTTGCCAGGCGACATCCAATGTCCAACACATGCAGTGGAAACATCAGTTGGGAATCTCATCGTCGTTCACCCGATTGAAACTTGGATGGCAGAGGCCATGAGTCAATTGACGAAAGATGGACAGATTATTCGTCGTTTTATTCCTTCGAATGAAGTACAAGATAGGTGTTGGTTTGTCTATCTATCACTTTATTCAGACGACCGAGTGCTTGCGCTTGACATTATGCATCAAAGAGTGATTCTTTTGGATTCAGATCTTAAGTGGAATCGAATTCTTTGTTCAAAGGAAGGACCAGGAGTACAGATGGCTTCATGGTTTCATTACGACAAAGAAAACAAACAACTGATTGTATGTGTAGATGATCATTTTTTTGTTTACACTTTAAGTCGGAAATGGTCTAAATGTTCCGCTCTAGATTCTCATAAACTATATGAATCCATATGAATTCTTCCGATCAACCAAATTGATATTTGAAATTCGTAAAATTGTTTTGCTCGTCCACAATAAGAAACAATATGTATCTGATTTCCATTTCTTGACACGAATAGCTGGCATATTAATTAAATTAATGAGGCTGTGTTTCATGGCGTGGTGATGCAAGTGTGGTGAGTCAGAACAAGACTTTCACTTCAAGACAGTTTCCAAAAATTTGAGACACTACCTCGAGACCGAGACAGCAGGCTTCCGAGACCGAGACGCTAAAAAACTGTCTCGAGACGTCTCGAGACCGAGACCATGTACAGTTTGTACAATTTCCTTGATACAAGACTTAATACTAGCATCTTGACACATGGCAAGTTTGAAAAGCATCTAGATTTTTCTTCAGTGTCATCCGATTTTTAAATTTTGCGTGGGGTTGTCGACGACACACAAACAACTAAAGGCAATGTTGCAAGATTTAGAAGTCGCACAATTGAGAACAAAATATTACGGAGAAGGACGTTTTGGCGCAGGAAGTTTTGGCGCAGATATCTGATACAATATATAATGAATCACGAAGCATGATCGATGATAATTATTACGCTAAACTGGGAACTGGAATTGTGACAAGAATCATGCTTAAATAGAAGCGGATATGATATGGATATGAGAATTCTACTCATCGTGGAACCATTTTAGTTACAATATTTTACAATCTTGCTTCAAATTAAATGGCATTATGTCTCATCATTCCAGCTTCCATTTAAGCACGATTATTTTTATCAATCCGGCTTTCAATTAAGCACGATTCTTTTTGTCAATCCAGCTCCCGGTTTAATTTAACAGTATCCTTTTTATCCTTTGACCCGGCTTCTAGTTAAATATGATTCTTTTCACCGATGATTTTTATACTACAGACAATTCCGAGACTTAACCTGATTTGCCCTGTGGAATAATTTACGACACTAAAGTGTAGATTGCCATATAACATATTTATGTAATACATAATATACAATATTATTGTAACAGTGATCTGCGCCAAAACGTCCTGCGCCAAAACGGCTGCGCCAAATCGTCATGTACCGAAATATTATAAGGATACATTGACACAGCATTTTAAATAATTAACGTTTTCGGCTGAAGTTTGCACAAAACAGTGTTGCAATACCAAAAGTCGAGAGGCTACAATAAAAACACGTATCAGTCTTTTACAATAATTCTACAATAAAAGCGATGCGCATTGTTTAGTTAACTGTCATTAGAATATCCTAATCACAACGTATTTCGATGAATTGTTGAAATTGTTCCATCCATGTGTGCCTATATCCATCACACCATTCGAGGATTGGATGGTAGATGGTAGCAAATTTCTCAGGAAACATAACTTGTGAATAGCATCGATAGCACTAAAACTATTTTGTAGCATACGAAGCTTTTGTAGAAGATCTCCGAATTATGAATTCAAACAGAAGATTCTTTTTCTTTTTTTATATGGGCGATTAATCGATACAGCTTCCAATGGCATTTAGTGGCGTAATCATATTCAAGAAAACACAGCAGTTCCCGCCTATTATAATTTATATTAACTAAGTGTGGCTAACCTGTGTTCAAACGTTGATTCCGGCGCTACCACAACTTTACTCATGGCATAATTCAAAGTTATTAAATGATTCCTTAACTGTGTAAATTTTCAAGCAAAGACTTTATTAGGGCGACGATCGTGAAATTCGTCGGATCATAAAATATAATGAGCAGATCAACACACTATCCTTTCGAAACTGAAGTCTCGCCTTTTCAAGAACTCTTGCCCAGACTCGCTTCATAATTAGTCTACCATTCAATCCTCGACCGCCTTAACAGCAATAGCTTGCCTCATCTGGCACTCTGGAAATCGAACTCTGACCTTTTTTGGACGACCAATCTCATTCGACGCAGCACTTATGAATAAGCTGGTGCCCTGCGCTTGGCTTTCGTGTGGCGCTTTAGAAGCGTTGAGATTACGATTACAGATACGTTGTAGCATAAGAATGGTGTAATGGATAGTCCGAGGGAGGATGAATAAAGGAGCCAGAGATCGTGGGTAATGATGGCGTATGGGTCGATATTATGTTCTACTGTGTTGCTATGCTCATTCTATTTTGACTGATATGTAGGCTAGGTGGCGCTTCGGTGTGTGGACACACGTCTAAAAAGTCAACAGCTATAAGGAACAGCGACAAAGAAACGTCTGAGGCGCTAGATGTAGACATTAAAGCTCTAGCGGCCTATAGGAAGAGACTTACTCCGAGGGCCATAAGCTGACCAAAAAAGGGTTAGGGTTAGGGTTAAAGTTAGGGTTAGGGTTATGATGATTACGGTTTTACGGTTGGTGGTGGTGATGGATATGATAATGGCGGTAATGGTGGTGGAGGTGAGGGTGATGATGGTGATGCTGATGTGATGATGATGGTGGTGATGGTGAGAATGATGCTGGTGAGGGTGATGATGATGAAGGCGACGATGAAGTGCTGATGCTGCTGAGGATGAGGATGATGATGGCGAGGAGGAGTAGGAGCGCGAGGAGTGGGAGGGGGAGAGGGGAGGCGGAGGATGGTGCTATTGTGTGCTTGGTGTAGTCTGGTGATGCTCGGTTGTCTGTTGGTGCGTTGTTGTGGCTAGTTGATTCCGGTGTTGTATGGTGGTGTGGTGTTGTCTGGTGGTGTATTCTGGTGGTTGGTTGATTCCGTGAGGCTGGTAGGTCATCAGTTCTTGTTGCCATTGTTGTTGTAGATCCAGGATGCGGTATTGTAGAGAGGATGGTCGGCACCTGAAAAGAGCCATTTCTAATGCAGCAACAGTGACTATTGGCATAATTGTAATATTTTTTAGTGAGTGGTTGTTTGAGTTGAAGTGGTTTGCTAGTGGGTTATTATGCTTATTTGTTATATTGTGGATGTGTTCTAATAGGCCTTCTACTACTTTACCTTGTGTATGGTCTATATATTGTTTGTTGCAGGCGCTACAAGTTATTAGGTAGATTGTGTTAGTGCTTTGGCAGTCTAGTTGTTTGATTATGGTGTATTTGCGGCGTGTGTATGTGCTTGAGTATGTTCTGGAGACCGTTATGTATGGTCATGACTGACAGTTAGGTGTACTCTTGTAGTATGCTTTCTGTAGTTTCTTTTAGCTTATCGATTAGTTCTAGGGTGTTTTCCGATAAATGTTCATCCTTAGGAATCCAAGTCTTAGGTTCTGTGAATTTCTTTTTAATTTTTCGGGTCTGACTATCATTTTGGCTTGGATCGTTACCTTTAAAATAATCCCTTAATTTGATTGATCTAGTTAATTTATTCAAACTAGTTTGGATATCCTTAAAAGTAAAGTTTATTGGTTGTGGGTATAAAGCCAAGTCCTAAATCAAGAAGGCTCGTATCATCCAGGCTTAAAGGCTGTTTGGAGAGGTTCATAGTGTAATTTGAAGGAGTGTGTGTATGAGAGTTATTTTCTGTGTTTTGAAGTGTGTTATTTAGTTTTTTGTCATGTTTTGGATGGTGCGTATAATTTTACCTAGGATTTGTTGTTGAGTTAGTCGTTAATTTTTTTTACAGCGATTTTGTACAACTCACAACACGATAATTGCACCCTAGAGACACGAGTTTATTCTAAAGAAACGGATACTCACCAACTCCTTCACACGACATCTTTTCATCCTCCGCACACAACACGAGGAGTTCTGAAATCTCAAGTGTTAAGATTTAAGCGACTCAGTTCATTCAAAATAGACTACGATCATGCATGCTACACCCGATTTAATTATCTCAAGAAAAGAGGCTACAAAAAGAGACATCTCAGAAAAATGAAAAGCGACATACGGTACAGCCACACACAAAATAAAGATAACGAAACAAACAATAGCAGCAATCTATTGCCAATCATAATACCGTATTCACCTATTGGAACACACCTAGTAAGAGAATGGAAACGGAACATACTTGCTAAGGAAGGTTTCTCCGAATATAGGATAATTGCGGGGGACTCAAAACACAGAAATCTTACTCAGTTGCTTACTAACAAAAAGACTAAAACCATAATAAAAGATGATCTATCAATTGGTGCCTTCAAATGCAACTCAGAAAGATGCCAAACATGCCAACACCTTCCTATGACAAAAAGATTCGCCAGTAAATATACGAGAAGATCCTATACGATAAAAGACACTTTAGATTTTAAAAGCCGCAACATTATCTATCTAATAAACTGTAAAAAATGCAATAAACAATATGTGTGAGAAACCAGCAGACAGCTCTCGGAAAGACTAGCTAACCACACGTCCAATATAAAACTTTAAAAAGATACACCTCTAGCTTCACACTTCAACGAAAACGGACACATTATACACGATCTAACAATAACACCGATAGAACAAATTCAACAATCAAAGAACCGTGGCTTACGATTACATCGAGAACTAGAATGGATTCATGAACTGATGACTTACAAACCGCTCGATCTCAACCAGCACCATGAACAATCGACGAGCTTAGAATGACTCACGAACTGAAGATTGTGCCAGTACACCTTTACAAGACTTACTTTTCCTAACTCTCACTCTAACTCTCACTCTAACCCTATACACTAACCCTAACCCTTATCACTAACCCTATTTCTAACTCTAGCCATAGCACTGACCCTATCACTAACTCTAACCCTAACCCTTACACTATCCCCAACTCTAACCATAACCCTTACACTATCCCGAACTCTAACCCTAACTCTAACCCTAACTCTAACCCTAACCCTTACACTATCTCTAACTCTAACCCTAACCCTAAGCCCTAACCCGAATACCTAGCCCTAACCCTAACCCTAACCCTAGCCCTAACGCTAGCCGTAGCCCTAACCCTAACCCTAACCCTAACCCTAACCCTAAAACTGATAGGGCGTCGGAACTACATAAGTATATGTACAAAAAACTCATCTGCATTGGCACCATAACGGACACTAGTCTACATAATTCGATGTAAATGTAAAAACACACACACATACACACATACCTACTGTTGCATTGGACAAGGGCCTACATACTTCTAAGGGCCTACATACGTATAATGGCCTACATATAACCAAGACGGGTCATATGACGTTGCGCAATAACAAACACACATACCTGCCGACGGCATTGTGTAAACACTCACCTGCGTGCTAAAATCCTAACGGTCATATGACACTTCGCAAACATACACACACACCTGCGCACTGAACCATACTAGATGCTGATGTTATTGTTTACTTTTCATACCTGCCCGCCTGGGGCAGCGCGTGACCCCGTAACGGCGGAGGCAAACACTGTACAGTATATAAGCGATAGATTTACTCTGGTTTCTCATTCCTGATGAAGGCTATATCGCCGAAACGTTGAATCGTGAGAATTAAGTTTTTGATTAATAAAGAGTGTTAGACGAAGATTCGAGTCTTCTCTTCTTCTATTTAATCATGCCAGAGTATCGTGAATATCGCGGAGACAGAGGTAGGACCCCTTACCGACGCGATGACCACGGCCCTTATCAGGGTCAGACGCGTGGAGGGAACAGACGGTTCCAGAGTAGAGAACAACAACCGAGGACCGGAGGGAGACCGGGACAGCCTCGCTACCGGAACAGGAGCAACAGCTCCAACCACCGGACCAATAGCAACAACGGACGGGTGTACGGTACACGTAATCGGAGCTACAGCAACGGAAACAACAGCTACAACAGACACAAAAACTACTACAACAACAACAGGTACAACAACTACACGCAACACCGCAACAACAGCAACAACAGAAACAACAACGCTTACAACGGAAACAACAGACACAACTACAGCAACAGACAACATCACCTACCTAGGACGGATACACAACAACAACCTCGGAGGAACGTGCACTTTAGCCAGGACCCCATCTCGAACAATCCGGATTTCCAGAATATGTTCAAATGGCTGTTCCGGTCGATCCAGATCCAATACCATACCAAGAACTGGGACACACTTCCTCCCTCACTGAACAAAGAACTACTCACCTTCGCTGACAATATAACACCGCCGGACACGACGGAAGCCCTTCGCAGGGACCTCAGGGACATACTCACCACCACGGGGGAACGGCTGCGACAACGAGTGTTGCAACACCTCGAAGAGAGACGTTCGACGACCGACCGCAACCTGTCGGAGCTCGATCCCACCGACAAGGACAGAGCGATCGAGATAACCTACAAACATTTGAAGAAGGGGATCGGCAAGAGGATGGACAACCTACAAGAACAAATAGAACAAATTGCACAGAACATCGGTAGAAACAGAGAAAGACAAACAGAACGAACAACACAATGGGCCACGCCAAAGAACCCGAAGAAAAGAAAGACGAACAACACACCTTCACCAACCTTTACCACAAACCAATATGCAATACTACCGATCGAAGACCTACCTGAACGGATGGACGAAGAAGGGCTCCAACAACCATCTCCGACACCTACCTGGGCGGAAGTTGTTCGACCCTCAACCTCCGTAGAACCGTCTACCTCCGAGGAACCATCCGCACGAAGACAACCAACAACCTCAACCGAACCGGCCCTACAACAACGACGACAAAACAGAATAACAATCCACTACGACAAGCAACAAATCACCCTCAAAGCACCAGCTCAGACGACCCACTTAATAATAGGAGACTCAAACCTGTCCAGGACCAAGGAAGAGGACTTACCTGAAGGATGGCAAGTAGACTCCGTACCTGGGGCACACTTCCACCACATGATGGAGGCAATAAGTACTCTACCTGACGCCCCTAAGAACCTCCGAGTCATCATATCATGTGGCATCAACCACCGCCAGCATGACCTAAAACAAACAACACTAGAAGCCAGAATTTTGAAAGAAATGTGCCGAATGAAGCACATCACACACATGGTGACGGGTGTGGCCATTAATCCACAGCTCCCGAAGGAAGACATACGCTCCCTAACCGAGATTAACACCATGCTGGAACGACTGTTCGCACCATCCTACCTACATCCGATCGACACTGCAGAAGTCAAAGCTGGACCAGACATGATCCACTACACAGGAGAAACACGGAAGAAGATCATGGTGAGTATGCTCTCTGCCCTGGGAAACACTAACTCAAAAAACTAACAGGTAATATAAATCCACCCGGATATTTGGAACATAACACAATAAATCTATCAAATTATACATTATCTGAGGTAGATAACACACTACTACAATTAGGACTGTCTTTTATACCCACCTACAACAAATTACACACATCAGCAATAACAGAATCCCTTAACAAATTAATTAGATCCATGAAACTCAAAGATTTCTTTAACGACAGAGAGAAATTTGACAATACACAATTTTAAAAAAAATTCATAAATAAAAGTGACTGGACACCACCAAATAACAGAATATCAAACGACACATTATTAACAATCGCAAAACTGAACACAATAACAGGGAAAATACTTAAAAAATACCCAAAAGCAATGGACAATTTCAAACAAGAAACCTACTACTACACTAAAAACATTAAACAAAACCTATCTAAAGAACAAAAACTAACAATGATTAACCTAAAAAGAAATGAAAACATAATTATCAAACCCGCAGATAAAGGCGGACTTACCTGCATCATGAATAAAACAGCTTACCTGCACGAAGCTTATAGACAATTAAACAACAACATGTACTACACAAAAATAGAACACACAAGAAAATTCGAATTATGCGATAGAATAAATGAAACACTAAAGACATTACGAATAAAAAACAAAATATCTGATAAACAACTCACTTACCTCAAAGCTAAACATTCAGACAATGACAGATACTTCTACCTACTACCAAAAGTACACAAACCAACCGAAAAATGGCCTAAACCAGACATGCCTGACGGACGACCTATAGTAGGGGACTGTGGGACTGAATCCAGACGAGTAAGCGACTACATTGACTACTACATAAAACCGCTAGCTAATAAACACGCATCTTACATCAAAGACACATACGATTTTATAAAAAAAGTTAAAAATCAAAAAGTCCCACATAACTGTATACTTGTAACGGGAGACATTACCTCACTTTACACTAATATGCACATAAACAGAACCATCGCAGTAGTCAAAAAAACATTTAAAGCTAACCCAAGACTTGGAAGACCAGACGATGAAATAATTAAACTACTAGAATTAACAATGAAAAATAATGACTTTGAGTTTAACAATGAAATATTTATCCAAATTTTTGGTACAGCGATGGGCAAAAGTTTCGCCCCCAATCTAGCAAATTTATACTTACTCAACTTCGATAATCGAGCCATGAATGGGTTCCATATAAAACCATCGCTGTTCTACCGTTTCTTAGATGATATCTTCTTTGTTTGGACCGGGACCCTTGATGAACTAAAACAATACGAACTATTTCTAAATTCAATCATACCCAACATAAAAGTCAACCTAACTATAAGCGAACAACACGTCGATTTCTTAGACACTACTATATTCAAACACAATAACTTAACAGAAACGACACTACAATCCAAGGTTTTCTTCAAAGCCACAGACACACATCAACTACTACACACTACATCATTTCACCCACCACACACCACTAGGGGCATTCTAAAATCACAAATAATAAGATTCAAAAGACTATCCTCCTTTAAAGAGGACTTCGATAAAACATGTAATATACTATTTAAAATACTATGCAAAAGGGGATACAACAAACGATTACTAAGAAAAACCAAACATGATATCTGGACAAACTATACTCAAAAAAACATAAATGACAACGACAAACCAATTCTACCTATAATAATACCTTACTGTCCGATATCGACACACTTAGTCCGAGAATGGCGGAGAATAATAACCAACTCTGAAAAATTCAAAAATTATAGAACTGTAGCCGCCTACACAAAACAACGAACACTTAAACAAATCCTAACACGGTCAAAATAAACACTAACCCTAACCCTAAAAACTAACCCTAACCTTATAACTAAAAAAATCTTTTTAAATGAATAAAAACCATTAAAAAACGAACATAAAAAATATATACCCTACTAATCCCACCTGGGCAGGGAGATACTCACCGTCTCCTAACACAGCGGAGGACGCGCTCTGTGCCAGTGCACCATCTACACCTCTGAACTCAGCCTAACCCTAACCCTAACCCTAACCCTAACCCTAACCCTAACAGTACACCTCATACGAGAATGGAGACGGATCATTGCTAAGAACATTAAATTTAAAAATCATAGAGTTGTAGCAGCCTACACTAAACATAAAGCCTACAGCAGATACTCACTAGATCTAAATAATTTCTGTTTCAGAACAAGAAGAACGACACCACAAGAAGAACAAGAAGAAAGAAAACAAAGAAGAACAAGACGACAACAACAAATGAAGAAGACAAGAACGGACAACTGGACGTCCACGACCGATGGGGAGGAAGACCTTGTGCCTGTGCACCCACCCCTCACATGTGTAACCCTAACCCTAACCCTACACTATACTAGGGATACACAACTCCGCATCCCACAAAACATAACGTAACACCCACAAAACTAATACACTCAACTCAACATACAGACGCACTCAATAATACATCAAAATCTTGGGCACTAAAACAAAACCCTATTGATTACACTAACCCTACACTTAACCCAAACCCTGACACTACTGGCTACACTAACCTTAACCCTAACCCTTACCCTAACCCTAACCCTAACCCTAAAACAAAACCCTATTGATTACATTAACTACTAACCCAAACCCTGACACTACTGCCTACACTACCCTTAACCCTAACCTCTAACCCTAACCCTAACCCAAATCCCTAACCCTAACCCTAACCCTAACCCTCACCCTAACCCTAACCCTAACCCTACACTAACCCTAACCCTAACCCTAACCCTAACCCTAACCCTTTCATCAAGCCACTATCTATGAAACACGAGGCGTATGTAAAGGACTCCTACGACTTCATCTCTAAAGTCCGCAACCAAAAGTTAAAAACACCGACATCCTAGTCACAGGCGACGTAAGCGCCCTCTACACCAACATGAACATCAAGCGATCTATCGCAGTGACTAAAAGAGCATTGGCAAATAACCCAGACCTCTCCAGACCTGACCAACAGATCATAAAACTTATAAACCTCGCCCTACATAACAACGACTTCCGGTTCGAGGATAATATATTCTTACAAATCCATGGTACTGGGATGGGAAGTCATTCGCCCCCAGCCTAGCCAACATCTTCCTCATGGACTTCGACAGAAGAACTAGAAGAGGCTTCCGGATTCATCCCCGACTATACCTACGGTACCTGGATGACATATTCTTTATATGGCCTGGGACGGAAGAAGAATTGAAAGAATATGGCGAATTCCTCAACACCATCATCCAAGACATACGCGTCACACTCCACTCGAGTCCCACAGAGGTGAACTTCCTCGATATAACAGCCATCAAACATTCATCCACTCTACCACCTAGCTTACAGACCAAGGTGTACTTTAAGGGTACAGACACCCATCAACTGTTACACACACTCTCCTACCACCCCCTCACACCTTCACAGGCATACTAAAATCGCAACTACTACGGTTCAAGAGGCTTTCGTCCTACAAAGAGGACTTCGACGACAGCTGTCGAATACTCTTTGAAGTACTCAAAACGAGGGGGTATACCATGAGGAAAGTCCGAAGGATGAAGATGGAGACTTGGAACAACTTCACCCGGAGGAACAGCAACAACAGCAGTGGACCCCTCCTCCCCATCGTCATGCCGTACTCACCGATAGCCGCGGTCCTCATACGAGACTGGAAACGCCTCCTCACCAGCTCCGCCATGTTCAAGCATCACAGAATCGTAGCGGCCTACACCAAAAATAAAACACTCAAACAGCTTCTTACCTCCTCCCGTCTGCCCCCCTTATGAACAAGAAAAGCCGATAACAAAGGACCGCCCATGGAGACGGGCACGTGGATGAGAGGGAATGAGTCAGTACCCCCCACAACTTTCTGCATAGACCTAACCCTAACCCTAACCCTAGCCCTATACTCTAACCCTAACCCTAACCCCTCACCCCTAACCCCTAACCCTAACCCTAACCCTAACCCTAACCCTAACCAGACAAAGAAATTATAATTCTACTTGAACTTATAATGAAAATCAACGATTTTTACTTTGACCAAGAACTTTTTCTAAAAGTATTTGGGACGGCAATGGGGAAAACTTTCGCACCAAACCTGGCTAACTTATATCTACTAGATATTGACAACCAAGCAATGGACGGCTTTAAAATAAAACCATCTCTGTACTACAGATTCTTGGACGACATTTTCTTCATCTGGACTGGCACACTGGCCGAACTCAAAGAATTTGAAACCTTCCTAAACTCCATCATACCAAACATAAAAATCAATCTTAATATAAGCGACACTGAAGTAGATTTTCTGGGCACTACAATCTTTAAACACAGCGACGAGACGAACACCACCCTACTAACTAAGGTCTTCTTTAAAGCAACGGACACTCATCAACTACTGCACGTAGCATCATTTCATCCTCCACACACAACAACAGGCATCCTTAAATCACAAATCATACGCTTTAAACGCCTCTCTTCATTTAAAACGGACTTTGATAAAACATGCAACACACTCTTCAAGGCACTATCCAAACGAGGCTACAGTAAGCGACTACTACGAAAAACTAAACATGACATCTGGTTCTCATATAATCTAAACAAAACAAACAATACGGACACTGACAGACCACTAATACCTATAGTTATACCTTATTCACCAATATCAGTACACCTCATACGAGAATGGAGACGGATCATTGCTAAGAACATTAAATTTAAAAATCATAGAGTTGTAGCAGCCTACACTAAACATAAAGCCTACAGCAGATACTCACTAGATTTAAATAATTTCTGTTTCAGAACAAGAAGAACGACACCACAAGAAGAACAAGAAGAAAGAAAACAAAGAAGAACAAGACGACAACAACAAATGAAGAAGACAAGAACGGACAACCGTCCACGACCGATGGGGAGGAAGACCTTGTGCCTGTGCACCCACCCCTCACATGTGTAACCCTAACCCTAACCCTACACTATACTAGGGATACACAACTCCGCATCCCACAAAACATAACGTAACACCCACAAAACTAATACACTCAACTCAACATACAGACGCACTCAATAATACATCAAAATCTTGGGCACTAAAACAAAACCCTATTGATTACACTAACCCTACACTTAACCCAAACCCTGACACTACTGGCTACACTAACCTTAACCCTAACCCTAACCCTTACCCTAACCCTAACCCTAAAACAAAACCCTATTGATTACATTAACTACTAACCCAAACCCTGACACTACTGCCTACACTAACCTTAACCCTAACCCTAACCTCTAACCCTAACCCCTAACCCTAACCCTAACCCAAATCCCTAACCCTAACCCTCAGCCTCAGCCTCACCCTCATCCTAACCCTAACCCTAACCCTAACGACTTTGTTACTCGTACACTACCTGCAATGAATCTATTCTTGGAGGCTTGCTCTATTAAGTCTGTGAAACCTTTTACCGTGGTGGGTGCATCCATCAATCCAACCTTCTCACAGCCTTGGACTGATAATCTTACTCGCATCAACACTAAGTTTCCTAAGACTTACCCTATCAGCTTCATTAAACCTTTGGCTAGTCATGACATCTTCACACATCCTGATCAAGTACACTACACTAGGGATACACAACTCCGCGTCCTACAAAACATAACACAACACACACAAAACTAATACACTCAACTCAACATAAAGACGCATTCAATAATACATCATAATCTTGGGCACTAAAACAAAACCCTATTGATTATATTAACCCTACACTTAACCCAAACCCTGACACTACTGGCTACACTAACCTTAACCCTAACCCTAACCCTTACCCTAACCCTAACCCTAAAACAAAACCCTATTGATTACATTAACCCTAATACTAACCCTAACCCTGACACTACTGGCTACACTAACCCTAACACTAACCCTAAACCAACATTTGCACGTACAAACTACAACTTAACCTGTCGAAATATGCACTTAATACAATGAAAACTAACTTACTGGACCTGGGGCTATCATTCATACCCACAGTCAATAAAATGCATATCACACAAGTAGAAAAAGCACAACACAGGTTAATTAGACTGATTAAACTAAGAGATTACTTTGGCGATGACAACCAGACTCACAATAAAATTGACAAACAATTTACTGACCCGAGCACCTGGGCACCTGAGGATGAAGATTTATCATTAGCAGCTGAACAACTAATCACCCAGATACAGGAAACTACCGAAATTATTTTGCACGAATATCCAATAAAGAATAATGCATATTATTTTAAAAATAAACATGAAAACATAACTCGTACACAAAAACAATGCATAACTAAGCTACGTAACAATGAAGACATACTAATAAAACCTGCAGATAAGGGCGGTATGGTTTGTGTACTAAAAAAAATTCTTACATTACAGAAGTAGACAGACAACTCAAAAATACTAAGTACTATAACCCTATAAAACCCTACAAACCATACAGAAAATTAATGACATCCTAGATAATCTCCTTGAAAAGGACTATATTAACACTAGGCAGTATGACTATCTTAGCAGCTAAAAGTACAGACAACGACAGAAAATTCTACCTTCTTCCAAAAATACATAAACCAATGAACAAATGGACACTCCCAGACATGCCAGAAGGACGTCCCATAGTAGGTGACTGTGGCACCGAATCGCGTAGGATTAGCGATTACATAGACTCATTCTTAAAACCTCTTGCAAACAAACACCCATCATACATTAAAGATACATATGATTTCGTAAAAAAAAATTAGAAACCGCAAAATTAACAACCAACACATACTAGTAACAGGTGATATAACTTCTCTGTACACAAACATGAATATCGACCGCACCCTCCGTAATGTCAAGAACTTCTTCTCCAAGTATCCCGATCACAAACGACCTGACAAAGAGCTATTGGAACTACTTGAAATTGCAATGAAAAACAATGACTTCTCTTTCTGCCACAACTTCTTCTTACAGATATTCGGGACAGCTATGGGTAAATCATTCGCTCCTAATTTAGCCAACATTTACTTAATAGAATTTGACAGACAAGCCTGCAACGATTTTTACATAAAACCCATTGATTTCTTTAGATTTCTTGATGACATTTTTTTCATATGGCCCGGCACAATAGAATAACTAAGACAATATGAAAACTTCCTTAACTCAATAATACCAGACATTACAATTACTCTTACACACCACAACACGGAAATGAACTTCTTAGATACGACAATATTCAAACTTACGGAAAACGGCATAACAACATTACAAACTAGGGTATACTTTAAGGAAACAGACACACACCAGCTACTGCACCATTCATCATTTCACCCAAAACACACATTTACTGGCATTCTTAAGTCGCAATTACTAAGGTTTAAAAGGTTTTCATTTTAAATAGATTACGACAACTCCTGCCACATACTCTTTCACAGTCTTAAACAACGAGGATATAATCACAGACTACTTAGACAAAGTAAACGAAACATATGGGCTGAATATGAACTAAAGAACGCACCTACTAACAAACAAATATTACCAATCATAATACCTTACAATCCGCTTTCAATAAGACTAGTATACGAATGGAAAAAACTGTTACAACAGCAACAAAACTCTAACAACATTCGGGTTATAGCAGCATTCTCTAGGAATAGGAATTGAGGCGAACTATTGGCACCTCCGAAAACTAAAACTACCAATAATATTAACAAACAGAGGGGTCCAAAAGATGCAACTCAAACTCGTGCAACGCTTGCAAACACATAAACGTCACCAAAAATTCACAAGCACATACACACGCAGACAACACAAAATAACTAAACCACTGGATTGTAATAGCAAAAATTTAGTTTTTCTCATTACATGCAACCTTTGTAACGAACAATATGACAATAGCATCCGCATACAAATATCAGAAACACTTATTGATTACACATCTGAAATCCCAAATCACACAGACACACCTATAGGTAACCATTTCAACTTGCCCGATCACTCAATAAGTAATCTCTCAATAACACCAATAGAAGAAGTTACTGCCGCTGAGCTTTCTACTTTCAGGAACCATCCCACCAGACTCGACGACAAATTACGACTTATGGCATCCTGCTGGCGTCGAATCCTGATGGCCTGCCAGCAAAACGGAATCAACCTGCGCCAGAAGATGTGAAGAACAAATTGTGCCAGAGCTCAACAAATAATGACGTATCATTGTTTTTTTCGATCGAATCCTAACCCCAACCCCAATCCCAACCCCAAACCCCAACCCCAACTCTAACCCTAACTGCCCTCTTTCCCCCGCTTGTTACACCTCTGGCTACAGCAATCACTACTGTTACAATATAAGTAAAATAGTTTTTTCCACTTCAAAAACATACAGCATAACATCATCTCTGACTGCCTTCTTCAAAGTATCTAATGCCTGTTATAATGTTTTGTTCCAAGAAACCCGATCTTTTGCTAGTTAGTGAAATTAGTCAGCGGTTTAGCAATATTAGGAAAAAATTATAAATCCAGGTAGAAATTTAAAAAAACAAAAGTTTTTAACCTGTTTTTTGGATTTTGGTATTAGAATATTAATTAAACTTTCCATTCTTTGTGGATTCATGCGTATATGACTCGATCCAACAATATGCTGTATGAGTTGTACTTCATGCTCACCAAATAAACTTTTCTTTAAATTTAAGGTCACATTTTGTTAATACAATTTGTCAAGACCAACTCTAAATGTTTAAAATGATACTTCCATTCATTAGATAAACTTCCATTCATTAGATAACACCACAATATCGTTCACATATGGCTCTGTGAACTAGTGAACTGGTATAAGACAAGATTTATAGCCATCACAAAAATTCTTCAAGAATTAGTCAATCCAAATGGGACGCTTGTAAATTCATATAAACGGCTAGGAATTACAAATGCTGTTTCCACTTATCTTCTGCTTCGACAGGACAGGTCCAGTATGCGCTACGACAATCTAACACGGAAATGGCCTTAGCCTTATCAACTCTATTCGGTACATCTGTCACATTGGGCATTTGATATTTGCTTAACAGTATACGAATTCAAATAACGATAATCACATGCTAAATGTAAAGAACCGTCTTTCTTTTTAGCCACAACCAATGGACTGGTCATTGGACACGACGAATGATTGATTATTCCATGTTTTAACATCTGTTGTATCCGTGTATCCACTTCCTCTGGATAGACCGATTTTTTATTAGACAGGTCTTGATATAACTTCTAAAACCATATTATACTGAGTTTGTTTTATTAGACAGGTCTTGACATAACTCCCCAAAACCATATTATACTGTGTTTTTTTAATAGACAGGTCTTGAGACTCTTGACATAGCTCCCAAGAACTACTATAAATTACAATTAATACCTGCTACAACTCCAAAAATGTTTAAGTTACAAAGCCTAGAATGATCCGGTGGAGCACCAAATAACCATGCCTGGAAAATGGTTCCCTGTGCTCAATAAAATATCACTGTATACATGTATCTCACCTTTTGCTGTGTGCATTGACTGCTTCTTGAATTCCTCGACCTGGTTTATCCAGCCAATGCCCAGTCTCTTACCGTTGTCTCTGTCTCTCTGTCGGTCTGTCTCTCACCCCTGGCATTCTTGACTCGACAGTCACCTCTCTTACAGACCCACTTGTAACCTAGCTGCCCACAATGACTGGTGGTCAGACAGCCGCGTACTTGCTGCTTTCCTCATTCTTTAACCCTGGTTCATAAACCCCAAACCCTCTTAGACCACCTCACCGCTTTACTCTAGTTCTTATCCTGCCACAAACTCCAGGTAGGCCATTAAACAGGCATAATGCTTTAGGCTTTCTCTATTGCTCTGAGAGAAACCCACTTCCTCACAATAGTATGGGCAAACTTGAATGAAACAATTACACAGCGAATTTACTCATGAGACTATAATGGGCAATGTCCATGTTTATTTTGAAGTAACAGAAATTCCTGTAATTAGTATATCGGAAAAAATGTAGTTAATGTGAAATATTGTAGTTAACTTAAAACTACTTGCTAAAAGTAGTTATAACTATATTTCTTTAACTACTTCTTGAAAACTACTTATAACTACTAGGCAACTACTTCTATAGTAGTTATAAATACTAGTTAATAACTACAGTAGTTAAAAGTGCCCATCATTGTACATCACTGCTTTAACACAAAAGCCTAAACCTAACCTTAACTAATTTTAACCCTAACAAGAGTGTATGTGATATAAGAGTTCTTTGAATTGATACTTTATAGGTTGAGCCCACATCATAGCAATTGTTGAGCTCACGTTGTAATACATTACGGTCGTCTTTTGTAGGGAAGCTACTCGGACCAGTGCTTTTTTCGTGTTTGCGTTGAACCCTGGCCTAACCATAACCATACTCCTAACAAATTTGATGTGGCGCTAGTGAATGAGCTGGTACCCTGCGCTTGGCTTTCAAGTGGCGCTTTAGAAGTTTGGAGATTACGATTACGATTAGGAATATTATGATGAAGTTTCTGACCGAGCGGCAAATAGCGTTCACCCGTCGGACAGCTCATGGACTTCCAGAAGTCCACTCAATAGAGAAAATAGAGAAGAGTGAAAATGAAATGAAACACGAACGAGAGGATCACAGAATGAAGCTAAAGCTGTGATAATAATAGAACAATAAGAACTAAGAAGAGAGACAAAGAACAAGAAGAGGATGATTGCAAAGAAGATACTTTTCTTCCATTTGAAATGCGCAAACTATATCTCAGGGATAGTCTATCTATTAGACGTCACTTTGAGGCTCATGGTCTAGTAACTGCCGAACCGAAACATTTCTAACATTCGCTTTTCCGACTGCATTGGACAATGGACACCCAAGACCTTCAATAATTACAACCGTCTTCATTTT
The DNA here is from genome assembly GCA_959347315.1 of Bimastos eiseni. Classification (NCBI taxonomy): domain Eukaryota; kingdom Metazoa; phylum Annelida; class Clitellata; order Crassiclitellata; family Lumbricidae; genus Bimastos; species Bimastos eiseni. The sequence goes on along the minus strand of OY365814.1, from coordinate 35,421,637 downwards.
TTATTATTTATATAGTTCTACAAATTGTGCTTATGTGTACAAAATTGAAATATTAGTCGTAATGATTTTAATACCATCAGTTAACCCGTGAAGAATCACGGGTCGGCAAATATAATAGCTCACGATTCAACCCGTTCCCATTGCACAGAAAGGCTACAACTTGCGCCCCAAAGGCAACGAAATTCAGCGTGCGCCGCAAAGTTTACCCGTGAAACGCCCTCTGAACAACATTGCTTACACGCGTACATTAGTAACGGCGATTCAACCGATTCAAAATCGAGTTTCATCCAATAAATGTGCATTTCATGTTAATAACTGCAAATATACTTACATTACACGATGAATTTAATTTTGATAACCGCAAAAAGAGTCAAACAGGCGTGAATAAAACGTTTTTGAAACGCGAATCAGAAATAGGCTACTCAACCAGGGTTTGCGCACGGTCCAATCACGCGCTGTCGGACAGACGCAGCACAGACAGACGTAGACACGTGATTTAGGTAATTATATAGATAGATTTGACAATTTAAAGGCGGCTAAGTGATGAAGGCCATTTCGGTATTTATCAAAGGCCAGATTTATCTTTCTTAAGCAAACGTCAATCGTCTACCTTGATCCACACGAGATTATTAAGACAGGAAGATAGCCGAAAAATCAGTACAACCCATGCACATACAAGCAGGTGATTCATTAATTTTGGAAACAGGTCGCGCGAGTTATAACTCTCTCGGTCTGTGTCTGTATCTGTCTCTGTCTCCCTCCTTCTCTGTCTCCCTCCTTCTCTGTCTGTCCCTGTCTGTCTGTCCCTGTCTGTCTGTCTGTCCCTGTCTGTCTGTCTGTCTGTCTGTCTGTCTGTCTGTCTGTCTGTCTGTCTGTCTCATGGAGGCTATGACCTTGGTTTCCTGCATCGATTCGTAATAACGGCTTTTACACAAATCGACTTCATTGGAAGTGAAGGAGACAAATGGACAAAATGAATGCCAGTCAAAGCGATATTACATGATTAGCAGTGACCTATATATGAATGCGATTCTCAATTATTTCATGTAGGCCTATCGATCTGCTTCGTTATAGGAGGACGAGGAGAAGGAGGCGGAGGCGGAGGCGGAGGAGGAGCAAGATAAGGAGGAGGAGAGTGGGTTTAGCTTGAATGCGGGATTGGAGTGCTAAGGTCGTAGAGTGTTGGCGCCTGAATGATAATGCCAAAAGTTCCCACTAAGCATGCTGCACTGAACATCCAAAGGAACAACCTGTCCAAAACCATTGCCACGAACTGCCAGTCTTGTTTCACCTGAAAAAGCAACAATTCATTCGTCACACCGAAACCAACTTTAGAGGCAGTGTATAGGGTGACACAAGAGTTCGTACACAGTTTTAAAACTGTGTTTTCTCAGGGAGGGCTTGATATTTTTTATGATATTTTGTCAGTGGAAACATAAGTCAAATGAAAGATAGGCCTAATGGTAAAAACTTGGCTTTGATCCGGTCAGTGATTGCCATTGTATATTAAAACAAGTGAAGAGGACCAGTTTCTAGGAAAAAAAAACTTTCATGCGAAACAGTTCGTTCCTCATAATATCACTGTAAGCAAAATAGGGGGCCTAGTAGACCATAACACAATATAGGTCTTACAGATAGGCTATTAGCGTACAGTATTTTCGTAAATCTGCTTAATGACAGCACCGACTCTATACGACATATAATGAATCAGTGACTCAAGTGTCCCAACTTCTATCGATCTTCACTCGCGTTGGAGGCGACGTTTGAGAATTAATGTTCTTTGACTCAGGATCTGTATAAACTCTGAGAGACAAATGCTCAACAAGTTCTCAAATAGGAGAGAGATCCAGATAGCTTTGGTGGCTTCGGCTTCATGCGTGAAGGGAATTCGTAGTCCAGACACTTCGTCGTCACAGCTGATATAACTAAGACAGCAAGCACCGTCCTGCTAAAGTACTCCAACAAGTAGCTGTCGTTGCATAACACTGCCGTTGTCTCTCGAACGCTGACTTCGCGTATTACTCAAGATTGTTAGTAATACAGTATTTCGAGTCCAGTCTTGTACAATTTTGGCAGAAAATGAAGGATTGCGAGACCGTCATCCCACCCCCACAGCATCCCTTACGGGCTAAATGTGCAGCAGACGGAAGGAACTTTCTCCTCCTGTGAACCTCAAACAGTAGCGTTTTGTGCATTCGGTAGGCCTATACATGAAACACCTTGAACGGCGAGTCATCGGCGAACAATACATGAGACCAGTCTTCCACAATCCAGTGTCGATTTTCACTCAATTAAGCGGCGTGTATAATGTTGACGTCACATACAGGCATGAGGCAACTCGCGCGCCGCAGTGTAAGTTGTCACGTCATTAAACGCTCGTTCGATTAAAACTTTTCAGAGATTTTTAATATGCAAGTCCTGTATACGCTTCCAAAATATTTAAGCGATCTTCCTCATTTGGACCGAGATATTTAAGTTTGAAAACGGTGAACGAACTGTTGTGTCACCCTATCTATCAACTTTAAATTCGCTCTATATACACATACTGTATACTTATAAAACTATATATATGCATATATGTATATATATAATATACGTGTAATATAGGTATATGACAGCTCATTAAATTCGTTTTACAAATTTTCAGTTTAGTACAGGTGGTCCTTGTTATAAAAAGCAGCTTTCAACTTAGGTGCAAATATTATGGCATTTGCAGGAAACAATGAACATTCATAATTAATTTCTTTCTATGTAGGTTTGGCTAGGACGAGTGTCGTCACTAGGGTTGGAGTCAGCCAATGCAGTTACTCATGGTGTCAAACATAAAGACATTCTTCCTTACCAGACAGACCATAAAGAGTCCTTAGACGGTCATTTAAGCATTTTGTTGTCAACTCTCCTCTGAAGCAGGGACGTCCAGAAGAGGGTGTCTGGAGGCCTAGGGGCAATATCTTGCCTTCCTGACGCTTGGGTCCATCACTCAAGGGTAGGGATTGACGCCCTTATTCTGAAGGCTCACAACCACAACCGTAAGGCCACTGGCCAAGGAAAGAAACGACTGTTTCGGGAACAGCCTCGTTGGCAGACCTACAGAATGGTTCCTACCGCCTGCTATCGAATGAAAAATGCAGTTACATCAAATTCTGAATCTCATCTCCCCAAAATGATTGTTTCTAGATGTTTCTCACCCTCCATTGATTTACTCTCATTCCCTTGCTGTTAATAAAGATAAGTGCAGACCTTCATGACTATATCCTGCAATTCATGGTCTCTTATCTCTGGAATTTCTGCTCTATACTATTCTTAGAAACAAAATTTTGTGGCTTAGACCTATTGAAAGGTTGGATTCCTTGCACATTCATGTGGAACTCTGCTCAACTAAAACTTCGAACAAATAATCTCATTCCTTCCACCGCCTCAGTGAACAGTGAAGTGTACTGAACACCTATCACAATGAAATGCTTTATTCGTTCGTTTATTCGTTTAATGAACTTAATATTGCGCCCGTTCAAGAAACAAATCTTTCCAGACCAAAGTCGGTCGATGGCAATTCTCAATCCTCTACTCCTTCAATCAGTTGAGCCTCGCAATGGACTTTGCCTCCTTGCTTAACCGCCCGCCAATGATAGTTCACTTGCAAATAAGAACATTGTGATAGCCCTACCTTAAACTTAATCCTAAGGGAGCGTGATGCAAGGTAGTGTGATGCAAGGGAGCGTGAGCGGCATTTTAATAGTTATGAGAAGCCCTTACTTCAGATGAAAGCGAAGAATGAAGCAATGACCTCAACGACCCATCGTCAAGTGTCTCAACCTTTCAATAGGTCTATGCCGAATGAGCCCGAATAATTATTGTTCTCTGGCGACAGATTAAGTCAGAGGGAAGCGATGGTCGTCAAATATTATGGCCAAGAAGTAGGAAGATGACGAACTTACGCGATTGAATTCTTCCTGTTGCTTAAGATGATCTGCTATGAAATTGACCCCTATGACTGCCTGCATGACGGTGGTTGGCAGAGTGTTTCGTTGTCGGGAGCCACAACCACCTGCCAGACCAGCAGCAGCAGCAGCAGTCGCGCAATAAGATGACGACGATGTCTCGTAAGGATGGGACGAGGTGATGTAATCACGGGAACTAAATATCGTTCCGCCGCCAAAAACAAAATTTTCTCGCGTGTTATCTCCTCCTCCTTCTCCTCTGTGCCCGTCAGCAGGTGTTGAGACTCTACCGTCATCGCTGCTGGCGTTGGCTATGACGCCACCGCCCCCACTGATGCCTCCGCCGTAGGAATCTCTAACTTCGACTCCTTCGCAAGTCCTGACAGTCACTTTTGGAAACTTTACGCGCTTTGTCTGAGGTCGCTGCATGAACAATAGTCGTGGTAGTACGTTTAGAAAGAGTTCTTGAATCCAGGGCGACATGACGTGAGTTGATGGTGATCGAAAGTGAATGTTCAACACAAAGACGGTGACAATTATTGAACAAGTTACAAGCACCATGGTAAAGAGAAGGTATTTTCCGATTAGCGGAGTTGCCAGAGAAGTCGGAGGATTTATCTCGGCGACGAGAAGCAAGAAGATGTTCAACGAGTTTAATATAGTTATTCCCATTGTTATCTTCTCTCCGGAATTCGCTGGAATATAGAAGACCAGCAGAGTAACGGAGCAGATGGCCACGCAGGGAAGAATTAGATTGACTGTATGGAAAAGCGTTTTACGGCGGATGGTTATGTTGAACTTGATATCCGGATATGGTTCTGAGCAGCATGGATAGAACTTCTGGTACTTCTTCGCAGGGACAGACAGCAGATCCCACTCTGTGCTCTTGTAGTAATCGCCCAGATCTATTCCTATGCAAATAGGAATAGTACATTCATTCCAATACATACATTCAAAACAACGTATGTTATCCATACACAGCGTACTAACAATTCCAAAGAATTGCTGTAGAAAGTAATCGAGAAACGGAAGAGGAGGAGGATTACGACGAGAAGGAGGAGGAGGAAGAGGAAGAAAAAGAAGAGGAAGAGGATGGAGTCTTAGTCAGCTATCGTTTGTATACTGTCTTATCTAGGAAGAGGAAGAAAAGGAGATTCCTCCGTCTGCGAACAAGTAGGCCTACCAGAAGCTAACCCTGCAGCTCAAAATCATATACGAATATCCATTTCAAGTTCAAGTTTGAAATAAAAATATGAGGAAGAGGGGGAGGAGGAAGAGGAGTGAGATCTGGAGCATTTGGAAAAAGATAAAAATGAGAAGAATGAGTAGGAGGAACAGCAAGTAGAGAAAGAGCAGGAGGATAAGGTAGAGAAGGAAGAAAAAGGAGGAGAAGGGGAAAAGAAAGGAGAAGGGGAACAGAAAGGAGAAGGGGAAAAGGAAGGGTGATCAACAAACGTCGTATGAATATTTTATAATATTATGATGATAAGGAAGTGAATGTTAGAAGATGAAGGTCAAAAGAAGCATGAAACCAGGAGAAGGGGAGAATGATCAAAAGGAAAATGCACAAAGGAGGAAGTTACGGAGAAGACTTAAGGAAGGAAAAATTAGGAGAAATGAAGAGGAGAAAGAGAAGAATGAAGGAAAATCAGGAGAAATGAAGAGGAGAAAGAGAAGAATGAAGAAAAATCAGGAGAAATGAAGAGGAGAAAGAGAAGAATGAAAGAAAATCAGGAGAAATGAAGAGGAGAAAGAGAAGAATGAAGGAAAATCAGGAGAAATGAAGAGGAGAAAGAGAAGAATGAAAGAAAATCAGGAGAAATGAAGAAGAGAAAGAGAAGAATGAAGAAAAATCAGGAGAAATGAAGAGGACAAAGAGAAGAATGAAGGAAAATCAGGAAAAATGAAGAGGAGAAAGAGAAGAATGAAAGAAAATCAGGAGAAATGAAGAAGAGAAAGAGAAGAATGAAGAAAAATCAGGAGAAATGAAGAGGAGAAAGAGAAGAATGAAAGAAAATCAGGAGAAATGAAGAGGAGAAACAGAAGAATGGGAAGAAAATTTGGAAAGCACAATTAGTAAGAGGAAATGATGATGTGATGATGACGTTGACGATGATGATGATGAACTGACCATCTTCAATGGTGTCAAGATCTTTGGCGTCGTCAGGAAGTCCCATGTGTTTAATGTCGACGGAATAACCGTCGTAAGACCACGATCCGATCTTTAGTGTACACAGTTGCTTATCGAATGGAAAGTACTCGACATCGATTGGACAGAGACTTTTGTAGATGGCCGGTGGTTTCCAGATCACTAGACCCGTCGAATGTATCGTCGCTTTTGTCATCAACTTCACTGTAAAGTTTCCGTCAGCACTGAAATGAAAACTAACCTCAAATAATCTCTCTCTGTCTGTCTCTGTCTGTCTGTCTGTCTGTCTGCCTGTCTGTCTCTCTCTCTCTCTAATAAAGCACATCAGATATGTAATATATATATATATAATGTACATTAAATACAATATGTTTTTATTAAAAACGGAAGAACATGTGAGTAAAATGCACACATTGATTATGAAGAGGATTGGGAACAATTGGGAAGAAAAAAGGCCCCAAAGGTTTCGGCGATCCCTTTTAGACTAATCGAGCTACCCTTTCCCTCTAAATACATAAATAAAGAGCTACTGAGCAGCGATGTAGCAAAACAATTTAGATTGAAAATCGTAAACTTAACTTGTTAAATAGAAGACGATAGGTGCACATAATTGTCTGACTTGTGATAATTCAGGCGAAATGAATGCTGACGTGCGATTTTACTATTTTTCAAATAAAAATTACGAACACTATTTGAAACACGTACTATGTCATTTGGAATTTTATTTCTTGCATATGGACAACCGGCGCATTTAACTGAGAACTCACACAAGTATTGGTTCGGCCACAGACGACGGTTCTATAATTAGGCCTAGTTGTCGGAGGAATGCTTACAGGAATAGAAGCCATTACATATCGGACATGTATGTAGGTGCAAAATAGTTCTATAGCCCAAATGTAAACTCTGATTAATAGGTTAACATTGCCTATGCTATGCAGGAAACTGCGTCTTCAAAGACGATGTTGTTGTACGACAGACTATAAAACGAGGAGAATCCGTCGTCGTTAAGTCTGTTCTTGCCTGTTATAGAGAACAATATCTGGCAGCCAAATTTCATCCGATGGAACGTATAATCTCTCCACGCTTCCGTAATCCTCTGGAATCCATGTCAGTTTGTAGTCATACCATTGCTACAAGGGTTGAACACAACACAAACTCATCTGCTGCATATATCGATCCTATAGCTATTATGCCATACAAAATATTCGTATTCGATTGGCTCAGGGCCGAAATGAGAGCTGCTGTAGGCTATAGTAATACCGTAGCACTGCGCAATTTCCCTTGTGATTTATGCTTTCTTACAGCTTCCGATTCTATGCACATAAGGTGATAAGTCTTAACTTGTTCGAGTTTGTGAATTTAACATTAACAGTGTTTTAATTGTTCTGAAAAGATCACATAATATTAGCAAACTCCAGTGCGGACAGATCTAGCAATAAAGAACATGTTGATCTGAGAAAAATCATTATTTTGACGTACTTAGCTGTCGAACTAGTTGCGAAATAATAATGTCGCTTGCACTATATAGGCTACTAACTATTCTGAAAGTTTCAAACTAGCATAAGTTAGTCATTGATTAAAATTAATGCATGCTTAAGCTGAAGAATATCTAACTTCATGCATTCAAATCACGACGCTTCTCTTGTAGAAAGACAGACTATAAGCAATTCAAGACGTTCTTTCTGCAAGTAAACTTGCAGAACTTTTAGTTACAGTGTAGAAGGAAAATTACTTTCTTATTTAAAGCCATGTAATTGAAGGCTCGAGTAGCCTTGACTATATTAATTATCTGTGTGCCTATTCTTTAGGCATATCGCAGTCTGTCATCAGCTACCATTCGTAATTGTCATTCGTATTTGGCCGAACAAGGTAACTGCTGCTATTAAGTGAAGGCTAGATTAGTACACAGCGATCAAAGACACAATATTTTCAGTCGCGTTTTCTTCTGTTCAACGATGGTCAGAATCAGTTGTTTCAATTTTCTCTTTTCTTTTCTGCCACAAGTTTTCAGAATTGAATTCCCTTACTGTGCAAATGTAGCACAGAATTGAATTCCATCACTGTACAAATGACCATATGTAGAAGTCATTAATAGCAAGTTGCACATGAATTGAAAAACTCTAACCCAGACAGAACCACAGCCGACGACCGATTCTTACCTGTTCCAACCAAACGTTTGTTGTCATTATTTGATTCTTCTCGTCCTAGGACAATTTAGAAAGGGACATAAAATCACTCTTAGGAAATTTTCATCAATCACATTTAACTAAAACGGCAGAGCAAATAGAATCTGAAATTTAACGCTGTGCTATAATAGACGTAGGGTTAACTTAGTTAACAACCTCATGCACAGTAGCAAGAGGAATGGCGACGTATGTCGGACGTTTGCAATTGACGAAGAGTCAAAGGCTTCTATAGAAGCAGAAGAAGCAGGCAACAGATGCTCTGGACATTATAACTATTTGTGCATTTGCAGCCTCACAATCGAAACCGCTATCGTAGTTCACAGCAGGAAAAGATGTAGTGGCATAGAACGTGTCCAACTTTGAGGTCTGCATTTGAGGGTGTGACTAACTACCTCACTTTTCCAGGGTTAAGGCAGAGAGTCGCTTTCACTTCAATTGATCCAATAGCAGAGGCGTCGATCCATTGGAGCTCTGGCAAACTGGAGCACCCACAATGTTGTGCCAGAGTGCTCAAGCATTGCTTATTCTCCCCCAATACAATGTGTGCAAAAAATAAACATAGTAGGCATAATTCCTGAAAGAGGCAAGCAACAGACGTACAGACAGTCTTATGTCTAACTAGATGGTTCTGCAGTTATTGAGCAGTCTAAATGAAATGAAACCAGGGCGAAGCATCTGTAAATGCCGATGGGCTATTCTTTCACTTCCACGATGTAGTCACAATTCTTGGCATAAAGGTATGCAGGGCCAGGAGCAAGTCCTTCGGGCACCATTGCTCTGCAGTACAACTGCAATTGCGCCGTCGAGGCATGTGTATGCACTTCTGAGCAAAACGATGTTGGAAGAAGAGCGGTATCAAATTTCGGAAGTGAATGAATGAATGAATGCATGCCGATCATCAGTCATTTGATCATGGGAGTGGGGTAAATTTAAAGTTGTCTTTTAGTAGGAGAACATGGCTCTGCTCTAGGTCTTAATTGGTGAATGGAGGACGGAGTGAGGGTAGAAGTTGATGAAGAACAGGTTTGGGGTTGTGTAAAATTGAGAAAAGGAGTTTGGCGTCTGCCATGTGGGCAAGTTTAGAGACTGTTGGAAAGTATTGCTCTATGTAACCTAGGCTGTTGGCTATTTTTTAGGAGTTATTCCATGGGTACTATATCAGAAACTAGGGTTAGACTCCACAAGAATCAGGAGCATATAACATTTTGGCAATGTGGTTTTGTTATGAATAGAAGAGAAAGAAAGACCATCTGTTTAAGTTTTCTGATAGCTTAAAAAGAGAAGGTCCAAGTCGCTGTGAGATGGTCAATGTGAGCGGTGAGTTTGAGCTTATCTTGAAGGAGAACGCCCAGTATTTTTAAAGTCTTAACTTGGGTTATATAAAGGATTTGGTGGGAACGGCGAATGGAAGCGGATGGTCGGGGAAGTTGCTCCAATGACTTAGGGGATATACGCCTCTGAATACAGATTCATCATTATTACCTTCTATTTGCTACCCCTTTTCATTCAAGTCAACGTCTAACCTTATTTCAGTTATTTTTCATATTTTGAGCTCCTACAAAATTGAACACAGATCGACGCCTCTGCCCAATAGGAAAGGAGGGGAGGGGACGTAGAAAGGGAGTGAAGGAGTGCAGTCACTAAATTATACAGAGTAGTAAGTAAGCAACATGTGTGATATCTAACCTGTTAAGATCTTGGATAAAGTTAGTTGCCACGTGAGCATCAATGTTCAAAATAACGGTAGAAGAATATTGAACTCATTTGGACTTGATCTAGCAGACTTGAAAACGACTGCCGAAGTATTGAATGCAGGAATAGGAGTTAATTTTGGATATACATGTAGGTGCAAAATAGTTCCATAGCCCAACTGTGATTATGTAAGGGGCCGTCCATGAATAACGTCACGCATCTTTGGGCGAATTTTGACCACATCCCCATTTTTGTCTGGTGCGACAGTGAGACTGATTTCTGTGCCATGGGCTTATGTTTTCTCGCTTGTTTGCGTGAACGTGAAAGTTCATGTCAGTCTATGTTTGTTTAATATCGTTTAATATTGTTTATTTAAACACTAAAGGCACAAGCAAGTAATTTGACTGTTTGGAAGGGCGGTTAGGGGCGAATGAGGTGGCTAACATAATGTATTGATTAGACGGTTGATTGCTTGTAATCGAACAGTTGCTGCTCTGACTTCCGAAGGACACGGACGGTCGTTTTATGTTTTAATTTTTACACTAGTTAAGGCACTGTATATTATGTTGTGAATAAAGAAAATTCAGAAAAGAAAGAGGACGTGTCACGATCCTTGGAGTTCGGTAATTTTAACTGAAGGAAATTAAAGTTGAAGATTACAGTTCAAATCAAATCAAGTCAAATAAATTTATTTGGCCAAACAATAGACAATTAACACAATTTCACAGCCAAGAAATGATAAATGACAACTAATTAACCAATTTACGTTGGAGCGAAATAAGAGCAGAGAGAAGGATGCAAAGGAGACCCAATTAGGGTCGAAACGAACCCGCGAGTTAAGGCAAGAAATTCCGAGAATGCATTTTACTTTTAATTGAAATCCGTTTTTTCAGCCGTAGTCAGACCGGGAACGTCTATGAGTAGATACCTGGAATTGGCGCTATATTAAATTGACATTGATTGATTGACTGGCTGGTCCCCTCGTCACGCGCCTTTACAAAAGTCTCAACTCCTCAAATATGATGCCATAAAGCTCTTCCCCCCAACCTCGAAAACCATATATCCAGAATGTTACATAAAAATACTCTTATAACTATCAAGAAAAAACTCTCTGTTTTAAAAATACTTAAAGCTATATAGTAGGCCTAGAACGAAGAAACAGAGAAAGTAGGCCTATGATTAGAAAGCATAATTATTACACTCATTATGCGTTCCAAAATATATGTGCAGAATGGCTGTCTCAGCGTGCCTCACACAACCCAAAAATTGACACCAAGCGTAAAAGTAAACAATCCAATGATTTAGGTTGCAATAATCAAAATAGTGCTGTCAAATTGTGGCAACCGAGTTTAAGTTTTTATCGAAATTGCGTATCTTGATGCTTGATGTGATGACGTGATTTCTTAGACCCCCTCGTCACACATCGTCACAAATATGTGACCCTAACCCTAGGCGCGTTATGTCATTTATGGACGCCCCTTAAAAGCAAATGATTCGCGTTAAGATTAGCGTCAGTAAGAAAGGGGTATCATGTAATTAAGTGTTGAAATTTATCACTGGTTCAATGAAGAAGAGTGAATCTGCGGGAAGCGTTAATCCATCTTCCCCGTTCTTCCCTCTCCTAAGGCTACTCTTAATCCTCCACCCGTCAATCCTTCTCCTCCTTCTCATACTCCTTCTCATACTCCTCCTCCTTTTCATACTCCTTCTCATACTCCTCCTCATCATCATATTCCCCATTCTGCTCCTCCTCCTCCTCCTCGTCCTCCTCCACCCGTCCCTTCCCAAAAGGTATACGCACGACATCGATGATCTGTGTCAATCGGAGACCAACTTTGACGACGAGTGTGTCGGATGTGTTTCCCACCGGTCGAATCAGTTTGTTGTATCCATTCTTCTTCAGTTTGTCGTCATAGAGACGCCTAGCATCCGGACTGGCCACGCCCATAGTTACGATCCATAGCAACAGAGACGGAACAGAGACGACTGACACAGAACTGCCCAACATACAGCGCCACATAGCCCAGCTGCTGCTGCTGGTGGTGGTGTTTTGTTGGTGATGATCCTATTGTTGTAATGGCTGCAGAGAACAACCTTGATGAGTCCGTCCCGGCGTTTCTGCTGAAAGGAAACATCACATCAAAATAAAAATTTTCACAATATCCGTCCTAATGCTTGGAAGAATATCGCGAGCCACAGACTTTATGGCTGAGATGACCAAGCAGAATACACCGATGGAACGCTGAAGTGTAAGAAATTTGAGGACGGATAAGGTTTAGAAAATGGTTTTCGTCTATGAACAGGAAGAAGGCCTTGGTTGCAATGTAATGTAATGTAATGCATATCTCCAATGTATTCTCTGCACCTACAAAAGACACGTCATGGAAAGTAAGTTATTCACCAGCGATATACCACATCAAATCCGCAATAGCTCAGCTTGCCGTTTCGTTTCGGTGACAGGTCAAAATGTGGGAGGTCAAGCCGATGTTAGCTTTAAGGCCTATATTGGAAAAGAGGCGGCGGCGCAGAAAAACCAAACGACCAAATTGAGGGACAAATATAATGATCGAAGATAGATAGATCAAGGAAAGGTTACGGTTGAATCTTGAGTTTTAAACTGACAGTCGATACAAGCCATATATCTACTTACGGAATTTGCTATTGATCGTCATTGATCAGATTTATATGGCGGTCGTGTGAACAACCTTCGGTCGACCAGCAACTCCGAGTCTTCCTCGTCCCAAATACAAGACAATGTTGATATCATTAAACGCTGGACTAAAACGCCTAAACATCGACTATAATAATTACGACTATGACGAGCCTAATGTCGCGTAAAACACGGACAACGTAGAAAATGGATGCATCGTAGATGCTCGTCAAAGAGAGTCAGCAACAGCAGTAGAAGCAGTTGCAGCTGCACAAGCAGCGCTAGCAGCAGCAGGCGCAGCCTCGGCTTAGTGTGTCATTGCATCGATGGCCAGTGACGCCGCGGCCCATGCGCTGCTGCAGCTGTGTGGTCGTGTCGTCGCTGCTAATGAAATGCGCAGAAGATGCGGCTATTCCAAAGGACAGCGATGATGATGATGATGATGAGGAGGAGGAGGAGGAGGAGGAGCATGTGGATGACTGCAGTGCTTCTCATGAATAGAACAATTGCAGAAATCGAGAGAGGTACCTGTGAATATCAATGAAATATAGGAGATGGAAGTTAAATGACCAGATGATTGGAAAGTAGAAAGGAGATGAAAGTTAAATGACCAGATGATTGGAAAGTAGAAAGGAGATGAAAGTTAAATGACCAGATGATTGGAAAGAAGAAAGGAGATGGAAGTTAAATGACCAGATGATTTCAAATTAGAAAGGAGATGAAAGTTAAATGACCAGATGATTGGAAAGTAGAAAGGAGATGGAAGTTAAATGATCATAATGATTGGAAAGTAGAAAGGAGATGGAAATTAAATGACCGTAATGATTGGATAGTAGATGGAAGTTAAATGACCAGATTAATGGAAAGTAGATGGAAGTTAAATAATAAGATGATAGGTAGGGAGATAAGGAATAGGAAGTTAAATGACCAGATGATTGGAAAGTAGAAAGTAGAAAGGAGATGAAAGTTAAATGACCAGATGATTGGAAAGTAGAAAGGAGATGGAAGTTAATTGACCATAATGATTGGAAAGTAGAAAGGAGATGGAAATTAAATGACCGTAATGATTGGATAGTAGATGGAAGTTAAATGACCAGAGTAATGGAAGAGCGTCTTGCATTGTTCTCTATTTTGCGGATACAATATGCCCTGGGAGAGAGACTAAGAGCTGAACATGCAGACTGAGAGAGAGAGAGAGACAGAGAGAGTGAAAGAGAGAGAGACAGAGACAGAGAGACAGAGACAGAGAGTGAGAGAGAGACAGAGAACCAGTGAGAGAGACACACACACAGACACGGTCCTGCTATCTGCAGAGGGATTGTGGATGTCGTTATTGATTACAGCAAAAACGCTCTCCATACATCTAGATGTCTGCTGGAGCTGGTGCTCATGCAGCTAAACCTTCCTCCTTCTTCGTCTCCTTCACCATTTTCATGCGACCATCTTTTTCCAGATCTTTCAACTTATCCATCTCCTCTGCCATTTTCACCAGCTTATTCACGTATACACAACTAGTCAGCTTGTTATGTCAACAGGATGTGAAAATTTCTAGAGCCCAATTATCGCCCAAAAACTATTGACAGCGTTACATAGGGACTTTCCGGTCCTGTGCCTAACAGGTCCTCGGGACAAATGGGGCGGATGATGAGTTACGCTGCCATACCTGGCTTCAGATAGTGGTCGTTGGTCGGCGATGTACCCTCTTAGCTGCAAATTTCCTGTCCTTGTAGGATCATTTTCAAACGCAGAACATTCACCCCACTGTCAGTCATAGGCCCTATCACTTCTTTCCATCTGATTTAGGCAAAAGCAGGGTTCAACCCAAACTGACTATTCGCACAAATTAACAATAAATTTCTACAAATCTAGTAAATCAATGAGATGTTAAAAGAGATTAAAAGCTTGTGGACATTGTAATAAATTCGAAAAGAAGTATTACAATAACTTGAGAAATAATTCGGGTTGGACATAGATTGCAATTGCGACTCTTACTGATGGAAATCAACGTTTTCACAACTTCCAGATAATCCAAATTATCCATTTCCTCTAAAGACATAAGTTATGTCTAATGAGTGCTGTCACATAAGTTAGGCTAATGAGAGAAACGTCAACTGGAAGGAATATAGGATAGACGATGTTCTGTTAGACGATATGTGGTCGAGCCTTTTGCCTTCTGTCATCGAATAATCGTGAAAACGTAGTTTGCCATGCAATTAAAAAACAAATTAATTTACACTAAAATTTGCATAATTAGGCATGATTGTATACTATAGGGTCCTTAAGAAGAAGGTAGAAATTCTCAACAACAGCATAGAATGGATGTTCTGTATAATTGCAAAGCAGCGTACTCTGGTGAGCGAAAAGGTTTGCCAATATAGAGTAGCTATGACGGGAAAGAGGTTCGGGTGACGGTCCGTCGTTTGCTCTGGTGTCTGGCGTCATTTCCAATGTCGTCGTCTTAGGAGATGACCTGATTTGGTTGCAACCCTCTGGAGGTCACGTAGTCTCCATAGCAATTTTTGTCGTGGTAACACACTTCCAAAGACCTCGTAGAGTCGCCATAAGTCTTTCCGAAGTCGAATTTCCTACCTGAAACACAATGAAGACACGATTCAACAGACCAGAACAGCCGAACGGATCATCATCGCTTTGAAACGAGTTTATTCTTAGTGTGACACCAAATGAAAAAATAAAACTTTGACATACCACAACTATCACAGAGGTTAGAGATTATAAAAAACATAACAAAGTCCCCTATTATTTTCAGGGAAGTATTGTAAGTTCTTTCGCATGGTCTGGCACCGAGTGTAACGGTATTCTTGTAGCTACACTGACACCGTCCATAAATGACGTCACGCGCTTAGGGGAGGGGGTCATTTGTGACGATGTGTGACGAGGACAGGGGTCGACGAAATTTTACATCACATCATCACATCAAACATTAAAATGCGAAACTTTATTACAAATTTTACTGAATTCATCTTTTTTAATTTCTTTGTAAAACCTCGGTGTCAAATTTGGGATCATCGAAGCAGGGCTGCAAACATGTTGGTTTTTTGGTCATTTGGTTTTTTGTCCCAGCGTCAAATTATCCGCACGCTGAATTGTCACGACGCCGAATTGTCCCGGTGCCGAATTGTCACGTCGCCGAATTGTCCGACACCGAATTGTCCCGGCTCCGAATTGTCCTAGAACCAATAGGAGAAAATATATGCCTAATTATAACAGTCTTATTTATTCATTCTTCAAAATGAAAGGCTCTAGCAGAATCATGAAAATTATTTTTTAAATGTTTACTAACAATTACTAGAAACAATCCAAACTTTTGCCTTTCCATTCTCCCAATAAATAATATCCAATTCACACAATTTCCATTTTCTTCGTTTCAGCGATTCTCTGTGGCCTGTGCGTTTGGAAATCGGGTGAAGGCTTGAATAGTGAGGCAACTCATTCTAACTGAACACGCTACGCATTGAGGACTACTTCAAGTGTCCAAGCGGCTGCATCACTTGCATTTCGTGAGATCGATGCCAATTTATTAATCATCACTGATCCGCGGAGGAGGGTAGTATAATTCAGACGAATAATAACTATATAGATTTTGCAAACGCCGATTTAGGTAGGTGTGTATAAATTATTATGCGTGAATTGTAAGGTACACTCTTTACACCAAGGCAAAGGGAGCGGATAAAAAAACAGTGCAAAGTCCCCTTGCAATCCATTATCAGAGGATTGTAAGTTCTCATATAAATTACCAATCACTCATATAAATTACTAATGCCTCATATAAATTACTAATTACTCATATAAATTACCAATTACTTATATAAATTATTAATAACTCATATAAATTATTGATGCCTCATAGAAATTACCAATTACTCGTATAAATTACTAATGCCTCATATAAATTACTAATTACTCATATAAATTACCAATTACTCATATAAATTACTAACCCTAACCCTAACCCTTATATAAATTACTAGTGACCCATATAAATGACTAATTACTCATAAAAATGCATGAAATGGTGAGGAGGAGGACCAACTGGTGACCAACCCAAGTCGCATGAATCCGACGATACTCACTCGGTACATATCCGATGTACTTCGGAATCATTCCGTCTGGTACGTACATTCGCTTCGATGCCGACGTCAAAGGTACAGGAACGCTCGACGGACAGCTATAAAAACACAATAACAGCTGGACAATGAAAACACAATAACAGATGGACAATGAAAACACAATAACAGCTGGACAATGAAAACCCAATAACAGATGTACAATGACAACACAATAAAAGCTGTACAATGAAAACACAATAACAGCTGTATAATTAAAACACAATAACAGCTGGACAATGAAACCCCAATAACAGCTGGACAATGAAAACACAATAACAGCTGTACAATGAAAACACGATAACAGCTGGATAATGAAAACCCAATAACAGCTGGACAATGAAACCCCAATAACAGCTGGACAATGAAAACACAATAACAGCTGGACAATGAAACCCCAATAACAGCTGGACAATGAAAACACAATAACAGCTGGACAATGAAAACACAATAACAGCTGGACAATGAAAACATGATAACAGCTGGACAATGAAAACACAATAACAGCTGGATAATGAAAACACAATAACAGCTGGATAATGAAAACACAATAACAGCTGGACAATGAAACCCCAATAACAGCTGGACAATGAAAACACAATAACAGCTGGACAATGAAAACACAATAACAGCTGGACAATGAAAACATGATAACAGCTGGACAATGAAAACACAATAACAGCTGGATAATGAAAACACAATAACAGCTGGATAATGAAAACCCAATAACAGCTGGACAATGAAACCCCAATAACAGCTGGACAATGAAAACACAATAACAGCTGGACAATGAAAACACGATAACAGCTGTACAATGAAAACACAATGACAGCTGTACAATGAAAACACAATAACAGCTGGACAATGAAAACACAATAACAGCTGGATAATAAGAGCACTGGAAAATACTGCGCCACTAGAAACTTGTGAGTTTCGTTTCCCATTCGGTTGATTATAAAGTCAGTCACTTGACCTTCAAATAGAGCGACGAAAAGAACGATATGAAAACTGATGAATGCAAAGAGGTGAACAGCAGAAGCTATGTATTGAGGAGCAACAGGGCTGGCGGCCAATTTTGTCTCATCAATTATCTACTTACTCCAATTCAAGCGTGTTGCTGAGATGAAGAACGTTCTCAGATCCAGATTATATCCACAATTTGCATCCAGTTCAAGAAAGAACTCTTTACAAATCAACAACTCCAGTTGGCCTTTCTAACTGGTTTTCGTGTACACATGTCATGTGTATGTTTATAATAATTATGTATTCATGGACGTGTCAAATTATGCATCGTTTGTTGTCTAAATATTAGTGTGTGCTCTTGCGATGGTATTTGGCTGATCGTTTACCTCTGTGGGTCGACGATGGGCTGTTGAATGATGTCGAAATGTCTTGCCACTTCGTGCTGGAAGTCAGCCAGTCCTTGCTTCGTCATTTCGTGGTATCGTTTGCCAAGGCCTGCCTCCGTCGTCCAAACGCGTGGAATGAAACCGTCATATCGTGGAATGGGAGGCTCCAGAAGTCCTCGCTTCGTCTCTTCAAAAAAGCAAACAGCAACATCATCATCATCATCATCATCGTTGTCGTCGTCAATATCATCATCATCATCATCATCATCATCATCATCAATATAACGACTGTTGTTGCCTTAAAACCATGTCTCTATTTTGTTCTAAGGCTCTTACGCCCAATTCGCTCAAAGCCTACTCCAGTTAATAGTTGCTCAGTTTCAATGTGCACTTCCGAACTTTTTAAAGAAAGGGATAATCAAATTACAATATTATTGCTTTGTAGACCTATTGTATTGTATTGTATAAAGCAGAGAAGGGAACCCAACTGCTAGAGTTACAGTGAAGAGATAAACGGTAGATAATCCAAAAGTCAAATCTTACCTCTGATTGGGATCATGACGTGAAGCAGGACAATTTCTATCACGTAGAATAGAAAGTCTTGCGATCTAGTAATCAGCGTTGATTATATTATTGGAATAGGTTGAGAAGAGAAATGAACCGTTTGAAAACGAACGCCTTCAAAAAGGGTGAGTATCGTGTGTAAACACAAATGCTTCAAAAGTTGTAGAGGGTAGAGTAATGGATAGGAGGCTGGCGTGCATAGCTGAAGATGTCAGCCCCCATTATATACATTTATGTTAAAATAGCGGTGGGGTGGGAGCGTACATACCTGCTAGAACTGGGAGAAGGGGATGAGTGTCTCGGTAGGTGTTGAGATGATCTCTGACGTCAGGGTCAAAGTTGAGAGCCTGGAGGCGAGGAAGAGCTTTAACGGTTCGTCTGAGGTCGTCTTCGTGGTCCATCTGTCGACGAAAGTTCGTCATGTGTTCATCGATGCAGATCTCGCAATCTGGTTGATAGCTCTTGCCAAAGTGAAACAGGCGTCTTGGAATGTCGCCTTCAGACGATAGACAAGAACAAGAACACAGGACAACGATAGATCGATATCTAAGCAATCATGACATCATGTCAACATTAACTCCTCCAGAGCCCTATATTCTAGTGGTGCTAGTCCAAAGTCTGGTTACAGAGGAGGACAGCGTCGCTAGTCATTTTATGACACAGCATCGTCGTAATGACGCGATAATGACGTCAATTGCATTAACATTCGAGTTTTAAGGATGGCCTAAAATTTATCTACAGAATATCCAACCGCCATTAAATGTTGTCGATAAACAACCATAAGTTTAGTTCAAATCTATTCTTGTATTATTAGATTACAAGGTGTGTTAAAAGCGTCCACTCTCGGCCTCAACACAACCTTCAAGACGCGTGACTCATTGGTCAATATATCTGTGAAGTGGATTTGCGTATTTCCAAGAGCGAATTAAAACACCAAACGAAACCATGATTTGACCGACTAAATGAATTCTAATGAAAATTGCGTCGTCATTATGGATGACAGGAACGGTCATAGTTTCTGCAGTATTAGATGGATATGTCAGGATTAAAACGGTTTTGGAATTTAAATAATCGGCGAATATTTACTATTCATTTTCATATTATCATTAGTGGATCCCTAGATTTCCGGACTCAGCGTATACATTATACGAATATGAATCTGCTGCTGCCGATGATGCGGTGCTGATGACGATGATGCCGGCGATTATGATGTTGATGGTAGATGAGATGGTGATGACGATTGTGTAGTTGATGCTGGTGATGGTTGTGATGATGATGATGACGGCGACGACGATGATGATGATGCTGACCTGAATAACCGGAGACCATGTTCTTCGTGTACTTGTTGTCTCCATTTGGTTCCGGAAGTTCGTTCCTCAGCCGAGCAACGAACGGTGGATCCGAAGGATTTGGACTGTGCACAAAGTCATAGGACGCCTGTAATCAATCCAGTCATCCATCAACTGAACAGCATTTTATGTAGTGCATGACAATGACACATCCTCTTATAAGTTACATATACTCCAGTACTTGAGGTCAGAGTGGATAGACAAAGAGAGAGAGAGACAGACAGACAGACAGACAAACAGACAGACAGAAACTGATACTCAGAACACAGAGAGCGTATGTTTGTGTGTGTGTGAGAGAGAGAGAGACAGAGACAGACAGAAAGAGAGAGAGAGAGAGAGAGAGAGAGAGAGTGGGAGAGAGAGAAATTCAACAAAGAAAGACAAAGATACTTAGCCAGAGACAGACGGACGAAGAAGTGGACAGACAGAGTGAGCGAGAGAAAGAGAGAGAGTGAATGGGGGGAGTGAGAGAGAGAGAAAGAGAGAGACATACAGACAGAGAGAGACACACACACAGAGAAAGAGAGAAAGAGAGACAGAGAGAGGGGGGCGAAGACGACAACTCTATCCTATTTAGGCAATCAATGCTTCATATATATATATCATTATCTACTTCTGCTCTGTCTGTCTGTTTGCGTGTTTGTAAGTTTGCCTGTCTTTATCTCGTCTCTCTCTCTGTGTCTCTCTCTGTGTCTCTCTGTGTCTCTCTCTGTCTCTCTCTGTCTCTCTCTGTCTCTCTCTGTCTCTGTCTCTCTCTCTCTCTCTTTCTCTCTCCATATGAAATATATTAAGCTAAATTCAACTCAATTTAGTAGTCGCCGTAATCAGAAAACAAACGATCAGTTCATCAGTCATCAATTGGAAACAAACAGGAAGCCCTGAATCGTCCTCATAAGACCCACTATGTATCATATAGGGCCACAATGTAACATAATAAGTAACTAGAAACGATATTTCACACGATTGGTCGGATCAAAAATATAACTAGTTGATCAACAATTCAATGTGAATTCTGAACTTAATATTATATTAACCAAACAATTACAGTTAACGGCAACAAATGGTCGGACAATCAAGTATTTAACTAAAGGTTGTGCGATGATCGTTGCCTAAACAGCTTTTGTTTTGCTAAGTGTCTGATCATAATAACCTACTTAGGTTCTGTCTAAGATCTAAATGCAAACTGTCTAGTATTCGACTTAGCACAAATTCAATGCAACTCCAATTGTCTCGCAGATTATTAGGAATTTATATTATTGTTAGAGTCTTGGCCCTAGGCAGCTATATGGACTCACATTTGACTAGACTGCATTCCCTAATGCATGTGCACGAGTGACCTTCTCTATATGCGCGTGTGGCACAGTCGCCGATCGGTTAGAGCGGTCGACCGATAACGTTCAGTGTGCGCTGAGCTAGCGGATTCGACCCTCGTCCGGGGAGTCACTGACACCTTCAGCAAGTCCTTGGCGCACCATTGCTCTGCAGTACAACTGCAATTGCGCCGTCGAGGCGTGTGCACTTTTGAGCAAAAGCTGTTGGAAGAAGGCGGTATCAAATTTCGGATATAAATAAATAAGAGAGCGGATGTGTAGGATTGGCCCGTTTTCTGCATTGGGTTTCAGAGTGAAACATGTTCTTGGCTTGCTGCCAGTTTGTCGATTTTCTGGTTCTTCTACAGGTAATGGTTACCTCTTCCTTATGTAAACTTTTCTTAAACTATAAGCACGCCTCGTGTTTGTATTTATGACCAGCCTTTGCAACTTGTAACTTTTTAATTTTTGTTTTTATGTGATATGATTGAAATTATAAGTATCCCTATTTCTAACGAGTCTCTATTCGTCAAATATAGACCACTTCTAACGTTTGGAGTCCTTCGACCGGTCCTATCCGTTTCGTCCGGTCGTTTGTGTAGAGTACTTTTGGGGCGTTCTGTTCGTTCGTCCGGTCCTATCCGTTTTGTCATTCATTCGGGCATTTAGCATTCAACGTTCGCCCGTTTTTCCTTCGGTCGTTCGTTTCTTTGTGTAGAACGTTGCATGATCTACACTGGCACATTTTGGATCAGTCTATTTCACTCGTGTCCATCCTTTCGTTTGTTCGTTTGCACACTTAATAAATTGTTCGTCCGCTCATTGTTCTTTCATTCTTAACTCTGCTTATGTGCAGATAATCTATGGAGCGAAATTGTGCGCTTAATTTAGCGAAATTTCTATAGCAGTGATTACCGCCAATTCATTTCGACCTTGGGGCATTCACATATTATATAACACTCAAGAGGTAGGTGGGTTCCTGTTTTGTTAGCGTTATCATCATATTGTGTAGAGTGGGGGTACGTTGAAGGTTTTGTTATATAACAAACTTTTTCAGCTTATACTATTTCGGATGTTTGCCTGCCAATTGGAAATTCCATGTGCCACGGACCTTCGTTGTTTTATCGAGGTTCACAATACGTTGTGAACAAAAACTGGCAGAATCAGCTGCCACCTGGCGAATTGAATTGACGATCTTACTTGTTATTTATAAATCCACTTTTAACAATTTCCTGATAACAATTTTAAAAATTTCATGTGCATGGCTTTAAACGCTCTTAAATTCAATGCTCTGTGAGTTGTTTTGATTCTGGTTTAAATTAAAATTAATTCACTTGAAATAATTATTTCGTTAGGTATTATCAAGATGTTTGATTTCATTTTTATACTATGCGTAAATAGTTTATATGTCTGCTTAAATACCCAATTGTAGGCTAGTTGTAGTGTATACTCTGTATCATACGGTATTAAATAGGAAGAGTTGTACCGCGAATCTATCGATACCTGATAGTGGAATATTAAACCAATCGATTCTGTGTGATATTGTAATCCTCATTTCGAGTGCAGAATAGCATAAGCTGAAAATTTTTTGGTTATATAACAAAACCTTCAACCTACCCCCGCCCACCCTACACAATATAACGCTAACAAAACAGGAACCCACCCACCTATCCCTTGAGCGTTATATAATATGTGAACGGCCTTTTACACCGGCACCTATAACTATATTTTTACAGAAAAGCATTGCCTCGTACTATAAATAAAAGACACCTTCACAATGATACCTAACTGCATCGATAATAACGTAATAAATGAATAATAATATTGAAAATGCCGATTTGGAGTGGGAGCATTATTATTATGAAGAAAACGAAATTATCTGCTTGTAGCGTTGCATACAATCGCCAGTTCGTGAGTATGTTGACCATAAGTCTTTCCAGAGTTGTACTTTAACTGCGGACTGTATCCGATGTATCTACAAGAAGAAGACGACGAAGGTCCATTCAGACAATCAATCAGTCGATTGCAGTGGTAGAGTTTCTATCCTGGCTCTTGCCCTCAGTTTCATCTACAAATTCTACATCCTACTAAAAGCTGAAGTCTCAAACTGCCCTAACTCGCATTAGGTCCTAGTGCATCTCTCACTTCCATCATCGTCGTCGTCATCGTCATCATCATAATTTTATTCTGAAATTTGATATCGCCCTTCTTCCAACAACTTTTGCTCAGAATATCACCAATGTCACCACCGCCATCACCACCTATACTCGGCGTACCTTAACAACTTTGCTCCATAGAACTAGCTAGATTTCATGTAACGACGGCTCATCAGCTGGCCTGCCTACGTGACAACTGGTGTGGCGCCGCGTTAAGAGACTTACATACTTAATTTAGAGACTAACCTTCACACCTACATGTAGTCCAGGAAAGACATTAGTGTGAGTCAGCTGAATTCATTCAACAGAAAACAAAATGGAAAAATTACCCTGTTGACCAATTCCACAATCCATAATAAAGTTGCCTATTAGTAGGCCTATGTATACGGGATAGGCCTATCTCCATCTGCTGAGCTAAATCCATGGCCAATATACACTGTGTCCAGATGAAAAGTGAACCCCAACAAAAGGTGTCATAACTCGGCCAAAACTTGTAGTATTTGACTGAAATTCTCATAAATTAAATAGTGGACCTATCAACACGAAATCTTAATTCCATTTGGAAATATTCATGGTTTTGCTGAGTTTATGAACACTTGAAATGCAGCACCGAAGGGGGGAAGTCTCCAACATGGGGATACTATAACAGCCGTAAGAAAGTGAAGCTGTGTCACAGCTGGTGTTCAAAATACCCTCCTTGTTCACGTAGACACGAATTCAGACGCGGACGACACTGTTTGATGGCCAGGTCGATGAGCACGTGGTCAAATAGCTGCCAAATGTGCCAATCCTCAATCAGACGCACCTCGGATGATCGACGCTACGAATGCGGGAACGATAAACGCGTTCCACCGGTGAAGCAGATTTTATAGTCGACTGGATCGAGGTCTGGACTGTTAAGCGGCCACAGCAGAGCAATGGTCTTACGTGCTCGGTGTGCAAGGGCATTTGTCTCGTGCGTCTTTGAGACTGCTGGGTTTTCGATCCAATGTGCCGGTTTTCCATCGAACTTCTTCAACAATTTATTTAAATACGACAGATATCAGCTTCTATTCGGAAGTTCATTCACAAAACATTTAGTTTCATAACCTTTTTCTTGCCATAATAATTTGCAAAAATTTGTCTTCTTTTGCAAATGTCATGCTTCTTTATCTTTTACACCAAAACAAGTGACGTTCCATCGATAATTGCATCGACAGCATATGATAAAGTAAGGGCCCATGTTGGAAACTCTCAATTTTACTAGGTATGCTAAATCATTCAATTTCTTTGCTAAATATGCTGCATCAGTTTAAGCCAAATATTGCAGATTTATTGGAAAATGATGTGTGATACTGCATGTGTAATTTTATTGATATATGTTTAATATTTCAAGCACTTTCTGACAAGCTTTTAGGGGTCTACTTTTCATCGGGACACAATGTATATAACGGAGGCCTATACAGAGTTTCGCTCATTGTCCCGCTTTCTACTGCTCTTCACGCCAGTCTGTTATCCCCTATTATACACCCCCTCTCCATTTGATTTGTCGCCGTCATCTGTTACGTTTCTGCTACTAACCCAGGCAACTGTGAACCGTATCTGTATCCATAGAAGTTTCGCTTCTGTTCGTCCGTTGGTCCTCCGCCGAATTCGATGCAGTTGGCCATTTAAAGATTGATCGATTGGCCGACGCAATCACAACACAAGAAGACTCGCTGCTCTTCCTTCGATCGCCGCTTCTTCCTCTTCACCTGATCCGCTTCTTCACCCAAGCCCCCACGATGCTCTCTTTTTCCTCTTCCACTTCGTCCTTCTCCTACTCGCCTTCCGTCTCTTCCTTATCCTCCGATTACCAATTATTCCTGGCGTTGCCCTGACAATAGTCGATGACGTCATCGTCATCTGTCGCTCCCTCTTCTCCTTCTCCTCCATAGAACTCGACAGCAACAACAACGTCTTCGTTAGACTCTCGGGGTCATCTGCAGTGGAGTGGCATCAACTCTTCCGACCAAATAGTGGAAGCTGAATTGACTTTACCAGCTGTGTACTTGCGGGAGTATTTCTATGATAGTACTACTGCCTTAGTGGACACCATCACAGCTTTTAAGAGGACGCCAAGAGAGAGAGAGAGAGAGAGAGAGAGAGAGAGAGAGAGAGAGAGAGAGAGAGAGCGAGAGAGAGAGAGAGAGAGAGAGAGAGAGAGAGAGAGAGAGAGAGAGAGAGAGAGCGGTTATAAACATGTTAAGTTGCAGTAGTTCTAACAGAGACCACACGTAGTTTTCATTAACTCACGCCGTTCGGGCCGCCGAGCCTTTGCTTCCTTTTCGATCTCGACTTAAAACCTTTTATTTTACCCTTGGCTACCCTCTTTAGACTGTCTTTCTGTCTCTTATGACTGACCTATTGGGTTTGATCTGATTTCAGATTTTGTTTTGGTGCGCCGTCGGTTGATGTCCTGTGCATTATTATGGCAGCGCTATAGAAGTTTTTTTTGTCATAGTGGTAGTCTACGCCAAAGATTTTAACAGGGAGGATGATGAACTACTGACGTCAAAACTGGGCAATAAAAAAATATTTTCCTATCTTCGTTGGGGTAAAATCGACAAGTTTTAAGTCATTTTATGCGAAAATTGTCATGATATTCAAATCGTAAACATTTCTTATTGGTAGTACATTATTCTAACTATAGATATATGGCCATGAATTGGCATCAGATTAAGTCAAAACCTTGCAGCACGCCATTCGACGGACATACATGTAGGTTATTGAAATTTCGCTTGCCGTGACAGCTATTTAGCGTGCGCTACAGACCTCTTCGACGCGTCATTCGACCTAGTTTTCTTCATTCAGGTCGCGCATGCGTAAGTCGATCGTGTAGGACAAAAACCGAGAAATTCGGGAATCACACCCATCATTTATTTGCCATGATATTCTGTATTATGAAATTAGTTCCTATTACTTATACTTGAGCAATGTAGCTAGAGATCGTTAATCTAACTTTCTAGTAGGACAGAATTTTTCAATTATAATGAAATGTAGATTAAAACGACCTTAACCTTGTCGATTTTAGCCCAGCAGAGATAGGAAAATTTCGTTGTATTGCTCGTCAATAGACCAGCATGCATCAGCGACCTAGATTCCTAGTGCGCAAGCCAATATTCTTTCAGTGGGCCATCTTCCTCTCTGTTAAAATCTTTGGTCTATACGCCTTTTCAAATCTTTAAACCCTTGTCAAGTTTAATGTTGCTACGCAGACGGCATCAGAACAAACATAGAACCTTTGCTGTTAAAAGGGAACAATTCGATGACGTCAAGTGAGCCAGAAACAGTCTCGGTGACGACAGGTTAAAAAAAAGACTATCCATTGGCTATTATTTTTACATTCAGTAATTGATCATTGGAAAAAACTAGAACACGTAAGCCTAAATAATACGGTAAGTTTCTTTGTATACGCCCCTAAGGCGTAGCTAGGGTATTTTGCGCCCGGGGACAAACCACAGAATTGGCGCTCCTTTTCTAAAAACAAAAACAAGCTCTTGCAAACATGTTGGTTTTTTGATTTTTAATTTTTTACACAAAAATCAAAAAAACCAAAATGGCAAATATTTGGTTTTTTAAAATATATTTTTACAAATTTACTAATATTACTATTATATTACTAATTGTGTGTTATTCAGTCGGAAATCAAGCTAAATTAATTCTATAAACAAGTTGGAGCTCTTTTTCAAGCTGTGTTTGATGCTTTTTATAACAAAACTGCTATGACAAGATCCAAAGGAAAACTAGAAACCAAACGACCAAATAAAACCAAAAAAACAAAAAACCAACATTTGATTTTTTTTAAATCTTGGTTTTTTGCACCCCTGCGTGGATAGCATAGCCTGTAATTTCTTGGTGCAAAATGCACTTCAGGCCAATACCGGGTTAATTATAATATGCTTATTATAATTATACACAAATTAAATGTACAATTTAAGCGATTAGAGTTTAAATGCAAAAGATTTAAAATAATAAGTCTGTAGTTTAGCATTATTTGACAAATATGTAGTATAAAATAATATTACAGTTTTGATATTTTTGGTTATTTTAACTTATACAAAAAATAACAACCGGTAATATGATTATTATTTTGTGTGGCACAGTGGCAAACAAATAAAGAATTGTAAATTTGAATATTTTAACTATTTACACTATCTGCAGTACGCAGTACGTTTTCTTATAAAATCGGTTTCAGCTCAAGTGCAATATTATCCTTCATGTACTTAAAGTGGGATATGGTCTCGGTATAATATACACATATTTGGTATAGTAATAACTAATCTGAGTTTGGAAAACTCCGAGATTAGTTCACACTATTATTAGGCCATCCAACATCATCCGTTCCAAACTCCCCTATCCATTACTTCTGGCTTTCTATTCTAAACTTAAGACTCACCTTTTCAAGAACTCTTACCCAAACTCCATATTTGATATGCCACCTGTTTGGGGAAAAACACCTTCCTTAACAGCTACTCTGCCTCCGCTGACCTTCTTGAAGCCGGACTCTGGCCTCCCTCGGACTATCCTACATCACCACCTATTCCATGCAGCGCTCGTGAATAAGGTGGTGCCCTGCCCATGGCTTTCAAGTGGCTCCTTAGAAGCTTGGAGATCTCCAAACTTCTAAGGAGCCACGTTTGGTTAAGCCTAACATTGTAGATGTCGTTTTGTCGTTTTTAATATTATGTCGCCTCTTACGGGGTTTTTGTGATCACTGACCAGTGAAGCGCCAAAATCATGCTTGACAACCTGTTTATAATAGGATATTTTAGGGCGCCAAAATTGAATCTTACTAACTTAGTTCAGATAAATTAGTCTGCAGAAAAAATATTATTAATAGTCTTAATCCTCATTTAATTGACGTCTAACATTATAGGTGTAATTTTGTCATGATTATTATGTCGCCCCTTATGGGCCCTTAGTGATCACGGATCAGAGGGGCGGGGGCGCCAAAAACATGCTTGACGACCTGTTTATAATGAGGATATTTTGGGGTCGCCAAAATTGATTCTTACTAACTTAGTTCTGATAAATTAATTTGCATAAAAATAAAAAATATTAATGGTTTTAGCCCTATCCTCATTTTGGCGCCTCCTATAATTGGCGCCTAACATTACAGATGTAATTTTGTAATGAGCTCGAGTATTGAGTATCGAGTATTGTGTTGCCCCTTATGGGCCCTTAGTGATCACAGATCAGTCGGGCCAGGGGCGCCAAATTCATGCTTGACGACTTGTTTATAATGAGGATACTTTGGGGGCGCCAAAATTAAATCTTACTAACTTAGTTGGGATAAGGTAGTTTGCATAAAAATCCAAAAATATTAATAGTTTTAATCCTCATTTTGGCGCCCCCTCAAAGTGGCGCCTGAGGACACATGTCCCATCTGCCCCTAGCTACACCTCTGGTAGTCCCTATGCCTAGGCAGTAGGGGCCATCCACACATCACGTGCGCAACGAGGGGAAGGGTTTCGAATTTTGGGCGATTTAAACTGTCAATCAAAATTGATGCTTAGCAAAAATAGGTAGCTTGCGGTAAAATCAATGTCTTATAATAGATGTCTTTAGCTATTTTACCTCTGCAATGGGGTGGAGGTAGAGTTCAGATGTACGTACGCATGAGGAAAGGAGGTCCACGAAATGTACGCGGTGCAACAGAAGGAGGGGTTCGAAAAATCCGATTTTAGCGTACGTAATGTATGGATGGGCACAAAAGATGCGAATTGGGGAGTCAAATTGTCGAAGATATGAAAGAGGTCGACGAGCAACGAGACCAAACAGCGGAGGGTGGAGGTGTCGCAGTAGAACATGATTGCTGCGTCTGGTTAGACGGGCAACCACTGCGACCACGATTAAGTAAGACGAATGTTCTCTTTACCTTTATTTAATATCATTGTTCACTCAGACAGACAGAAAACTAAGCGATGAGCACACTAATAAAGCACCAGCCTTTCCATGTTCATTAGCAAAACCTTTCTTAAATAAACTTTACGCCGGCATCGACCGATCGGAATCCTCTCGGGCAGCGCTCTTTATAGGGGCCAGGTATATGAGCTTATGAGAACAACCAATAAAAAGGGGTTCTTGAAACAGCCGGGTGTCACCGACCGCCTATATATATATTACATACTATATTGCCACACCCTGATTAATTATATAATTATTCCACAACGATGCCTATTTCATCTAGCTAATAATATCATGTAGCTAATACATTTGCATAGTGATTATTGTAATTGATAATTGTTATTATTATCGGTAGTTCTTGTCTATATGTGTTTTACTTATTATTTTATTAAACGCCTACCATTATCACTGTTACAGAGGCATTGCCTGTCTAAGCCAGACGTACGAGTGAAAGAAGAGAATGAAAGACGAATTCAAGCAGTTGAGAACAAGTGTATCAGAAAGCTGTGAGAATCCCGTTAATCTCGAAAATGCTAACCAACGAACGTTTAGATAAGTCGTTAATGTAAAGATAACAGATAACGACATAAAAACTTATCAATACAAAGAGAACTATAGATTATAGATATATAGAGTGATCACTTGTTTCAGCGAAAGATTATAATTTCTGACTGGGTTACAGTTTAAATGATGAATCCTAGAGTTTAATAGAATACCTACCTTACATTAAACAATAATCTATCTGTATAATTACCTAAATCACGCGTCCATCTGTCTGAATGTCTGATCGTCTGTTTGATTCAAGGGCAAGGCGCGTGATTGGACAGCGCGTGATTGGACAGCGCGCAAACCCAGTCTGAGTATTTATAATTCGCGTTTCAAAAACGTTTTATTCACGCCTGTGTAACTACATTTGCAGTTATTAAAATTAAATACATCGTGTAATGTAAGTATATTTGCAGTTACTAACATGAAATGCACACTTACTGGAGGAAACGCGATTTTGAATCGGTTTAATCGCCGTTACTAATAGGCTATACGTGTGTAAACTAGAGCTCTGCGCCGACCTACAAGTTTCGGCGGCGGCGCGTCGATCATTTTTGGTTGGCGGCCGCCGGCGCGCCGCCGACCCAAATAATTCGGCGGCGAGGCGTGATCGGCGCAGTGTTCTATAAGTTTTAGCAAACCTGCTTCAAAAGTTGTTCAGCAAGGTAACTTGCATTATAATAATATGCATATTCTACATTATTTTTTGCTGTTTTCTGATCTGAAATTTTTATTTAAGAGAAACCCAATAATTATAATATTATGATGTTATAATTATAATTACAATAATTATTCTCAGAGACCCAGAACAGACGTTTACGAACAAAAAGCTAGAAGTAATAATTTTATTTGCCCTTATCAAAGCACAACTAGCAGTAAAACGTGATCAGAACTCACCACCTTTCCAAATTTATTGGTCAATAACCCGAATGACTTCGACATGAAACCTTTTCCATCATTCTTAATTATCATGTACTAGTCGTTCAACCTAAGCAGCCCAGTCACAATAGTAGTAGTCGCTGTAGCAATGGAAACAGTAGCAGCAACAGCAACAGTAGTAGCAGAAGTAGCAGTCGGATCAACTTATAACAACTTACGGTACGAGCAGCGGCAAAAACAGCAGGACAATGGATAACATTTATTCGTATCCATCGCCACCAAATGGCTTGGGTCTCCCAGGGTCTCATCGTGATGATGAAGATGGAATGTCTTTTTTTATTATGTTGCCTTAGCTTGTTGCGGTATGTCAACTTGTGTTTCAATAAAGCGCATTTTACAGTAGGCCTACACGTATTTCACAAGGTCTTTTTCTCTACGCAAGCCATAATGAAGAAGAGAAGAAAAGGGACAGTCCCTCAAACGAGATTGAAGTATGAAGTGTTACCGACTTCATTATCTCAGCCTCAGCATACGAAGGTGGATGGCCCCCGCTGATTTGAATCCTATAACACTCGATTGACATTCCAGTTATTAGGCCTGCACTATCGAGCTTATGATGCATGTTAAATGACATTTGAATCTAGACATAATATTACATTAGGCTTAGGAATGCACAATGAGCAAAGAGAAAATGTCTCCAATTACTAGGGCCCTAATACAAACAATTATTAACGTAATGTAAGTATATTGGTACTTACACATTGCCATAAACATGTTTGTCATCCGCCAAAAATGATGTGTGAATTAGGCCTACTTGAAATAATCCAGGCAGTCGATTAGACGGTGCTATAGTAGCACGCAAGCGAAATTAGTGTTGTCGTAGGACCATCAGTAAATCTTTTAGTGATTGCCCTAACACTGGCGGCTATGGCAGATTTCCTATGTAGGACTATTGAGGAGTCGATGTCGATGGTTGGGCAGCAGCGCAATTGCAATTTCCCACTGCCACCCAAGGCAGAGTGGATCATTATTCTTTCAGGTGCAACAACAGCCATAGATTGAATGGTTTTAGCAGTCCTCTGCAGAATCCTAAAAAATGTTTCTGCTTAAACTGCGTATGAAGACAATCAGACGGTTGTGGGCCTGTGACCTGTGACCATAGTCTCTCCGGACAGCAGGAACATAGACTTGTGCAAAAACGCTTTGCGCTGTGCACAGATCACGGGATAAATTATCTATGGGTCAGTGACTGAACTTTACTATTGGAACTGAGTTGACATCTATAATGGAATAATGAATATAACATATGAAACAGGAAGATCACATAGGGAATGGCAGATGACTTTGAAGAATGGGGTGGAACAAATCTCCACAAGTTGAATGACGGTTATGGAGAAGTGATTAGAAAGACATCATACACAGGTCTACGGGCGATGAGTCCATGGTTGTTGATTGATTGAACATATGCCAAATTCACGAAGGCCATGGACAGACGGTATATGTGGCCATATATATATATATACACACTAATATATATGTATATAATTATGTACATATATGTGTGTATATCATTGTGCATGTGCATATAGTGTATAACGTGTGTGCGTGCGTGCGTGAGAATACATCAGTGTGGGCTCGGCTCGGCGCGCAGAGTCCGAGAAATCGGCTGCGCCAACGAAATGTCGGCGTAGGCCGCTAGTGTAAACGACTTTATTCAGAGGGCGTTTCACGGGTGAACATTGCGACGGCCGCTCAATTTCGCTGCCTTCGGGGCGCAAGTTGTACCCTTTCAGTGCAATGGGAAGAAACGAGTTGAATCGAGTTATTATATTTTCGACCCCGTGATTCTTCACGGGCTAACAGCTAGTAATAATAATAATCCTATGAATTCGAATCGATAGATTAACTGATCGACTCTGATGGACTTGCAAAGACCAGGACGGTGATGAAAAGCGATCGATCTTCATCATCGATCCTTATGTCCTTCATTTGCCCCTTCCCTTATGTCCTTCATTTGCCCCTTCCCTTGCCCATCGTCGTAATATATAATCGTCACCAACTCCGTCGTCCATCGCTAACCATGGACAGACGGACGGACAGACAGAGGGATGGACAGGCGGTCGGATCACTCGGATGGATAGGTGGACGGACGGATGGATGGAAGGAAGGAAGGAAGGAAGGAAGGAGAGAGAGCGTTGAGCATCGAATGAAGAAGCCCTGATTTGGCTTCATCGGTATAGTCGTTCGTTCGTCACTCAGCTGAGAGTCTCTTCTGAAGAGAGCGACGACGAACAGAATCAGAAAACATTCACAACGACACCATACATGCACCCACACACCTACACGGTTCTGCATAGAAATCACCTCCTCGCCATCCACTTTTGTTGTCACTTCATAATACAGCCTCTCACAGACAAACATGTCACTAAAAACAATGACGCTAATTTTAGTCAGAATATTCAAGAAAATGTCAACAATTTTAGCAGAATTTGATCAGAGATTGGTACGATTTTTGTCCCCTTCCCTTGGGTTGGCACGATTTGTTTGTCCCCTCCTCGTTGGTCAGTACGATTTGTATGTCCCCTTCCCTAGGGTTGGTACGATTTGTATGTCCCCTTCCCTAGGGTTGGTACGATTTGTATGTCCCCTTCCCTAGGGTTGGTACGATTTGTATGTCCCCTTCCCTAGGGTTGGTACGATTTGTATGTCCCCTTCCCTAGGGTTGGTACGATTTGTATGTCCCCTTCCCCAGGGTTGGTACGATTTGTATGTCCCCTTCCCCAGGGTTGGTACGATTTGTATGTCCCCTTCCCCAGGGTTGGTACGATTTGTATGTCCCCCTCCCTAGGGTTGGTACGATTTGTTTGTCACCTCCCCGTGGGTTGTTTTTATGATTTGTTTGTCCCTTCCTATGGGTTGGTATGATTTGTATGTCCCCTTCCCCAGGGTTGGTACGATTTGTATGTCCCCCTCCCTAGGGTTGGTACGATTTGTTTGTCACCTCCCCGTGGGTTGTTTTTATGATTTGTTTGTCCCTTCCTATGGGTTGGTATGATTTGTTTGTCCCCCTCCCTAGGGTTGGTACGATTTGTTTGTCACCTCCCCGTGGGTTGTTTTTATGATTTGTTTGTCCCTTCCTATGGGTTGGTATGATTTGTTTGTCCCTTCCTGTGGGTTGGTATGATTTGTTTGTCCCCTTCCTATGGGTTGGTATGATTTGTTTGTCCCTTCCTGTGGGTTGGTATGATTTGTTTGTCCCCTTCCTGTGGGTTGGTATGATTTGTTTGTCCCTCCCCATGGGTTTGTATTTCTGGGCAACAATTGACATAGTTTTTGTGCAATGATTGACGGCGCAGAGTCCATTTCTCTGTCCATTTCTTTTAAAGCATCATAAAAGCGTAGATGATCCATCGGATGAAAAGAGTGCAGTGAAAGGAAACTCCTCCTCCTCTTCCTCCCCATCTTCAATCAGACGATACTGCTGCTGCTGATGTTGATGGCTGTGGAGGTGATGAGCAGAGAGACAGTAGCTCTGCATAGATTGGTTCTGTCTGTGAGACTGATTGAAAGGTCGCCTGAAATGTCCTCAAATGACCGTCTTCTGTCTTCAGTTGATGATGGAAATCGAGTGCAGCAATGAAGAACAAACGCTGGTCTGCAATGTCCAGTTTTCCCATTCGACCGATCACATGAGGAAACCTAGTTTGCTAAGAGTCAAGGCTAAATCTAACAACAAATTCAAAGAAATGGCCAACTTCCTTCCTCCTCCACCTATCACACACACTCTCTCTCTCTCTCTCTCTATCTCTCTCTCTCTTTCTCTCTCTCTCTCTCAGTATATCTGTCTCGCTTTCCTCTGCTTCTAAGTGGAAAATCAGAAATATATTAGAAACACAGTACCATGACACACTACCTTTGAGAAGAGAAAACGTCTGTTCATATGACCGCGTCATAATGACGTCATCTTCAACAATGAAATTAAACGTAGGGTACCTGAACTGAACAGATGGAATAGTTGAGCTCTTTGGTAAAAAGAACGGCCTCCGTTCTAGCGTCCGTTCTCAACAGTTATAGATTTTCCTTTAAATCCGAGATGAAGCTATCGATTATTGAAATTGATCAACAAATAAGTAATCTCATTAATTACGAAAATAGATGAATAATCCAGGGTGTGATTTACGCCGAAAGGACAGCGAGTCAACCATTCACTCATCCTGTGATATAATAATCATATTAGCTCAACAGATTACACAGTCTATCAAGTGAGTCCTAAAGGTTAAAGAAATTCTGTCATAATAAGCATTATTCTTAACCGATTGGTTCCATCAAATACTACATGATCCACGTCGTCCAGTGTTTTATTTGTCAGGGAGTGGGGGAGGGAGAACCCCTAGTTCCTAACCCCTCAAATAAGCAGCTTAAAGTATGATGGGGGTCAGCTGTTGCCCAACCCAGATCCTTCTTGGTCATTTCCTGAAGAATCAATCATCTAGTGTCCAATAATCTTTAAAGTCTAATAATTACTTGCTTGTCTTTTACGGCAGAGAGCATAAAACCAGTTCAGAGAGTGAAGCATAATCATAGTGCTTTAGTATGCTTTCGTTTCTTTTATTGATGTAAGTCGAATAGGCCTACAGGTCGAATCGATCAAAGGCAATTTTGTGCTGATGACACTTACATATTTTATTCATTATTGGAATCCTGTGACTCGCTCGTGGTTTTATATAGTGAAACGTGCATGCTGAAGGATGCTTTGAGATGCTTTAAACAATTGTCATTGTATTTACAGAGCAATTTTACAACTGTTGTTAGTGCTTCAAGTCACATTGATGACATGAAGTTTAAGTTTCTTGTATTAAAGCAGGAAAATGGAAGAACATTAGGAAAATTTTGTCTAGTTTGGATAATATAAAAGACAATATAAAAGACAATATAAAAGACAATATAAAAGTGTGGACATTTTTCATGCACATGATGATGAGGAAATGTTTAGTGTTGAAAGAAGCCAGCTTGTCCAATCTCTGTATGACAATCTGCAGTAGAGAATTTCGTCAACTTATTTTCTAGAGGATGCAAATTCCTTAAAATGTAAGGAATGTGCAACCTCTACAGAGGGTCCTTTGGTCATGGTGCTTATTTAATAAATCAGCATAGGACCTAGCTGAAGAGCCTTCTGCAGAGGTCACTGGTTGGTGAAAGTCATATTGCACTACTGTGTAATGAATTTGGAATGAACAGCATATTCTGAGGCAAGACCATTGGATTTAAAATAAAAAAGAACTTACAAAACACAGTTCCAAGTTATTTCTTTAAAATATGGTCTAAAAAACTTTGAATTTGTATTTGTGCTATAATATTTGCACACATTTAGCCTATTTAGACATCATAGTCATGTGATCATTTTTTATGCATGTTTGTGGTATAAAAAAGTGTAAGGAAGCAACTGAGATAGTTCCTCGGTTGTCAGTTGTTTGATGTTCAATGTCTTAACAACTTCAGATTTAGTCATTAAAACCTGTGATCGATTACTTTGGTAATACGTAAAAGTTAACTTTTGACCCGACCCCCACCCCAACTATTTCTGGACAACCAAAACACTGACGTCATCTATCCATTTAAACGACTCATAGAGAGTAATTTTGCTGATCAAGATGAAAGTTTATCATCATTAAAGCGACCATGGTCTAAAATAGTCGACATGCGTCTTGGGCACAGTTTTTTGGCCAAGATGCCAAAGCAAGAAGGGCACCGATCATGATCAGATGAGGAATCATAATCAAATGAGGTGTCATGATCAGATTATGAGGAGTCATGATCAGATGACGCATCATAATCAGAGGAGATGTCATGATCAGATGACGCATCATAATCAGATGAGGAGTCATGATCAGATGAGGAATCAGAATCAGATGAGGAGACATGATCAGATGAGGTGTAATAACCAGATGATGTGTCGTGACCAGATGAGGTGTAATGACCAGATAAGGTGTAATGACCAGATGAGGTCTAATCATCAGAATAGGTGTAATGACCAGATGAGGTGTAATGATCAGATGACGTGTAATGATGATCAGATGAGGTGTAATGACCAAATGAGATGTTGTGACCAGATGAGGTCTCATAATTAGACAGTGTTACAACTGTCATCAGTAAGGATACAGTGCCTTTAGCCAGTGATTGACAGAGGCCGAGATGAAGAAGCATGTCTGGATCCAGATGGCCATTGACAGTGGAGTACGTTGAGTGAAGTTGGACAGAGACAGCATCACCCAATTCCTCACCAACGATTGTTGATTTGAATCAATCAGACAATTGAACACCTAACAGGTTATAAACAACTCATCCAATTACATACCCAGAGCCAAATGACCACAGAGCCAAATGACCACAGAGCCAACTCAGCAGACCAACTGACCACAGAGCCAACTCACCAGACTAACTGACCACAGAGCCAAATGACCAAAGAGCTAAATGACCAAAGAGCCAACTGACCATAGGGCCAACTGACCAGACCAACTGACCACAGAACCAACTGACCACAGAGCCAAATGACCACAGAGCCAACTCACCAGAGCCAACTGACCAGACCAACTGACCAAACAGCCAATTGACCATAGAGCCAACTCACCAGACCAACTGACCAAAGAGCCAAATGACCAAATAGCCAAATGACCACATAGCCAACTGACCACAGATCCAACTGACCACACCAACTGAACACAGAGCCAATTGACCAAAGAGCCAAATGACCAAAGAGAAAAATGACCAAAGAGCCAAATGACCACAGAGCCAAATGACAAAAGAGCAAAATGACCAAATAGTCAAATGACCAAAGAACCAAAAACGACCAGACCAACTGACCCGATCAATAATAATAAATATTCGTTTATTATATATTATATGGAATTTCGCACTGCATACAATTGTAATAAACAGCGAGTTGTTTAGTATTAAACGACACATGACCCACTAAATAATGACCAATGCAAAGTAACACCGTTTGGAAGGGAAAAAATACTGAATTGACTGCAAAGAATTCATCCCTGTTATAAATCAAATGTAATGAAGAATCCTTTAAGACAATTCCTCCTCTTCATCTAAGCTCCTCCATCTCCCTTCAACATCATTTCCCTCCATCTCTCTTCAACATCATTTCACTCAAAAGATCCAATAGAGCTGTCCATCAATCTCCATCAACATATAAATAGGGATGAACCAAGTGCCAGTTTCCTACCGAGTCCGAGTTTTATGAGTTCAGTTATACCAAGTTTTGAATATTCTCTTGATTTATAGTTTGGCAGTTTGCACAATTTGTATGACCTTTTTCATTCCATCTCAGTCTACACTAAGAAGTAGAGACTAGGGCTGTACCAAATATTCGCCTCATATTCGCTTCAGAGGCAAAGAGTAGGTCAAATAGATAGTCGATATTTGGCCATATAGTAGCAGTCAGACCGAATACGAATAATGGTCACATGACATCTGTTTCTGCACAAGCAGCTGCTATATTGAGTGCACTGAAGTAATGCTCTCTTTAACATAATGCATGCTGTGGTTGCTGCCAGGCATTGCCTACTGCCTGGACCACAGTGTCAGCCCTCTCATTTGTGAGGCCAAGGGGTCAAAACCCGCCGCTCGTCACTTCCTAGTTATTGTGTCAAAAACACACAAATCTGTTTAACGGTATATTTTTACAAAATGATATGTCTACTTTCAATATCTGAAATAAAAAAATGTTGAATTCAAATATTTAGTATGGAGAAAAATAACTTTTAATGCATGTGGTGTAAGATTTGCATTGCTAAGAGATGCATATTTCAAAGGTGAACGACCTAGATTACATATGCTGACCTTCCATAATTTGCAAAGTAGAAACCAGATTTTGAAGCCATGTGTTTTATTTAATACAAAATATAGCCCTTTATTGCCCAGCAAAATTACAGGGCAATCAAGCTAAGTTGTTAAGAACTTCATGAATTTAAGACACAAATATTCAGAAACTTTCACTTCGATTTTCTCAGTTGTTATGATTATACCAATGACAGAGTCAAACGAGTATAACTTAAGTTAGAAAAGAGCTATTTTGATTCTGTAAAAAGTACTTGGAAGTAGATGCATTGTATGGCGAATTAAAAAAGTCAAACACTTGTTGACCCCTGGCATCACATTAGTTAAGTTCCAATCCTAGTGTACACAGACTGGTGGAAGGATGCAAAATATTACATGTAGTTCACTGTTTACTTTTAGTCTATGTATTAAATATACTGAACTGAAACATTGCTTACATTTGAAATTTGTCAGTATACCTATTTTGCACACTATTCGTATTTGCATTCGGCCAAATACTTGACCCAACTATTCGTATTTGGCCGAATAGTGAAAATATTCTATTCGGTACAGCCCTAGTAAGTACCACTAGTAACAGAATTTGTGTTTTTAGTTAGGTCGATAGTCGTTTTTTATATAAAAAAATAAATAAGATTTTCGTTTTCAAAAGAGATAATCAGAGAGCCGATTTTAATTAAAAACAAGACCCATTGTTTATCCCAGTCCTAGAAATGCAGATTACTATGAAACTCGACTCGTTCTGACGCATTCGACACCAGCGTAGAGGGGTCGGCCATCAGTGAATTAATAATAAATAATACAATATCGATGAAAAAGATGTCTAAGACCTGAAAGACGACTTTAGCCATCAGCTGTGGATGTGGCTGCTGACTGTAGAGAAATTCTCCTATAACTTTGTTCATGATGTCTTGTGCAGGAAAGAAGTCCATGAGAAACGATGGCAGAATGGTCGTTATAATTCTCGCTTCAGATGGCAATCCTTTGCGTATTCTGTTTCAACAGCAACAACATGTCTTTACCAGTGAAAGCAAGAAGTCCCTTCTTTACAAATGAATTGTTCAAAAATAAAATGCAACAATGAGCTAAAGTCAGGCAGTTGAACCGCCTCAATCTTTACTCTATTTCACATATTCTACCGGGTGGCTCAATAAAATAGAAAATGTTATTTCTCTGCAACCGACTACATTATTCCAAAAAAATTTCACAATTTAAAGGGGAAACATTTTCCAACAATACCAGAAAATGTTACAAAATAACGAGAGAGAGAGAGAGAGAGAGAGAGAGAGAGAGAGACAGAGACAGAGACAGAGACAGAGAACTGACCTGTCAAAGAGAACGGTTACTCTTTCCATGGCTATTATCAGTGACTCCGTATCAAGGACAATCATCTCTTGCTCATCTTCTTCCTCCTCATCCTCCTCTTCCTGCACAACCTCCTCTCTATCCTCCACATCCTCCTCTGTGGTCAACGCCTTTCGACCTTTCCGGATCACCGGTTCCTTGGCAGTCTGACCGTCACGCCCTGTTCGGGAAAACAACACATCGTGGTAAAAGAGAATATGGGTAAAGTCTGAAAAAAAATTTCCGAAACAGTGCAAATGTTTTCATTTGATGCGGTATGTTATTGTAATGACAAAAAGGTTTTATAGGGTAATACCTGTGTCTAATACCTGTAGAAGTTTTGCAGAAAAATGAAACTTCATGTTTCTCGTGTTAATTGGTTTGTATTAACTAATAAGCTCAACGTATGTATTACCACATAGAGTTAGTAATTGTATTAGCTGAGACAAACATCAAAACAAAGTGCACTCCGTCAAATGGTATCTAGTTTTTTATGAAATTTTTACCATCCAGATAAAGCAACAAACTTTTATCTTCAAGTAGATTTAGGTTTCACTGAATTTGCTGGTAAGTACATCGGAAAACGTTTGGGCTGCATCTCTTATTCATTCATGAATCCCTTCACTGGCTTCCAACACCTCAACTCATTCGTTTCAAGATCCATGCACTGATGCGTAACTGTCTCCTTGGGTCTGCCCCGCCTGCCTTCTGGCCCTCTGCCCTTAAGGTCTCCTCTATTCTTCACTGGGCTTCCCTTTGTTGCTCTGCCTGCGGACTGCTGGGGTTTCCTCGCATG
Source organism: Bimastos eiseni (assembly GCA_959347315.1). NCBI lineage: Eukaryota > Metazoa > Annelida > Clitellata > Crassiclitellata > Lumbricidae > Bimastos > Bimastos eiseni. Next base: position 35,380,832 of record OY365814.1, on the reverse strand, counting down.
CGCTCTGCAACGGCTTAATCCTGGAGCTTCGCCTCCGTGGGTCGTACTAGCTGGAACAGTCTCCCAGTTCTTTTTCTGGAGAAGCTGCTCTCTATTCCCTCCACTGCCTTCCGGAGGCACCGGAAGACTTTTCTCTGTTTAGCTATGTGTTGAGTTGAATTCGAGTGGCGCTTTATAAATATTCCATTACATTACATTACATCAAGTGAAGGCCTGTCTCGGCATTGAGGTTTTTCGGAATATGATAGCTATCCAACAGTCGCTCTGTCAACTATATCAAGAATTGTAGGTCTACAGGCTTCAGTCTAGGTGCATCATCAATTTTCATGTATAAAATATACTTATATATATATATATATAAAATATAGCCTCCTTGCATAGTATAATATATGACCTTGTCGATTAGCAACGCATACCAGCAGTACGACACATTAATTCGAGCGAGATAACTCAGGATGCACGGAATAGGCCATATGTTTATTGGACGAGATAACTATGGATACACGGTTAAGGGGTTAACCGTGCATCCCGAGTTATCTCGTCTACGGGTATAAATGTTGTCTATGAACCGCGGAGCCTGAATTATGTTTCTTACGGCTGGTAAGCATTGCTAATCGACAAGGTCATATATTATACTGCATATGGAGGCTAAAATGTATATTTATATTTAAAATGTATGTTTTATATATATATATATAAGTATGTTTTATACACGAAGAATGATGATGCGTCCAGAGTGAACCATGTGCAATTGCTGATCAAGTTGACAGAGCGAATGTTGAAAATGTATCAGATTCCGAAAAACCTCAAAACCCAGACAGGCTTTCACTTGATGTAATGTAAAATTTATATAGCATCACTCGATAGAGACGCTCATGACTCAACACATAGCTAAACGCAGAACAGGAAAGTCTTCAGGCCCCTCTGGAAGGCAGTAGAGGGAATATAGAGCAGCTCCTCCCGAAGAAGAAGGGGGAGGCTGTTCCAGCCAGTAGTAACCACATAGGCAAAGCTCAAATTAGTGGGCCGTTGCAAAGCGCATCCGGGCAGAAAAACGAAGGTAAGCCGGGTGCATAACAGAGGAGGTCCTAGTGCAGAGAGCCACAAGGTAGGCGGGGCAGACCCAAGGAGACAGTTAGGCATCGATGCAAGGGTCTTGAAACGAATGTGCTGGGAACCAGTTTCATAAAAAACCAGATACTATTTGACAGAGTACAATATGAGGCTTTGTGCCCAACTTGTTTTGGTGTTCACCACACCAAATACAACTACTAAGTCTAGTGATCTGCCATGTGGTAATATATACACTGAGCTTATTAGTTAGCACCAAACAATAAACACAAGACATGTGAAGTTTCATATTTCTTCATACCTCCTATACTATTAATTAGAATCACCCTATATATCTTTTTTGTTATCACAACAACATACGTTATCAAATGAAAACATAAAAAAACACAATGTTTTGGAATTTTTTACTCAGACCTTATCGACGGTAAAAGGGTTAAGGAGTTAAGAGTGGCCACTGAGAAGATCGGGTTCTACTTGAGGGTCAAGTAATGAAGAGCTAATGTTAATACTTTTCTTTCATTTAATGTTAGGAAATATAGAGTAATAGTATTAAGCCAGACATTCACTCACCTGTGTACATGCAAGTCAGCAAAAGGCCAAGAGCAGCGAAGGATCTCTGTGGACTCGGCTGACAGAGTCTATTGGAGAAAAAAGAAATACAGGTACATACAGACTAGACATATACAGACAGACTGACAGGCAGACTGACAGACCAAACAAATACACACAGACCAGATAGATGCAGGCAGACAGACACAGACGAGACTGATAAGCAGAGACAGACATCGACAATTGTCTTCCTCAGATCACCCTACAAAGGACAGGCACAACCTCATTTATTTTTAACTGCAGATTTATATAGCACCACTCACAGAGAAACTCATGATAGACTCTGTTGACTTGATCGCAGAACACAAGATCCCACAGAATGGTAGTAAAGAGAGGGATCTAGAGTAGCAAGGTGTTAGGAGTAGAGAGCCTAGGCAACAGAACGCAAGATACAATAGAACACAAGATAACACAGACAAGCAATCAGACAGGCAGACAGACACCAGGAATTGGCACCATAGCTTCTCTCTGATTGTCACCTACCGGTCGATGCTGAGCTTGATGAGAGCGTCGACGTCTTTCTGAGCAAGAGTTTTCGTCAGTAGCAGTCGCTCAAGTCCACGCAGAATGGCCAGATAGATGGACAGAGGAGTTGGCTCTTGCGGAACAGACACCAGTGATATGCAAAGCTAAAAACAACAACAACAGAATGGCCGCCAGATAGATGGACAGAGGAGTTGTCTCTTGCGGAACAGACACCAGCGATATACAAAGTTAAAAACAACAACAACATAATGACCACACAGATGGACAGAGGAGTTGGCTCTTGTGGAACAGACACCATATGTAACGTGATGTAACACCTGATGTAACGTGACATGAAAAGCTAAAAACAACAACAACAGAATGGCCAGATAGATGGACAGAGGAGTTGGCTCTTGTGGAAGAAAATTGGAGGCAGAAGAGAAGAAAGAAGAAGAAAGGTATGAAAGGTGAAAAAGAAGTCATGTCTGACTATACCTGGAACATCCTTGCTGCAAAATCTGAGTCTTTGACATCTTCTGTGAAATTCTCTCGTATATAGAATGCTAATGACCACATGACAAGCACATGCTGCTGACTGTGAATTGTCATTCTGTAAAGCAGATTGAAAGAAGTCTGCATTCAGGGCACACCGTTGTTAGCGCCCGGGACAAAAGCGCCCCCATCAAAAAATGCCCGTCAAATGCGCCCCCGTCATAAGCGTCCAGACTGTACTATTGCAGTCTGCGCTTTGTACTTTGATGTAACGTTATGTTTGTCTTCGTGTGAGCAGTGCGCACACAACAAATCATACATCAAAATGTGTAGAAATCTGTAATAGTTTTTGTCATTGTAACTTAACCGATTAGTTCTTCTTAATTGAATGCAGTATATTTGGCTCTCATCTTCTTATTATTTGTGTGTTTTTTTAATGTATCTTCGCGCTGGCCTTCAAGCGAGCACACAGCTAACCGTACATCAAAGTATGTAGACACCTAAATATTTCTTGTAAACTTTACAGTAGAATTAGCTAATTGTTTAAATTACTGCTTAATTTGAGCATACATCAAAGTACATATTTATGAAGTACAAACTAAGAGAACTATAAATACCAGACATAGTGTGCAGAAATTTCAAAACCATTATAATCTTTTTAACCATGGAGAAGATTGAGTTGCAGAAGGAAAGAGAGCAAAGCTTGAAAAGCATTAACACATTAACAATTACATTAAGAGTTTCATTGCTGTTTTGATAAAAAAATTCTCTTACAAATACATAAGTGTTCATCAATCTTTTGTTCATATTTCTTTTGAGCAATGGGCAATTTTGACGGGTGCTTTTGTCCAGGGCGCAATTAGCGGTGGGCTCATGACGGGGCGCTTATGACGGGGCGCTTTGTCCAGGGCGCTAACGTCGGGACACCCTGCATTCAGATCCATGGAAATAATTTCTTATGAATAATTCATCAATAGCCTGGAACATTATCATTATCATAGTCGTCCTCATCATCATCATCATCATCATCATCATCATCATCCTTCTTCTCCGCCTGCTTTGTGTAAAGTTCGGCCTAACAATGACTTCATCACTTAAAACATCAACCCCAACAAACAACCCTTCTCCTTGTCCATTTCAATCTTCCTTTCAGCACCAATAACCCTATATCCTAATTGACAGGCAAAACGAGACAGACGAAGACAGAGACAGAAAGAGAGATGACAGGACAAACGGAAAGAAAGGAGACAGTCATCTGAACTTACGCAGTCATACTGCCGAGAGACTTGAGCACATATTCAGTAAGGATTGGAATGATTTGACGAGCACCGTCGGTGAGACCTGCTTCCAGAAGGTAGAGACTTCCATAGAGAGCAGCCAGTTTTGTCGGTAGGTGGGTGCTCTTCAGACTGGTGTCAATCATCTTCACAATGTGTTCCATCACGTTCGCATCCTGTGATGAACAGAAGAGACAGCAACAGGGTCAAAGGATCAGGCTCAGAGTCAGGATTAGACAGAGATGATACAACGATCGATACAATGATACAACAAGTGATCAACCAATGGTTGGCATTCAATTTCTTCTTAATACTTACATAATATGCAGATCTTTCTAACATATTCCTCTCAAGAAACCACAGAAATGCTTAATCCAACCAACCATCCAACCAACAATCCAACCACCAATCCAACCAACCATCCAACAAACCAACCAACCATTCACCCAACCATCCAATCATCTAACCATCCAATCATCTAACCATCAATCCAACAAATCAACCAACCATCTAACCAACCAACCATCCAACAAACCAACCAACCATCTAACCATCAACCCTACCACCTAAACAACCATCAAACCAACCATCCAAACAACCATCTAAACAACCATCCAACAAACCATCTAACCAACCAACCAACCATCCATCCAACCATCCATCCAGCCAACCATTCAATCATCCAACCAACCATCCAACCAACCATCCTACCGTTCCGATGACAGCGGCCGACTTGCAGACACCGAGGACGACATAATGAGAGACGAGTTCATCCTCTTGCGGATGTGATTTCTGAACCTGCAGCAGCATTCCGAGCATCCACTCAAACTGCGCTCGATCTGTAAAGACGTCTGATAAGATGACAACCTACAAGCCATGCCAGAAAAGCCATGATATCAACGTCATCGATATACATACATACATATATATATACATACATATTGACCAATTGCAAAGAAAGTAGATGCCAAGCATGGTATTATTACTGACTAGAAAAGTATCATAGGTTCAAATCCAGCACAGGTTCAATAGGGATCATGGGTCAAATATAAGAATATTATGGTTAACTCCTCTTCACAGCCTCTCAAAGCAGAGCAGCCAGCAGCCCATGAGTGCAGCTGATGACGACTAGATGGATGGCAACAGCAGCAGCACCTTCTAAGACCTCTCAGCAGCAAGCACATGTGAAAGCAAAGACATGTGAGAGCAAAGACACGTGAAAGCAAAGACATGTGAAAGCAAAGACACGTGAAAGCAAAGACATGTGAAAGCAAAGACATGTGAAAGCAAAGACATGTGAAAGCAAAGACGGTGAAAGCAAAGACACATGAAAGTAAAGATGAAAAAACATCACCTAAAGACATCGGAGTAATAAGATGATCGCAACTCACGGAGCGCAAAGTCTCGTTAAGGAGGACGAGAGGCGTTCGAGGACTGGCCGAAGGAGATAGCATCGCCTCATAGAGCTCCAGAAGGAACTGCAGGCATGAATGAATGTCCAAGCCACTGAGGCGTGACGACCTCTCCTGCTTCAGACCTGACTGAGCAGCTCCTACAGCTGACGATGATCTGACAACTGCTGGCACCGGAAGGGCCGCCGCGCTGCTTGGACTGTCCACAGATGAACTCGTTTCTGTGGTTTCACTGCCTGACTCTGACGTCATGACTTGATTGACATCCAACAGACCAACCAACGACCAAAGCGACTCCACAGAAAACTATAAACAACACCAAGATTCATCATATATCATCTGTCACATTATAAATCCCAAGATATATCCATACAAACATACATTTAAACAACCATTCAGACATCCATACACACATTAACACCCAAACATACAGACACACAGAAGATGAAGCAAGTCACTGAGCAGAAATGGGTCACAAATGCATAAACTGTCACCTCAAAATTTACCTGCAATCATTCAATTGGGGTAAAAGCTCAGTCTATAGGATATGTGTCCCCTCAATCTGCAAATGCACAATGAATCCAACTAAGCCAGGTGATAGCTCCAGTCTATAGGATATGAATCCCCTCAATCTGCAAATGCACAATGAATCCAACTAAGCCAGGAGATAGCTCCAGTCTATTGGATATGAATCCCCTCAATCTGCAAATGCACAATGAATCCAACTAAGCCAGGTGATAGCTCCAGTCTATTGGATATGAATCCCCTCAATCTGCAAATGCACAATGAATCCAACTAAGCCAGGAGATAGCTCCAGTCTATTGGATATGAATCCCCTCAATCTGCAAATGCACAATGAATCCAACTAAGCCAGGAGATAGCTCCAGTCTATTGGATATGAATCCCCTCAATCTGCAAATGCACAATGAATCCAACTAAGCCAGGAGATAGCTCCAGTCTACTGGATATGAATCCCCTCAATCTGCAAATGCACAATGAATCCAACTAAGCCAGGTGATAGCTCCAGTCTATTGGATATGAATCCCCTCAACCTGCACATTCACTATGAATCCAACTAAGCCAGGAGATAGCTCCAGTCTACTGGATATGAATCCCCTCAATCTGCAAATGCACAATGAATCCAACTAAGCCAGGTGATAGCTCCAGTCTATTGGATATGAATCCCCTCAATCTGCAAATGCACAATGAATCCAACTAAGCCAGGAGATAGCTCCAGTCTATTGGATATGAATCCCCTCAATCTGCAAATGCACAATGAATCCAACTAAGCCAGGAGATAGCTCCAGTCTATTGGATATGAATCCCCTCAATCTGCAAATGCACAATGAATCCAACTAAGCCAGGAGATAGCTCCAGTCTACTGGATATGAATCCCCTCAATCTGCAAATGCACAATGAATCCAACAAAGCCAGGTGATAGCTCCAGTCTATATGATATGAATCCCCTCAACCTGTACATGCACTATGAATCCAACTAAGCCAGCAGAGAGATATATAGATATTCATTCATTCATTCATTACGAGAATTTGTGTATAGTGCCTCTTCAAGGTGACTACTCAAAGGCGATCCCAACCACAGCACGTCCAAATAAAACAGTCTTAAGATGAGAGAGGAATGCCTGAGAGGGAATTCTAGGAAGGGAGTGAAGCGTCAAAGGGAGGCCATTCCAAATAGAGATATGGGTACCCTCAACCCGCAAATGTATTATGAATAAAAAACTAAGCCAGCTGAGAGCTATTGGCAACTACAGCCTCTGACATAATCTTTTTGCCCCTAAATAGCTCACTTACCTGAGCCAGATGGTAGCCATCATCCCTGAGTTCTCTCTCAATGTTTCCGATCAGCATATTTGGTTGGTTAAGAGAGGGGTCATGAGAGGTTGTTGCAGTCGCATGTCTTTCCTCCCCATATGGCCGTTGTTTCATCAGACCCATCAACTCTCTCTCGACAATTGACCGCACGGCCACCAGTCTCATCCCCATTCTGCAAAGAAAATGATCAAATAAAGTCAGCCGGAAGTAATGATGAATTACAACAGACAATGCTAACTCTCCAGAAATACATGCAATGAGGGTGACTGGACAATTCGTCGCCGGACAATTCATCGCAGGACAATTCGGCACAGAAAACTCGATGGAGAAAAATAGACAATTTGGCGCGGATAATTCATCACGATAAACATCAGTGCGTATATAGTGTCAATGCCAGGTAGCTAGCTCTCTTCGATTTAATGGATTAAACAGTGAACCCATCGTAACGATTTACTAAAAGTTGAACAATATCGGAGAGGATTTTTACCTCAAAAAATTATTAACATTTAGTTGCCACTATGTTAGATTAGAGTACCTTCAGGATTTCATAAGCCCTATTAGAACGTATATATTTCGTCAAAACTTGATATTAGGCCTAAATAGTTTTAAAAACTTTACAGTCTAGTATTATATTTCAGTTCTAATGTTGCAGTGAATTTGTATGGTTATTCAATGCAGCAGTTACCGTCATTTTCATATTATAATTAACCGTGACGAATTGTCCGTGACGAATGTCCACAACGAATTGTCCTGCGACGAATAAGGCTGTCAAAAAATGCTGAAATGACGACCCGGGTACCCGACCGCTCGGATATTCTTCTAGGAAACGTAGAAAATTCCGCATTTTTAAGGAATATCTGGCACCCAAGAATCAATTTCATTGCCCGGGCAGTCAGCCAATATGACCAACGGAATAAATCGCACATTTTTACGGAATGTCGTTACCCGAGAGCCGATTTTCATTGCCCAGGCTCTCAGCCAATATGACCAAGGGAATATTTCTCGCATATGTTCAGGTAAAATGATTCTAAAATCGCGCATTTTTACGGAATTTCGGGTACCCAAAACCGATTTCATTACTCGGGTAGTCAGCTTCGGTCAGGTACCCGTTGACAGCCTTAGCGACGAATTGCCCTAGAACCGAAAAGAGGTCATTCCCAGAAAGCAGTGTGGTCTCAGTCGAATGACAATGGATGACATATACAGTACAAAGACAACTGAACACATATAACCATAGCCATAACCATGTGTTTTTAGGGTTACCAAGGGTTAACAGTTAATCAGATATTTATACTAAATGATTACATGAGTTAGGAACAATAGGGATATAAAAACAAACCTAAAGGGACCATACAGGTCCCACTAGCGGGGCTACCTTTACTAGATAATCACAACAGCAGGTCATAAGTATGCATTGATCCCTTGGAACAATATATCTTAACTAGTTAACTAAACCATTATAATGACAAAACAGAAAAAACCGTGAAAAAACTGAAAGAAATATGTGCACACAAGTTACTCAGGCGAATTTGATAGCAGGTAATCATTTAGTTTCAGTTTAATAAGATGGTAACTGCTAGAATCACGTGTATCAACAGGGATTTGATTCCAAGCACATTAGGGCCAAGCACATTTTATGTGAAATTTCCTTGTATTAGTCCGACTATAATTTTTAGAGGATTGTAAGTCGTAAGGATTAATGATTGAAGCTAGAATAAAGCAGTTCTCAAATATAGGGGACAGCTGATCATTGTTATATTTATATGTGAATTCATTTAATTGCAATAATGTTATTTGAGCAAGCCTAGGTATGAGAGACTGTCTGAAAATGTTGTCCATTTTGAGGGGGTGAGATAAGCCAGTGATCGTGCATACTGCCCTTCTGTGCAGAGTGTTTAATCTATTTAGTCTAGATGGGTCGTTGGATGCCCAGATTAAATTGCAGAAACTTAAGTCTGAATGAATGATCGTGTAATATAAGTTGGTTGGAATGTTTATAGGCAACAAGTAGGCAATTCTTGATAAAATTACTATATTTCTTGCTATTTTAGTGAAATATTCTAATTTTGGTCATTCCATGCAAAAAATTGATTAATATAAATACCAAGAAATTTTGCAGATCTAACTTTGGGTATAATGAATTTTGATGATGCTGTTAATAAGCAATTGTCCATTTATACTAGGTAATCATTTACAATGTGAGCAGATATGTTCAATAATTATTTATTTAAGGTAAACTAGTCGTTCACATGGGAGAGTTCTTGATTAATAAGCTGGAATAATTTTTTGCAGGATGAAGGCACATGAGTAGAGATGAAGTCATACCAGTAGAGATGAAGACATATGAGTAGAGATGAAGGCAAATCATTAGAGATGAAGGTATATGAGTAGAGATGAAGGCAAATCATTAGAGATGAAGGCATATGAGTAGAGATGAAGGCATATCATTAGAGATGAAGGCATATGAGTAGAGATGAAGGCACAACATTGGTTCCCGGACAATTCGGCGCCGGACAATTTGGAGCCGGATGAGTTTTTAAGTACATTTAGACCAGATGACGGTATGTAATAACTGGCATTCTTAAAACATTCAGAATGGAAGCAAAATAGTGTTCTCCATATTATCCAGCACATGTCTAGCTATTATAGAGACTGGTGAAGACAACAGCCCTTAAATACTGACTTTGAGTAATAGCGATTAAAGAGTACAGAAACATTAAGACATGGATTTATAAACTTCTACTGCTGTTAGTAAACACTATGTGAGTCAGAAACCGAAATCGATGTAATTTGTAATATTCTTTAGTTTTCTCTACAGTGGAGGACTACTCTAGGTAGAAGGTGACACGGTCACTATGTGTTGACTATGACTCTACAATCACCAAACATGTGCTGGATAATATGGAAGATATTATATCGCTCCCATTCTGAATATTTTAAAAATATGAGTTACTACCTCCTGACTAAATACATTTACAAACACATCCGGCGCCAAATTGTCCGTGCACCGAATTGTTCGATGCCAAATTGTCCGTCGCCGAATTGTCCGTGCAGCCACATCATTAGAGATGAAGGCATATGAGTAGATGAAGGCATATCAGTGGAGATGTAGGCATATCATTATAGATGAAGGCATATCATTAGAGATGAAGGCATATGAGTAGAGATGAAGGCATATCATTAGAGATGAAGGCATATGAGTAGAGATCAAGGTTAGAGATGAATTCTCTAGACCAACATTGTACGATTGTTGTGTCAGTTACCTGGTACTAAGGAAGGCAAGTGGCCTCTCTCTTGGTCTGTGGTCGTAGTGGCTGTTGCCTGGGTTTCCTGACACAGGAGTCAATGTCGAAAGCAGCAAAAGAGACGTTATGCCGCGCGTTGCCAGAATCTGACATTGAGTCCTGTCTATAATTTCCTAGAACAACATTCACTCACACAATGCAGACTAAGCAGAGCCACGTCCTATCTCCACAACAGGTCAATCGAACAACAAGAAGCCAGACAAGCAGACACACTTTTATACAAACATACACATACATACATACATAGATAAACAAATCTGGATACAAACATACATACACACGCTCCTTCATAATACCAACATTATGACATAGCAGAACGACCTCTGACCGAAGAACAGATCTGATCTATGAACCTCATGACAGTATAGACATCCGATATGCACTGACCTATAAACCCATTTGACCTCTAAACCCATTTGACCTATGAACCCATTTGACCTCTGAACCCATATGACCTCTGAACTCATTTGACCTCTGAACCTATTTGACCTATGAACCGATCTGCACTGACCTCTGGGCTCAGTGGATGTTCTGGACCAAGTGAGACTGGGTTAAGAACACCCAATAGACTCATCCAAGTCTCTTCAAACTGTTGTCTACTCGTCCAACCTACAGAAGAAGCAAAGTTCGACCATTTCACAATGCAAGAGCCAAAATTCTCTTCACATTCACTTTAATTCACAACATCTAATAGAAGAAATACCCATAATCCCTGCTTTGCAAACAGCAGAAGAAGGTTCCACAGTAAATGCACCTTCTCATCTAGAACGTTCTGATAAAGTATCAAGTAAATTTGAAATCCACTTCTAATGAAGAAATGAAGCAACTTGCCAAGAAGATTTACGCGAACAATGAAATCGGAGAGAACGTCTTTTTCCTGTAGGAAGTTGAGAGGCAGAGGAGGCAGCTTCGTCTTGATATCACCAGATGGAGAAGGCATCCACGTTCCAATCTTCCAGACCAACGGAGGAGTTCTCGCATAGCTGTTCACAAGTGGCATTCGAGCCAAAACTAAAAAAGCAAGAAGAGAAACGAAGAAATGCAGCTCAACAGACTGATATACCATTCGACAATATCGCACATCACATGATAGGATGAAGATCTGTACAACGTACGTTCTGAGCACTGGCAGCTGCAGTAGGGGGGCATAGCTTCTGAAGGTAAGCATACCATGTCCAGTAAGTGCATTTTACCAAAAACACATCTCCACAGTCTAATTTCCCCATTAGAATTGGACTGATTTTATGTTTACCAATTATCAATCGTCGTAATGGATTGACAAGATAGAGAGGGACTTTGCAGTAGCAGCTGTCTCCCAACAGATGCGTTGTCAGACTGTGCACAAGCTCCGAGATCTGATCGCAAGCACGTATTGCGAGGTGTAGATCTGCAGATTCAAAAAGAAAACAAATGGAATGAATAATGACAGTCTCATGGGATTACATCTAACAAGGATTCAGTCTAACGAGGATTCAGTGAAACGGGGATTCAGTCTAACAGGGATTCAGTGAAACGGGGATTCAGTCAAACGGGGATTCAGTCAAACGAGAATTCAGTCTAACGAGAATTCAGTCAAACGGGGATTCAGTCTAATGGGGATTCAGTCTAACGGGGATTCAGTGTCTGGGGTCTACATCATAGCCAATGCAGACACAATGTGATCAAATAAAACAAATGTATCTTTAAGATGATAGCAATGTCATACGATATGAATGAGAAGTAACTTAGCTCAAGAGAAAAGATCACAGACAGAAATTTCAAAACATTTTTAAATGGAATTAATCAGACATTTACAAGGAATGAACACGTGCCGCAACAACTATGTCGATATACCATTCACCCTAATGCATTATGTATATACAAAATATATATAGACGAACATTCGACATGCACGTAATTACAATATGGAGGCACCATGTTAACATGCTGTAGATATTGTCATTCATCCATTCATTCAATAATTAATTCATTCAGCCATTCATTCATTCTCTACAAGAGCATCTGTGAAGAGAAAAGCATGACCTTAATATCAGTTACATAACTGTCTTCATTGCTCAAATTCTCCCAAAATGACCTAAATTAAAGAAGAAAATAAGTGAGCAAAGAAATGCGAACTACCATCGAAGCCACAGCTGGGCAGTTCCTCCTTGTTTTCTTGGTCCGGTAACTTCACCAAACTGTCTCCAGGAAGAACAAGAACTGAAACAAAAGAGAATTGCTTTGCAACATGATAACAGATGAGACGACTTAATAGATAAAAGAAAAGGTGGACTGATAACAGATGAGACAACCCAATAGATAAAAGAAAAGGTGGCCTGATAACAGATGAGACGACCTTATAAAAGAAAAGATGGCCTGATAACAGATGAGATGACTTAATAGATAAAAGAAAAGGTGGACTGATAACAGATGAGACGACCTAATAGATAAAGAATAGGTGGCCTGATAACAGATGAGACGACTTAATAGATAAAAGAAAAGGTGGCCTGATAACAGATGCGACGACCTGATAAAAGAAAAGGTGGCCTGATAACAGATGAGATTACTTAATAGATAAAAGAAAAGGTGGCCTGATAACAGATGAGACGACCTGATAAAAGAAAAGGTGGCCTGATAACAGATGAGATTACTTAATAGATAAAAGAAAAGGTGGACTGATAACAGATGAGACGACCTGATTAAAGAAAAGGTGGCCTGATAACTGATTGTGTGGAACTGTATGAAGTTAAGCAGGTGAAGAGTAGTTTCTTACAAGAGCAGAGAAGTGAGTGAAGCATTCGAACGGCAGAGCAGATCATCGTCGTCTGTTCCCTTCGTTCCATCATAGCAGAGAGTTGTTCGTTCTGTAGGACGCAAGTGTAGCAATGGATGCCAGTCAACAGCTGATCCGATGATGGATAATAGCCATGCTCAAGCAGCCAATGCAAAGCCTAAGCAAACAAACATATCAAAGTACAAAAAACATCAAAGGGAACAAACAGATCAAAGCACAAAGACATCAAAGGAAACAGACAGATCAAAGCGCAAAGACATCAAAGGAAACACCAAGACGCTAAGCTTCACCCAAACTCTAACCCTCACACTAACTCTAACCATTTAACTCTAACCTCAAGGAAGAGAGTTGCAAAGTGTCGCAAGAGTGCCTTGCCTTGCTCCAGTTTCCGCCGGCGCCATCTACCGAATGTTCTTCAATCGGACAAGCACGCCTTTCCTCTGGTGCACAAGGAGAGCATATATTGGAAACTGATATATGCACTGGGTTTTTTTTTGAACTTCACTTGAGGACGCTCCTCGCTGGAACTCCGCCTGCAGACGTTCTTCGCCGGAACTTTGCTTGAGGACGCTCCTCGCTGGAACTCCGCCTGCAGACGTTCTTCGCCGGAAGACGCTCCTCGCTGGAACTCCGCCTGCAGACGTTCTTCGCCGGAACTTTGCTTGAGGACGCTCCTCGCTGGAAGACGGTCATTTGCTTGGACTTCGCTTTTGGTGACGTGTACAAGTATTTTTGTTTTTTTTCGGAACTTACATATCAAAGTACAAAAAACATCAAAGGGAACAAACAGATCAAAGCACAAAGACATCAAAGGAAACAGACAGATCAAAGCGCAAAGACATCAAAGGAAACACCAAGACGCTAAGCTTCACCCAAACTCTAACCCTCACACTAGCTCTAACCATTTAACTCTAACCTCAAGGAAGAGAGTTGCAAAGCGTCCGATGTCTGTGATTGATTCCTCTGGAATCTCCTTTCGCCATGGTAGCAGTCGTAGAGAGGTCAGATACTGAAGCAATGCTTTTGACAGATGATAGACGACGTTCTGCCAATTCGAGTCTGAGAAGAGTTCCTCCATTTTCTCGCGATATTGATCTTCCGTTGGCGTCGACTTGGCGTCAAAGTTGACGACCTCGTGCGGCATTGGCAACATGTTGATGATGTTGTTGACGTGCCTGAAGACGGTCATTTGACTGGCCTGCAGCAGAGCGTCCAGCGTCTTCTCCACCGCTTGACCTCCTCCTCGCGATGGACTCGACAGGAGGCACGCATCGTCTGAAGACGCTCCTCGCTGTGCCTCAGAGGACTCGATCGTTCGCTTCGTACCAAGCGATACGCATTCCTCCAGAATGGAAACGTTACACTCCTTCAACAACAACATCAACAACTACTGCTACTCCAACGACCTATTCACCACAACGACCAATTCTATAGCTACAAATGACAGAATGGAATGTTGCCTTAACTGCATGTCTCAATTGAAGATACATGACATCCACCATATCATCTAAGCACAGAGATCCACAGATTATTGCCCTATGGATGGATGCTAGAATAACACAGCTGCAATCCTCTTCTGCCCCACTGTCAAAGGGCTTCTAAACCAGAGGAGACGTTTTGCTGATCAGACGCACACAAACTCAGCTCCAACCCATAGTGATGCTCATGGAACTATTCTTACTTTCAGAGCTTACATATTACCTTGTCTTTACCCCTTTACCTTCCAGTCAAATTTATAAAGCCTACCCTTATACAGCAAGCAAATTTTATATCTGCATATCTATGTATGTATGCATGTATATATGTATGTATATACATATGTTTATATGTATATATGTATGTATATACGTATGTTTATATGTATATATGTATGTATATACGTATGTTTATATGTATATATATATGTATATATGTATGTATATATGTATATATAAATCCATGTATATATGCATATATGTGTGTATATATATATATGTATATATATGTATATATATGTATGTATATGAGTATAGATATGTATATATATGCATATACATGTAATTTATGTGTATATATATGCATATATATGTATGTATATACATTCATGTATATGTATGTATGTGTATGTATATATGTATACATGTGTATATATATATAAGTATATATACAAGTATATATATAAGTATATATATATGTATATATATGTAGTTTATGTATATATAAATATATATGTATATAATTTATGTAGGCTTATATATAAATCTAAATATATATATATATATACACGTATGTATATTCATATGTATGCATATGTATGTATATTTATATATATGTATGTATATATATGTATATGTGCCTGAATGTATGTATCTATGTATGTATATTTGTATGGGTTATGTATGTATATGTATGTATACTTATGTATATGCATGTATGTATGTATGCATGTATATATGTATGTATGTACGTATATATGTATGTATTTATGTCTGTATATATGTATAATCAATTGGACGATTATAATCGGGTTTGCCGTCTAATGGTTAGTTGTTAAGGACGAATATAATTGGATTTGCCGCTAATGGGTTTAATCATTGCAGGTAAAAACGCAGATATGCCTTCAGCTACAGACCTCAGACATAATGATGCTCAGAATGCTTGTGTAATCGAGATGTTGGAGGAACTGAGCGCAATCCTTAGCAACTGCTCGCTCAGCAAAACACTGTTCTTGAACGAACGACAGAAACCAATCCTTTTGCAGAAGAAGAAACAGAAACAGTTCTCAGATCAAAGCAATACAACCAATTAATTGGATTTCACACTCTGAATTTACACTTATTCCAATCAACATCTCTCTCCCTCCACCCCTTGCCTCCTCTCTCTCTCTCTTCTCTCTCTCTCTTTCTCTTCTCTCTCTGTCTGTCTGTATCTCTGTCTGTCTCAGTCTCTTTCTCTGTCCGTCTGTCTGTCTCTCTCTCTGCCTGTCTCTCCTGTTTGCCTCTCCTGTCTGTCTGCCGTCTGTCTCTCTCGCTTATCTCTATCTCTGAAAATCTGACAGAATTGAATATCAAGTGAAGTGAGCAGAGACCTTGTTCAAGTGGAAATTCGTGAAGTTGAGAGTGGTGAGGAGCGTCGACAGTTGACTTGCATTTGTAAGAATGGAAGGAGGAAGAGTTGAAGAAGGAGGAGACGTTTGGTCACTTGCTGCAGCTATGACTCCCTGTAGCTTATTAAGAAGCGTTGCCAGTCGACAGTGCCTGTGTCAACAGTCAAAATATCAATCACGTATTATTTCTATTATTACAGCAGTTTTATATAGCAACCCTTCAAGTTTCCCTACTCAGGAGCGTTCCCAGCTCAACCCTGGCCGAACAGAACAGTCTTAAGGGTAGCATTTGTCAAAGTGTGGTAAGGAGCCCATTCCAGGTCGCAGAACCAGCCACTGAGAAGGCACGGCAATGCCTGATAGCAATCTGGAAAAGAGGTACAATAAGTTCTAGTTGTGCAGCTGAGCAGGGAGAGCAACGACGCTGGACGTGCATAGTGGAGCACCAGATCTCCAGCAAGTATGGCTTAAACCCTCAATACAACAAGGGACCAGAACAGAAACTCAATATGCAATGGGTTGTGGGTAAGGCAACCAGTGGAGTATATCCCGCATGTACTCAGAAACTCGCCCAAACCTAGGAACACGGCCTACAAGACAGGCAGCAATGCATAGACCCAATTTAGGGATCAAATTCGGCAAGCAAGAAGTCCAACATATGCAGAAACACTGCAGTAGATTCAAAGAAGATACAAAAGCAGAAGATACAAAAGCAGAAGATACAAAAGCAGAAGATACAAAAGCAGAAGATACAAAAGCAGAAGATACAAAAGCAGAAGATACAAAAGCAGAAGATACAAAAGCAGAAGATACAAAAGCAGAAGATACAAAAGCAGAAGATACAAAAGCAGAAGATACAAAAGCAATAGATTCAAAGAAGATACAAAAGCAAAATATACAAAAGCAATAGATTCAAAGAAGATACAAAAGCAAAATATACAAAAGCAATAGATTCAAAAAAGATACCAAAGCAGAAGATACAGAAGTAACAGATTCAAAGAAGATACAAAAGCAGAAGATACAGAAGTAACAGATTCAAAGAAGATACAAAAGCAGAAGATACAGAAGTAACAGATTCAAAGAAGATACAAAAGCAGAAGATACAGAAGCAGAAGATACAAAAGTAATAGATTCAAAATCAGTTTATTCAAAAGCAGTAAATACAAAAGTCCTTTAAAATTTTCAGCACATACAGACGAAATGAAGACTGATTTGTTAGAAATGATAAGTTCAAAGGTCAACTGACCGTCTTGTCAGAGCGTTATTTCTCATGAACTGAATGACTTTCTCCAAATCATCTGAAGTCATCTGGTTAACATTATCCTATTAGCAACAAAACACAAACACTTCAGCCAACTGAGCGCATGCGTCGTGTGTTGAGTCTGCATGTGCCTGTGTGAGTCTGCATGTGCCTGTGTGAGTCTGCATGTGCCTGTGTGAGTCTGAATGTGCCTGTGTGAGTCTGCATGTGCCTGTGTGAGTCTGCATGTGCCTGTGTGAGTCTGAATGTGCCTGTGTGAGTCTGCATGTGCCTGTGTGAGTCTGCATGTGCCTGTGTGAGTCTGAATGTGCCTGTGTGAGTCTGCATGTGCCTGTGTGAGTCTGAATGTGCCTGTGTGAGTCTGCATGTGCCTATGTGAGTCTGCATGTGCCTGTGTGAGTCTGAATGTGCCTGACTGAGTCTGCATATGTGTATGTGTGCATTTGTCAGTCTCCTCCACCCACCTGTTGATTTTCGGCAAGCAGCATCTCAACGCGTCGACATGCGATGGCATCACAGATGCGAGCAATGGTGAGGTGATGAGTGTTGAGGAACTTCTCAATGAGCAGACTTAACAGAGAACTCGTCTGAGACAAATGAATCGCTTCGAGGCACTTGAGCATCTTCTTAACGACTGAAGGACTCAACTACAACAACCAAACGACACAACAACACCAGTCTGTCACTCACTCACTCACTCAGATGCATAAACAGCACAATGAATCAACAATTGGATTGTACTGTGTTCACATAATATCTCTAAAGAGTCTTTACCAGTAACATATCTAATCAGAGGCGCTTCAGCATGAAATGTCCCATGAAATACAAGCAGAAACAGAAGCACCCCAGTTAAAATCAAAGAGCAAGTTCGAGAGAGAATATCATTCCAAGGCAATGGACCAACAGACGCATAAACACGGTATTTGGAAGAAGTTGTCAAAGTCCGAGGTACTAAGAGGTCATGTCGGTCGGAGGCACATGCTAGTCCCAACAATACACTTACACTTTCAGCGGCTGTTGCAGAGGAGAGAGGTTCCATGCGCGGAGCTCATCATTCACAGTCGTTACGAAGTACTATCCTTTAGAGCTGTACTGATTAATCGGTCGGCCGATTAATCGGGCTGATTATAGAGATATCGGCAATATTGGATATCGGCAAGATAATTGGCGCCAATATTAAAAATTATTTTTTAATACTATTTTCAGTCTATAAAAGCAAAATGACGACAGCAACATCACTGAGTCTGTGAAGGACGGCATTTTGTTCCGTTCCCATATCGTGTCGTCGAGCCAATGGCTTCTTCAGACCAGTGGTGAGACCACCCAGTGTGCTACTATAGACCGTGAGAACGTGTCCACATAGGCCTTGTGCAGAGTGAGTCATAGTGCCTGCTTATGGGCCAAGGAATGGCTGGCCAATTCAAGCCAAGGAACGGCTGGCCAATTAAACAGAGAAACCGATGAATGTACATCGTGAAGGCATGCCTAACGAATACATGCTAGCTGCCAATCAGATCTCCCCGAAACATTTCAGTCGCCTGAGAGGTTGAGACTAGATGGGTGGCTGTGAATAGGCCAGCTGTTCCTTGGCCTTTAATTACCCTGGGCACAGTTCGACGGCGGGCGGTGTGTCTAATCTGTATTGCCTGCCTAGGATTAGTCCCCAACTACATGCATACATCTCCTATGGAGCAAGTGTTTGCTTGTATTACAACAATAGGTAGTAGCAGTAGGAGCTATCTTTGGAACCGGACATTTAGGGAAACACAATGAAATATTCGGCTAAATAATCGGCTAAATAATTGGCTAAATAATTGGGAATCAGCAATTGAATAATCGGCAATAATCGGCAAAAAGCGATATCGGTACAGCTCTGCTATCATTACAAAGTCTAGTAAAGCTCCATACCCCATGGGGAAGATAAAAGAGGTTCTCATTTTCATCTCTGAACTGGTCGTGGATGAATTCCAAGAACCCCACAGAATAGAGGGCCAGTGCCATTAACTTACCAGCTTATTGCTAGTACTAAATTCCCCGGAAACAGCTTGGGGGGAGAGGCACGCGTGCAAAGAAATTGTGTTAAATGGAATCGTCCAATCCACGATACAGCGTGTGGCTCCTACTCCTCCTCCACTACCACATTCTGTCAGAATTGTGGCTCAGACAGACAAGACAACAGACACTGCTCAGTCAATTGACGAAATGAATTCTTCTATTTTGTTCATCCTAATTTCCAGAAAGAACTGAAAACTGACCAGACTCAGATGTTCACATCGAGAGTGAATTGCCTGAATGAATAATCCACTGGCTGCAGAATTACGATGGATTGCACTGAAAGATAAGAGAAACAGATCTATGGCATCTGTAGACTGTAAGAGTTCCAGTTGATCATCATCACCTGTCTCTAATAACACAAAAGAATGAGAATTTCATCTCTTGGTTTCTCTTACACACAAGTATCTATGATGCTCTATAAGCACACAGAGACAGAGGAGGAGAAGCAGACGGAAGAGGATAAGGAGGAGGGAGAGGGAAGGAAGAAGAGGAGAGACAGATGAAAGAGGAGGAAGAGGAGAAACAGAGGGAGGAGGAGAAACAGAGGGAAGAGGAGAAACAGAGAGAAGAGGAGGAGGATGGAAGGAATACGAGAAGGAAGGCGAAGGAGAAGAGGAAGAGAAACAGAGGGAAGAGGAGGATGAGGATGGAAGCAGGAAGAGAAGGAGTAAGAGGAGAAGAAGAGAGAAACAAAGAGAAATTACACTGAAAGACAGAGACAGACTAACCTGACAAAGTCTTGAACGGGTGGTTCAAGAGAAAGTTGAATGGTTGTAGACAGAGGGAAGAGGAGGGAGAGGAGAAAGAGGAGGAAGACAGGAAGAGAAGGAAAAGAAGTAAGAGGAGATGAAGAGAGAAAGAGAAATTAGACTGAAAGAGAGAGACAGACTAACCTGACAAAGTCTTGAACAGGTGGTTCAAGAGAAAGTCGAATGAGGTCGTAGACATGGTTTATGATAATCCAAGTCATGTGCTCAGCATCTGTCAGATTCTCACACTATAGCATAACAAACGCATCATCATGATTCATCACCTCATCATCATCATCATCATCATCATCACCATGTCATCATCACTCTCCATCCTCCTCTACATCATCATCATAAACATTGTCATCATTCCTCAATCTCCTCATCATCATCATCAGCATCATCTATCACAGATTGTTCAAGCAAAAGGACATTGAATGGAATCTCTTCCCTTATAAGCAGCTATAGCAGCATGTCTAACTTCTGTTCAGGCAATAGGTATGCGTATCAAATACCAGTTGGAAGCGACTTAACAATCGACCGGAGAAGAATTCGGATAGGACATAATCTGATGGCCATCAAACAGTTGGAGACTACATCAACCAGAAGCCATGGCATCATCAATCTAATGGAGAAGAATGTAGATAGGACATAATCTGATGGCCATCAAACAGTTGGAGACTACATCAACCAGAAGCCATGGCATCATCAATCTAATGTAGAAGAATGTAGATAGGACATAATCTGATGGCCATCAAACAGTTAGAAACTACATCAACCAGAAGCCATGACATTATCAATCTAATGGAGAAGAATGTAGATAGGACATAATTTGATGGCTATCAAACAGTTAGAAACTACATCAACCAGAAGCCATGACATTATCAATCTAATGGAGAAGAATGTAGATAGGACATAATTTGATGGCTATCAAACAGTTAGAAAATACATCAACAAGAAGCCATGACATTATCAATCTAATGGAAAAGAATGTGGATAGGACGTAATATGATGGCTATGAAACAGTTAGAGACTGCATCCACCAGAAGCCATGACATTATCAATCTAATGGAGAAGAATGTGGATATGATCTAATCTGATGGCTATGAAACAGTTAGAAACTGCATCAACCAGAAGCCATGACATTGTCAATCTAATGGAGAAGAATGTGGATAGGACATAATCTGATGGCTATGAAACAGTTAGAGACTGCATCCACCAGAAGCCATGACATTATCAATCTAATGGAGAAGAATGTGGATATGATCTAATCTGATGGCTATGAAATAGTTAGAAACTGCATCAACCAAAAGCCATGACATTATCAATCTAATGGAGAAGAATGTGGATAGGACGTAATCTGATGGCTATGAAACAGTTAGAGACTACATCAACCAGAAGCCATGGCATTATCAATCTAATGGAATCTCAATGTCATCATACTCGACTACCAAGAACTCATTATTTATATGATGACAATTGAGGTGATGATGATGATGAGGAGAGTGGTAATGGTGGTGGTGATCTTTGGTTAGTGATAATAATGCTCAGCAGATACCACATAGTCACAGAGTAGAATGAGTCCTCCACTTCGAACGATTTCACGGTTGATTGATTTGCAGGTGATTGTGTTGTGTCCTCCTTGAAGTCGGTCATCACGCTCAGTTGACTGATCTCTGTGACACACGCATACACACGATCAGATCAATGTTAAAACAAGCTAACAGCATTTCTTAAATAGCTGAGAAAGCAATTCTGCAGAATATAAATACGTCTAAATTCCTAAATCACACACTACACGTAGTCGCTCGGATGTGATGACTATTATCTCGATCGATGAACTGAATCAACAAATCAATCAATAGTCTTAGAAATGATGAAAATGGTCAGAGAGAGAGAGAGAGAGAGAGAGAGAGAGAGAGAGAGAGAGAGAGACAGACAGACAGACAGACAGACAGATAGACAGACAGAAACAGAGACAGACAGACAGACAGACAGAGAGAGACAGAGAGAAACAGAGACAGAAACAGAGAGGAGAGAGAGAGAGAGAGAGAGAGAGAGAGAGGGGGGCAGGAAGGGAGGGAGAGAGAGAAAGAAAGAGACCTCGTGGAAGATGAAGTGGACAATGTGACGTGCATGTAGGTGCGAGGAGTGCGGAGTACACGTGACCACCACGCCTGGTCATCATAGTTGAGGAGGATGAGAACGTTCGACCACTGCAGCATCAGAGTGGGATGGTGAGAGGAGATGCTCCGAAACGCTTCATTGATCTCCTGGATGCTGTAGTAATGCTCTTCTGGATCACGACGTATCATCGCCATGGCCACCATTGCCACTCGTCGATAGATGCCTACATATATCATCACAACCACAAGTAGCAATAAAGAGAATGATATCTTCATGAGCACAATGGCTCTTCTTTTCATAAAATTCAGCAGAAGAGAAAAGACGCACTCAGCATAAGAACCAACCATGTCTTCATCTCTCACCCCAAGAATTAAGAACTCATCCAGAGTTGCATAACACATCATCACAGCTAACAGTCATCGCAGATAAAGAAAGAAACGCCAAGAAAATTCAAGGAGTACCAAGTCCAGAAAAAACAATTATAGAAAACACAATTGAAGAAAACCCATTTTAAAAAACCACTGAATGAAAACCCAATAAAATAAATTAAAGAAAACCCAAATATAGGAACCCAATCAAAAAAACCATATTGAAGAAATCTTCATCAAGAAAACTCAATTAAAGAAAACCCAAGCAAAGAAGACCCAATATAAAAAAAAACAATAAAAGAAGACTCAATTAAAGAAGACCCAATTAATGAAGACCCAATAAAAAAAACCAATTAAAGTAAACTCAATAAAAGAAATCCCAATTAAAGAAGATCTAATAAAAAAAAAATTAAAGAAAACTCAATTAAAGGAATCCCAATTAAAGAAGATCCAATTAAAGAAAACCCAATTTACAGAAAATGACATGAGTCAACAAAGAACAGAAGCATTGTCTCTGTTCAAGCATTGTCGCATTCCATAGACTTTCTTACCTGACTGAAACATATGTGTAATGTAGAGCAAGAGATGCGCCAATTCCTGACTGAGAAAGTCACTCGATACTTTGGCTGTTACCATGGTTGCACTGTGAGTCTTAATCTCGCTCACAACCACCCCAACCACTTGCAACAGAAACCTAAAGAGACAAATGCACATTCCAAGACCCATCATCTACATCTTCAGCTAAAGTAATGTAATCAAACATTTATATAGAGCACCCCTTCAAGTGTCACGACACAAGAAGACAAAAAACCACCGTTCATCATAATCAATATAAATAAAGAATTAATATTATGACTAATTGCATTTTGATGCAACTTCACAGAAAACGTAAAACAGATTAAGTCTCATTTATGAAGATTTGCAGTTGACTAGGAAAACCGAGAAGAAGAGTAGTAGCGCTTAGTTGATGACCTTGCGACCGTCTCCTCAGCACCACAGGTGACAGCACTTGACTCTTGATTGAAATCACTTGTTCGACTGAGGTGGTTCATAATTTCGATCGAGGCATACTGGCGATGTTCTTTGATTGTGTCCTTGTAGATGGACATGGTGAGACCGAGCTCCTGGAGTCGGCTGAGGACGACCTCTTCCTTCGACTGAGCCATGACGACGCGTAACGTCACGAGGACAAGGCCGATCCATCTCTGAAGGCCTTGCATTGTGCTCTGAAAGAAACACCAACAGAAGAAACTGCAGCAGATAAACTCATGCATATTCATAAGCTGAGACGACTGACCACAATTCGACGTCTGTAGGTCACATCGTTTGTGAGGATTCCATAAAAGGTGCTATAATAATGTTGACACAAAGATGAGCCATCAATGAGAGCAGAAGCAAAGTGCAACTGACCAAGTCTTCTGGTTTGGCTAGCAGCACTTTGAGCAGGATGTCGACCGGTCTGAAGACACTCGGAGCAACATTCTCAAACAACCGATGGACGATGTCAAGCGCCACCTGGCTGTCAAGATTCACCTACGAAGAAGACAACAACAGGACCCACATTAAAGAAGAAAGACTCGAAGCAATTGCTGAGGCTGGTTGATGAGAATACGAGGTCATTAATGTAGATAAAGAACAAGAGGGGTACGAGAATTGAACCCTGCAGAACGCCACCAAAAGTTCCAAGTTAACTCCTTTAAAGTTAACAAACTGAGGGCAAGTACCAAGACAGTCAGAGAACCATAGTTTAGCAGAACCTCTTATACCATAATAATCAAGGTTACATAACAGGATATTGTGATTAACCGTATCGAATGCTTTTGAAAGGTCGAAGAAGACACCAAGGGAATATTCCTTATGATCAATAGCATCCACGATATCAGATTGCATGTCAAGTAAAGCCATATAGGTAGAAAGACCTGCTTGAAAGCCATATTGGGAAGATAGAAGACAATATTTTCAGGAACTCTAACTTGCATTCTTATTTCAATTATCTTCGAAAAGAAAGGTAAAATAGAAATGGATTTGTAATTATTCAGTTTATTCCTTGCCCCAGCTTTAAAAATCGGTGTTATTTACATTCAGCGGGGACTCTGCCAAGTTGAATGGAAGCATTAATTATTAAGGATAAAGGGATAACTATGGCAGAAACAGAAGCTTTAGCAATTGATGTCATCAGGTCCAGTGAAATTTTAAACTTTTAGTAGGCTAACAATATTGAGGATGTTATTCATAGCTCATATAGTCAAGTAAAAATAATATATGTGTTATCTCCTGTCATCTCCTGAAGGCTAGTAACCTCAAGCATACCTGTTGCTTTGCAAGTAGTGGCAAAATGAGATCGGTGACTTGACGTGACAGTCGCTTCCATCGATCTTCTCCTTCCTTGCGACACTGATGAAGGATGACGATAAACAACTCCAACATCTAAACAGTCAACCCATCCACCACTTCTACAATTGAACTTCTTTACGACAGGTTACCCACACAAAACAGGTCATCACTAGTACTAATCCTGGATGTGTAACTGACCCTTGATCAACAGTCCTCTTGACAAACAATCTGTCTGACCAATCATCCATGATCAACTGTCCGTTAACCAAAACGTTCACATACCGAATATCAGTTGCAATAATTGAAAGAGTACTAATCAAAGCTGGTACTTGTAGTTCTCCTCAGCAGATACGAGAATTAATTAAATCGCTTCCTACAGTGTCATATTCACATGACTTGTGTTTTCAGCATGACATCCCCAAGGACACATGAAACTCTTCAGACAACAGAGGGATGAGGGTGGGACCCAGAGACTAAAATCTTACTACAAAATCGTGGGTTTATGCAATATAATCTATTAAACATAACCCAACAGCGGGTTGACTGACTACCTGATAGTGTTGGAGCAATCGTAGCAACATTGAGATGACGACCTCCCTCTGAGTCTCAAGATCTTTCCCTGCATCGGATTTGTTCATTGCTCGGACAATGAACAGATCGTTGACTATGCATTGCAACGAAGGAATCGCTATCCACACATAACACACACACCGACATATCAAACCTCGTCACAACACACACATCGACATATCAACACTCGTCACAACACACACACCGACATATCAACACTCGTCACAACACATCGACATATCAAAACTCCTCACAAAACACATTGACAAATTAACACACATCACAACACACACATCGACATATCAAACCTCGTCACAAAACACATATTGACAAATTAACACACATCACAACACACACATCGACATATCAAAACTCGTCACAACACACACACCGACATATCAACATTTGTCACAACACACATATTGACATATCAACATTCGTCACAACACACACCCACTGACATATCAAAACTCGTCAGAACACACCCACCGACATATCAACACACATCACAACACACATATTGACATATCAACGCTCATCACAACACACATATTGACATATCAACACTCGTCACCACACACACATCAACATATAAAAACTCGTCACAACACACACACACCGACATATCAACATTTGTCACAACACACATATTGACATATCAACACTCATCACAACACACACATCGATATATCAACACACATCACGACATACATATTGACATATCAACACACATCACGACACACATATTGACATATCAACACACATCACAACACACATATTGACATATCAACACTCGTCACCACACATATATTGACATATCAACATTCGTCACCACACACATATTGACATATCAACACACATCACGACACACATATTGACATATCAACACACATCACAACACACACATCGACATATCAACACACATCACAACACACATCGACATATCAACACTTGTCACAACACACATATTGACATATCAACACACATCACAACACACATATTGACATATCAACACACATCACAACACAAATATTGACATATCAACACTCGTCACAACACATATATTGACATATCAACACTCATCACAACACACACATCGACATATCAACACTCGTCACAACACACATATTGACATATCAACACACATCACAACACACATATTGACATATCAACACACATCACAACACACATATTGACATATCAACACTTGTAACAACACTACACAGTACACACATATCAACACAACACATATCAACACAACACATATCAACACAACACATATATTTAGAGATGCTGACCATGTGTCGTTGGGTCGAGGCCACTGGCCATGATTCCATCACACAGTTGGATAATCTTTGGCATCATGATGATTGTCTTGCTGTGGTATCTCTCATACGACAACAGAATCAGAAAGTTGAACATGTGTGAAATCAACTGATCGGAATTCCTAGACAAAACATTTATGCATATCTTTAAGTTCACTCCTGACTCTGCTAAAAAAGCAGTCTTTCATAATATTATCATCAGTTGAACCTCATCTGCAAAGTCCAACCATTTGCATAAGATCAAAATCTCATCAAAAGCAGAGTGCAATAAATTGAATACACATCAGACTTACTTATCACAGCAGACGGATCAAAGATTTCATTTGTGGTTCCTTCAAATCCATGAACAAATGTTTCTCAAACTGTTTGGCCTGTTTTTTGCATACTTCTTGGCAGAATGACAAACGATAATGAATCAAATCAAATACATTAAAAGACACAGACAATGAATGGCTCAACTCTCGGACAATATGTTATTCAGTAGGCACAAAAATAATGAACTGCGTACTCAGCATTCGAGGAATAATCATTACCTGATCAGGAATTATCATTAACTGATCTAGAATTATCATTACCTGATCTGGAATTATCATTACCTTATCTGGAATTATCATTACCTGAACTGGAATTATCATTACCTGATCTGGAATAATCATTACCTAATCTGGAATTGTCATTACCTGAACTGGAATAATCATTACCTGATCTGAAATTATCATTACCTGATCTGGAATTATCATTACTTGATCTGGAATAATCATTACCTGATCTGGAATTATCATTACCTGATATAGAATAATCATTACCTGATCTGGAATTATCATTGCTTGCTCTGAAATTATCATTACCTGATCTGGAATTATCATTACTTGATCTGGAATAATCATTGCTTGCTCTGAAATTATCATTAACTGATCTGGAATTATTGTTACCTGATCTGGCCTTCTTCAATGTATTCAATCTGCTTTATGACGTATCCAATGAAAATCTGAAAACAGAAGAAACATTTCAGCTCTTATACAGAGCACCATTTTATAGAAACTAACTAAGATGCATGCAGTGCAAACATCCCAATAGACCTGTGAATATTCTGCACTGCAATGTCATAATTAGCAAAAGGTCATTCAAGAGGTCATACCATCCACCTTTCAAACAACAATAATGACTAATTTCAATCAACTCCTACACTGACCGACTAAATTTTCCAAACCCTCTCCGTCTATTCTTGAAGCGCTTATTAACAGACAGGCGAAATACCATAGCTCGAGTCTGGCTACAATTTGTTAGCAGAGTAACAATTATAAAGAAGGATAAAATGGGAGATGAGATGATCTTGATGAATGCCTGATAGAACGACAGAACGACAATAACCAACCTGGTCGGAATCTAAGAGGCAGTAGTTGACTCGCAGCTGAACAAGATGTGCCAATAGATCGAGAACCTGCTGCTGAAGCGAGACCTGACTTGTGATCGTGTACTGCTTCAAGGCTTTTATGACGAGTGGCTCAAACAGGCGAATATAGGATGCAACGGATGTCTCAGAAAACAAAACAACAGCCGTTTCCAAAACAGGAGTTTAAGTTTAATGACATAGCATGGTTACAAGATCATTTAGCATGGCCCTCCTGCTTTATCCAGCCTCGGGACTGGCACTGCCAGAGTACAAGAAGTGACAGAGTTTCTCCAACACAAAACATCAACACATAATAAATTCCTGATCAATCAATGTCTAATCAAACAATGCCTTGTCAATAAATGCCTAATTGATTATTGTCCAAAAACAATCTCTAAAAGACAGACAGAGACCAAGACAGACAGACAAGACAGGCAGCAGATGATGGTAGAGCTATACTGATGTCACTTTTTGCTGATTATGCCAATAACGATTATTGCCAATTATTTCATTTGCCAAAGATGTTGGTATGACAGCATCTAGTATCAGTCAGGTAAACATTATATTCTCAGGTGAAGCAGCTATAATGCTATGGGTACATGCAGAAAATGGTCTCTGTTGCACCATGCAAAAGTAGAATGAGCATTGTAAGCTATCATCATCACTATTTCCCCAAACATTGTATTGTGATGGGAATGTCTCTGGTAGCAAATTCAGACATACAATCACTTTCTTCTTCTATCAAACACGCCATTCCCTCTCCACTTTGGCCCGAAATAGGGCATCAGTGGTGGTGGCCGGTGGGCAGCCAGCAGGGACGAAATTGCTGCCCAGGTACTGTGACTCACTCTGCACAACAGCTATAGCCTTCGAACATTATTCCACGGTTTATACGAGCTCAATGCCAACTGGGTGGTCTGAAGTAGCCATACAATCTCTGCCTTCGGGCTGACTACAGGCAATAGGAACGGATTACGTAACTCGGGCTACACGCTAAAGGGGTTAAAGACTGCAGATAATAATATAAAATAAAAATGTAATTTTTATTATCGGCGCCAATTATCATTGCTTATACCCGATATGGCCGATATGTCTGATAATCTGCCCGATTAATTGGCCGGCCAATTAATCAGTACAGCTCTAGATGATGGATATGAAAGAAAAGAGAAAAAGGGAAGAATGAGATGGAGAGAACAGCTGATACCTTATCTGTTTTCCCTGCTAATTTGATGATGCCAGATGATTTCTTATCCGCCTTTTTCTTCAGCCAACTGATAAATCTAAATGCAAAAAACACATCACTTCAGAGCAAAAAAATGTTGGAAGAAAGGCAATATCAAATTTCAGAATTTGCCTGATTTTTCTTAACTGTCTTGATTAAAATATCAAAGCAACGGAGTCACAAGGATGCATCTTCGTCTAACGTCTCTAGACAAAATGTTCAACCTGCGACGACCATAATCAAGAGAAAGAGAAAGTATCGGCAGCTATCAAAGTGTGAGGAGCAGACATCGTCGTCATTTCCTACGTACCCAACAGCCTCTTCCTGGTCGCTGCCGTGAACATTCGCTCGAAACGTTGCCCCAGCCAGACTCTGCGTGAATTGTGTGTATGGGGAATTGAGGCAGCTGTGATAGATGCCATGCTTGAGCGACATTGCCACGCGGGTTGTCGATCGAGCCGGTCGATTCTTCGAGAAGAGACGTGAGGAGTTCTGGTCCGGTGACTCACACTGACCAGAAATGTTGGTTCCAAAGATGGCCTTCAGAAGCTGAACAGAAATCAATGAACTCATGTGAGAGAAAATAAACTGTCACCTGACAAGTAAGAACCATGATAAGGAGCATCATGCATGGCATAGTAAGCATGCCACTAGTACAATGTGTTGCCAGTTGAGCATTTGTAAAGCAGAAGAGATGACTCACCTGCTAAACACACAAGACTGATGCATGGCATAGTAAGCATGCCACTGGTACGATGTATTACCATGGCATGGCACAGTAAGCATGCCAATAGTACCATGTGTTGCCAGTTGAGGATTTGTAAAACAGAAGAGATGACTCACCTGCTGAACACACAAGACTGATGCTGTGGCTTCGACAGTTATCGTAGAGCGCAAGTAACCGAGGAGTTCCTCTGCATATTTTCCAATGTCAGCCAGAGATGCAACCTCCAACATCTGCGACAGAACGTGTAGAATGACGCCAAGCACTTGAACAAACTTCTCAGAGTTCATCAGATCCAGAGAAATCTAACACAGAAAACAAAAGAATATTCATGACACAAAAACACACCTAACAGCTTTCTCCACCTTGTCTTAAACACAATGCCATGCAAGCTAGAGAGTGAAGCAAGGAAAGAATCTCATCCCCATCTCTGACCCACAACCCATAAGTCTTCTCCATCCCACCTGTTTTGCCCCTATCCTACTCCATCCCCACAGAACATCACATTTCCGGAAAAATGTCTTCACCAATTAAAATATAAAAAATATTCTGCAGCTTGCAAAATAAAAGCAAATTGTATCGCTGATTGTCACTCTCTGATCATGTTTTCAAATTAGTAACTGACCCAGTAGTTGAAATAACTGACCTTGTAGCTGGAGTAACAGACCTTGTAGTTGGAGTAACTGACATTGTAGTTGGAGTAACTGACCTTGTAGTTGTAGTAACTGACATTGTAGTTGCAATAACTGACCTTGTAGTTGGAGTAATTGACCTTGTAGCTGGAATAACAGACCTTGCAGTTGGAGTAACTGACAATGTAGTTGGAGTAACTGACCTTGTAGTTGTAGTAACTGACATTGTAGTTACAATAACTGACCTTGTAGTTGGAGTAATTGACCTTGTAGTTGTAGTAACTGACCTTGTAGTTAGAGTAACTGACCTTGTAGTTGAGAGTAACTGACCATGTAGTTGGAGTAACTGACCACGTAGTTGGAGTAACTGACCTTCTAGTTGGAGTAACTAACCTTGCAGTTGGAGTAACTGACCTTGCAGTTGGAGTAACTGACTTTGTAATTGGAGTAACTGACCTTGCAGTTGGAGTAACTGACCTTGCAGTTGGAGTAACTGACTTTGTAATTGGAGTAACTGACCTTGCAGTTGGGAGTTACTGACCTTGTAGTTGGAGTACGCTCCTCGCAGCACTTCATAGAGCTTAACATAATGCTGTTGACTGTAGAAGACTCCTAGCCCTCCTCCTTCCTTTCGCCCTTTCTCTTTCTCTGCTTCTTTCGATGATTCTAAATTCAAATGAAAAAAAACGTACGAAAATCAAACAACAAGCATTACCATCGACCCTTCGACCACATTCAGATCCACTTCTGATGATCAGAGTAAATGGATTTCCTCAAATGACAATCATAAATATTCAAACGATGACATAGACAACAGCTGCACAACAGACGAACTACAAACCGACTCAACCATTGCAACAACAATTGAGATTCATCGTCTATTCCATAATAATCAAAATGCCATTTAGAGATCATCATGAGCTTAACCTCTCACTGATCCTGTCTTTCCTCCTGCTCCTGTGGTCGAACCAGTCTTCTCCGACGCTCCCGTGGCTGCTGCTGCTGCGGACGACCCACCTGACGACGCATCTTCCTTCATTGATTTGGCCTTTCTCTTGATCGGACTTAGAGAAGGAGCTGTCGGAAGGGAAGGCAGAGACGGCTTTGTAGGAGGCGGACCAGGAACCCGTTCATCAATCACGTGGAAACAGATGTTCAGCAGTCTATTAACAATACATCGTCGTCATCGTCATCATCATCATCCTCCTTTGTGTAAAGTCTGGCCTAACAATGACTTCATCCCCAAAAACATCAACCATAACAAACAATCCTAGAAAGACAATGTATGCCAGAATTCCCTTTGTTTAATGAAAGACATTTAAGGAATTATCAGACTTTTAAGGCACACACCTTCTACTCCCCAGAACTATATAACACTGTGTAGCTGTAGATTATTATTGAAACGCTGAAATAAGTCGGTCGGTCAGTCAGTGGTCGGTTGTTGATGGTGGTCGCGTTGAGAGGCAGAGGAACAAACCTTGCGACGTGAGTGAGGAGTTGATCGGCGACCGGGACAAGCCATCGATCGGCCAAAGCAGACCAACGCATGTCATCGCCATTCTGACTGGCGCCCTCTGGAGGACATCGCAGACACTTGTAGGCCGCTCCTTCAACACGTCATAAAAACACAGATATAAACATACACACAGACACACACCCAGCTTTATACAGATACATTTATTCACAGACATTTGGTGCATATTCCACATGTATTCACATGTCATAACACATACAAACACAAAAGCAAATAGAAAACTTAGAGTGTAATGCACTCGACAAAAGACAAATGTAGAGAAGCAGCTGTTCTCTCTGTCTCTGTG
This sequence comes from Bimastos eiseni, assembly GCA_959347315.1. Classification (NCBI taxonomy): domain Eukaryota; kingdom Metazoa; phylum Annelida; class Clitellata; order Crassiclitellata; family Lumbricidae; genus Bimastos; species Bimastos eiseni. The sequence goes on along the minus strand of OY365814.1, from coordinate 35,347,930 downwards.
TCTGTCTGTTTCTTTGATGGTTTGCTCTGAAAGGAAAAGTCAGTCTATGCGGTCTAGGTTGCCATCGATCCATTCACAATCGGAAACATCACTCGGAGAATCCGAGGTGGAAGTGGACAGTTCAGAAGACTCTGAAATCATCCCAACACTTGTGTAACCAACCACTGTGGTGGTCCAAATCTCGTTTCATCCTTCATCTATTATGATACCTATACATAATAGCAGTCATGATCAGCTAAAACGGTTGAATTAAGATTGGCTTAGACTGACCAGCAAAGAGGTTTCCAACGAACTTGAGAGCATCCGCCTGAGACGACAGATCCAGAGCGACTGGACAAGAAGTGAGAATGGAAAGAAAAAGAGGCAATGATCCTCCGCCTCCAGTCGCCATTGACAGATCCTCCAGGCAACCAAGTGGACTGAGAATGCTTCCTCCACTGCTTGTTAGACTTAACAAAAAGCAAACAAACGATGACGAGGGAATCAACACGACTTCTGAAGACGCAGAAATGAGTTCCCCATAAGTCGACGCTAGCCTTACAAACAGCATAATCGAAATTCCAGAAAAAGCTGTGTTCATACTGTAAAACAAAATGATTTCAGCATCAAAAGTAAACTCTTCAGAGAGCAAATGAAGGGAGATTATAAGAAGATAATATGTTGAAGGTTCTGCATTGGCTTTTCCTGTCCAAAAGTGAATGGAGTATAGATAGAGTTGTCTCTCTGGTCTGGTGATGTCACTTGCTCTTGCACCAACTTACCTAATAGACCTTCGTCAGCTGGTATTGACAATCTGGTGTAGTCACGCCCTTCACTCTTCTGAGAGGGGGGTTCTTGTGGTTCCATATGCCTGTACAGCAGCCATGCAGACCATGCATTCTCTGCGACAGGCCACAGGGTAGGGGTGTCAAAGAGCCGGCCTGCGGGCCATTTCTGGTCTGCCGACAATATAGTTCAACATAATTGAGAATAAAAGGTCTAATTTTTAAGGCTTTGAGTTTTCCATGATGTCCGTAATTGATAATGCATATCAAATTCACATTTTAAAAGCCTAATTCAACTGTTTGTAAGGCCCCCTCCGAGATCCCTACTCCATTTGCCTCATGGGCCTTCGGCACTCTGGCCCGCCATCAGAAAAACCTTCGACACCTCTGCCCTACTGTACGGAATGGCCTTTCTCTGCAGTTATGCCTGTCTCCTACATCGTGCAGCGGTTCTTTTTTATTATAGTTTGAAAACTTGCTATTTAGTCCATGCTGGAGTTGGGAGCGATTTTTGGTAGTTACCTTAAAAGGGCACTATATAAATTATTGAATAAATGAATGAATGAATGACGCAGTCAGTGAACCTTCCATTGCCGCTGCTACTCAGAGAGCGAAACCCTGACTTCTTGTTCTGAAGCGTTCCACCAGAGGAGGACAACGAAGAGGACAGGGACAAAAGACCGACAGAAGCAAAAGGACAACATCCCCACGCATTGGCATACTGACCAACAGGATATTGCTCTGACAACAGGCACAACGCATGACAACATCCCAACTGCAAACAACAACAACAATAAAGATATCAATATCAACAACAAGAAGACTATTATAGATGACTTTTGAGTTTGCTATCACATTAATAACATATTGGTGTCACATATAACGATACAAACAAGAAATGATTACAGGTGATGCAAGGAATGAATCCGTTTAAAACAAACAATTTCTTCAATAAAGAAGAGGTTCTGAGCTTCTTTTAGCAATATATTAAATCACATTCATACACAATATATGTTCATCCAACACAATTTCCACCCATTCAAAGAAGGGTGAAAGGGGGTGGCTGACTTAGGGGGCCCTGTGCAGCACATCTGAAAAGATAGTCTTTAGAGGTTTCTTCGTGAAAAGCTAGCATATAAATGTGACAATACAAAGAAAAGACATCAACGGTTGGCTCAAATTCCTTCCATCCACTGACATGTATTGAAACAAGAATTGATTGAGTGAAAATGAACTCACGGTGACCCTACGACAGACGGATCGAATGAGATGCCTGACAACCATCGTCACCACTCGTGACAGAGACGACTCCGTTGTCATCGTCGTACCATCTGCTGTGAGATTGGTGAGTACTTGGTCGAATGGTTTGACGGTCGAACCCCCATTTGGAAGGGAGTGGGTCGCCTTGGTCGTCCAGTCGTCCATGACTGTGTGGAGTAGGACCATTGTCGATTCTTTGGCTTTGGCTGCCACTGGATCCTGAAGTGGATTGTCTATTCCAAAGAACAGCTTAGGAATCATTCTGTAAAGAACATCAACATCACCCATCACATAAAAACCAATTATCCTATCATTTGATCCTTTTCAGAGAAGTGTTAATATGTCACAGAATCAATATGTCTGACTTCACATATCCTAACAACTGTGTCAATCTCTCAAGAACTAGTTAATAAGAGAATTCAAAGTCTGTAAGAAATTCTAAAGACTCCTCCGCTCTTAACTCTATTATGAGCACATAGTAAAATGTATGGGAAATGAATAATGCTGGTCGTAAAAGGGTTAAGCAAAAACCAAGTATAAGAGATGAAAGAGAAGAGTTGAAAGAGAAGAGATGAAAGAAAAGAGATGAAAGAGTAGAGATGAAAGAGAAGAGATGAAAGAGAAGAGATGAAAGAGAAGAGATGAAAGAGTAGAGATGAAAGAGAAGAGATGAAAGAGAAGAGATGAAAGAGAAGAGATCACCCGCAAAGGGCGACGGCTGCTGCGTGACGAACTCGGAAGTCTTCGTCGCCAAGAAGCACCAAAACGACATCTGTCAGTACATGATCCTGGATTTCCAAATTCTAAAGAAAAAAGAAATTTCAACAAACTGCTAGTGAACAGAATTCAATATGAAAGAGGCATCTCTTCTCAATAAAAGTATAAACAGCAGAAAAAGTCTCATCATTTACCTTACAAGAACACTTATCACCAAACAATATTGGTGGTGTCATATGGCATCTGAGAATTTATAAAGCGCTTCTTACAGTATTAGCCACTCAAAAACGCTTTTAGTATGACAGCCCCAAGGAAATAAGATTTCACACCATGCAATAAGCATGGTATGCTGTTATTTCTGACCATGCGATATGAGTAATATGTTTGAGTTTCTCACCCTTAGATATGGATGGTGTGTGTCCTTCTTCAGACGACTACAGCTTGATTCCAAGTAGAAAACCGTTTTGTAGTCGATGAGAGCCAACAACTCCAGCAACTCAACCTTCACAGAAATAAAGAATAGACAACTAAATTTCAGGTTAACATTTTAAAGATGAGAGCACCCGAAACGAGCGACTGCCAACCCAGTACAGCTCATCATCATCATCATGATGACAGCGTCAGGCAACACTGCTTTGACAGACATTAGTCTTCTGCTGGTCATCCAAACAGAAATTTCAAATAATGCAGACAACAGTCATTGCGAGATTGTCGTTAGCTAAACATCATAAAACACATTCTGTTGGGTACTTCCTCCTCCACTCCACTCCCTCCCTCACTGCGCTGGTGGTCAAGATGAAGACAGATTCAAAAAGCAGAAACAAATGCATATTAATCCCTTTGAGCAGATGGAATACCTGCCTTAACAAGCCAGTAGGTGTTATCCTTGACCTGGAGCAGTGCCAAAATAATGCTAAGGCCAACGTCGCTATGGTTACTGTTAAGCAACGGTGGAAGACAAAGCTGGAGAGACGTGAGCGCACATCGAGCGGCCACGGAATTCTCATCCTCCAGAATGGAAATGAGAGGAGTGACGAGGTCACTGAGAATGCAGCTGTCATCTATGAAACACCAAGAAACAAATGAAACACAGACAATTAAGATATCATCCATTGTCAATGTATCTCAACATAAATCAATCAACCAACCAACCAATTAATCAATGCCTTCATTGTTTCATGAGGTAGTGATACAGAATATTCACCTAACGTGAAACGGGCAAATAAAATAGGTAAGAAAACATGATTAGCAATATATACATGTCTAATTGCATATATATATATATAAATATATATATATATATATATATATATATATATATATACATAAAATCATAAATGTCATCAAGAAGCAGCCAAGATAAGATCTCAGCAAAGATACCATTTGCCATGATATCATTTATCATTTGTCATTGTTATTTATTACTTGTCCCAGACAAGATCCCAGCACAAGCTATAGCTCAGAGAATGACATAATTGATTTGTACAATTGATGAACTCGATCTGCCGAATTTATATTCAGATGGAAGAGTAGTCTGACCTCTGTTGACGAGTCGAGACGACTGAACCCATTTGTCGAATGATCCTCTGCCTTCCGTAAGAACTGCGCGCAACAGGTGACCAATCACAATGGCCGTGTTGCCTTTCAATTGAGGATCGGAGTGACTCACATATCGCAAGATGTCTCTTATGTCCTGCAGCTCTCCTGAAACACACACAAACACATACACACCTACCCACACACCAAGGCCATCACCACCATTTGCAATCAAATGCAGCTCTCCCAAAACCCACACACCAAGGCCATCAGCAACATCTATAGATACCAGTAATCAGACGTCAGCTATTCATCGTCGGCATGACTTGCCATGATCACCAATCGCTTCCAAGCGTTGTTGTTCTGAAGAAAGCATCGTAGATGAGTAATTACCAAACGCAGTCATCATCATCATCACTGCCTCATCTCCCACATCAGCATCATTCATCACACTCTCATCATAACATCATTGTCACAAAGATAGGTTCTTTCAACATCAGGCACAACCTGAAAACAATTCTACAACTTAGTGACACTAGATTCAATGATTCATCGCTAATGATCAATAAGACTAATGAGATTGATTAACATTCTGGAGAACATCGTTCAATGAGAATTTCCTAAACTGATTTCTAAGAGATAAATGAACGAATACCTGCTTCTGGGCTTGATCTGTGCAACTTTGCAAGGAATGCCTTAGGATAGAGTTCAAGGATGTAACTGACACAGCTCAGAGCCAAAGCCTTGACGCTGACACGCACCTTGCGATCAGACACCAACCCATACTGGTAACCTGTCAACAAGAACTGCTTGCACAGCAGTCGAACCAGATAGACGAGCGGCACTTCCAGCGTATCGTTGAGGTCTCCAATGTCTCCCTCGCGAACCAACCAAGAACCGTTTCCACCTGCATCGGATGGAACACCTTCGGCCGTCACATCCACACCGGCTGCATTCAGAAGACCTGGGGCATATGCTCCCACATGGGTCTGACTGGGGTCATCGGATCGTGAGGAGAGGAAGGAGGGAGCGTGGTCGGTAACAGCCACGAGATTCATCGTCGATTGGCTGCTGCTGTGTTCGGGACTGGGCAGCTGAGCAACGGACGACAGAGTGTCGTTGCTACTACTCTGTGATAAAACTCCGTCCTTCATGTTGGAAATGGCCACTGCCGAGTAATCGACATCCGTCGTCAGAGCTTGTGTCGCGGCTACGACACCGGAGTTCGAGTTGATGATGCATTCGGCCGTCGCGGCACTCCTGTCATCCGGTGGCAGATCAAACGCCTCTTCCATGTCCTCCACTGCCATCGGATCGCCTTCGCTCAAAATCTGCAAAGCATCTTCCGATTCCGACGTACTGACAGACTCGGAAGTTGGTTCAACCTCTTCGTCTAGACCCCCGACTTCCTCTCCAACCGACGGAAGTCTCGAATGCCCTGAAAACGAAAAGTATACAGAACTCGATGAGTAGTATTGCTCAGCCTGTAAAAAAAGCAAAGACCCTGGTTGCACAGCTCCTCGATCTGTGGAGTTATATTGCTCAGCCTATAAAAAAAGCAAACACCCTGGTTGCACAGCTCCTCGATCTGTGGAGTTATATTGCTCAGCCTATAAAAAAAGCAAAGACCCTTGTTGCACAGATCCTTCCTCTGTCATAAATTCAATCAATCACAACTTTCCTAACATTTTAAAGTGACAACTGCTCTTGTCAGACTCTGATTTCTACTAAGGGGCCATCCATATATTACGTACGAAAAAAAATCCCCCTCGCTGACTACGTAATATGTGGATGGCCCCTGATGTCACATGATCCTGTAGGACATCCGAATTCAGTCCTACCCTCGGATCGTGGAACTGGTTCCGGTCTTTCCTGGATGTTGACCTTGGCCACTCCTCCACACGTTACCAAGACCTGGAGCAGATGGAGAGGACCATTCCTAAGCAACTGGTGCAGGGCCTCTAGAGCGGCCGTTACAACGTTGTGATCTGAATGACTCGTGTAGAACAACAGTAATTCAAGAACCTAAAGCCAAACAACAACAACAAAGAAAGAGGAAATAAGAGGCGGTTAAAGAAACAGACAAACAATTGTTATATCTAACTGGATTTTTAGACAACTAAAGTAACATCTCTTCATTGTGACTAAGTTCAGTAGACATCATTTGTGACATTAGAAAATGAGAAATCATGAAAGAAGTCGAACACAGCTACATTACATTCACTCCTTTTACATTACAGCCTTTGAAGAAACTTGATCTTCCTACTTCCTCTCAGCCAAGAACAGACCTCCAAGTCCAACCCAAAGAAGCAGCTAACCCATAGCAACCCTTCTCTTTACCCACTCTGGCAGATCACCCTAGATCATACGATAAATGATCCTTGATCAGAGTTAGTAATCCTTATATCTCTGATAGACCTTGACCTCTACAGATCTCTGATAGAAATATCTCTGACCTTGGCCTCTACAGATCTCTGATAGAAATATCCCTGACCTTTATCTATATAGAGCTCAGATAGAATTATCCCTAACCTTGACCTCTATAGATCGCTGATAAAAATATCCCTGACCTTGATCAACTGGCGAACATCGAGTTTGGCGTCTGACTCTGAGAACTTGGCTCCAAAACTTCCCTTCATCTGTTGTCCGGAGTCGAGAGACTGCCACTTGGACATGAGGTGAGAGAGAAGATGCCTCAGCGCCAACAACATCCCTAAGATCGTACTCAAGTCCGTCATTTCCTCCAATGGAACAACGCTATCTATCAACAACAACAACAACAATAACACCACTCAACATCAAATGCCAAACACACACTAATCGAAGGCATACATTCACAGAAACACAAAATGCTGCCATCATTTAAAATGGTTTTCATCTGTTTTGCTTTACAGATCGGAAAATCGTCTTAGGACGCCAAACACAAGTGATGAGCATTAGTGGCAAATGGCATGCAACCAATTTGCTTTAATGAGGCTATGGCAATGAGGCTTTGGTAATGAGGCTTTGGCATTGAGGCTTTGGGAATGAGGCTTTGGGAATGTTTTGGTAATGAGGCTTTGGCATTGAGGCTTTGGGAATGATGTTTTGGTAATGAGGCCTTGGCATTGAGGTTGTGGTAATGAGGCTTTGGTAATGATGCTTTGGTATTGAGGCTTTGGTAATGAGGCTTTGGCATTGAGGCTTTGGTAATGAGGCCATGGCAATGAGGCCATGGCAATGAGGCTTCGGGAATGATGTTTTGGTAATGAGGCTTTGGCATTGAGGCTTTGGGAATGATGTTTTGGCATTGAGGCTTTGGGAATGATGTTTTGGCATGAACATTTGGCATGTTTTGGAATGATGTTTTGAGGCTTTGGCAGCGAGGCTTTGGGAATTATGTTTTGGCATTGAGGCTTTGGCAGCGAGGCTTTGGGAATGATGTTTTGGTAATGAGGCTTTGGCATTGAGGCTTTGGGAATGATGTTTTGGTAATGAGGCTTTGGCATTGAGGCTTTGGGAATGATGTTTTGGTAATGAGGCTTTGGGAATGATGTTTTGGTAATGAGGCTTTGGCATTGAGGCTTTGGGAATTATGCTTTGATAAAGAGGCTTTGGTAAAGAGGCTTTGGTAATGAGGCTTTGGTAATGATACTTTGGTAATGAGGCTTTGGTAATGAGGCTTTGGTAATGAGGCCATGGCAATGAGGCTTTGGGAATGATGTTTTGGTAATGAGGCTTTGGCAATGAGGCTTTGGTAATGAGGCTTTGGCAATGAGGCTTTGGGAATGATGTTTTGGCATTGAGGCTTTGGCATTGAGGCTTTGGAAATGATGTTTTGGCATTGAGGCTTTGGCAGTGAGGCTTTGGGAATGAGGCTTTGGGAATGATGTTTTGGTAATGAGGCTTTGGCATTGAGGCTTTGGGAATGATGTTTTGGTAATGAGGCTTTGGCATTGAGGCTTTGGGAATTATGCTTTGGTAAAGAGGCTGTGGTAATGAGACTGTGGTAATGAGGCTTTGGTAATGAGGCCATGGCAATGAGGCTTTGGGAATGATGTTTTGGTAATGAGGCTTTGGTAATGAGGCTTTGGCAATGAGGCCTTGGGAAATATGTTTTTGGGTGGGAGGCATCTGCCAATGAGAAGACGAATCAATTGCTATGGTCATATCACCTAGAAGGACGTTGAGTAGCCAGACGGAGAACGTCGCTGGTTTGCGTGAATGTTGACAGATGAGAGTGAGAGAAAGAGCAGCCGTTCGTCTCATAGTCACTGAAGACGACCGGATGTTAGGAAGAAATGACTTCAACAGCATCTACACAAAACAATAAACACACAAGACAAACAGATGAAGACAAGATGGAGGAGAAAGAAGATGAGGGGAAGAGGAGAAGTGGGGAAGAGGAGGAGGTAATGGAAGGAGAGAAGGTAATGAAACAACTGGAGGAGGAGGAGGAGCAGGTGGAAGAGGTGTTGCAGAAGTATAGATGGCAGAGAAGAGAAAAGGCAATGATGATGACGATGTTACTTGCTAGAAGTTGTTACGACGACAATGTCATGAGAAAAGAGAGACAGACAGACAGACAGACAGACAGAGACAGAGAGAGAGGCAGACAGAGAAAGCTTTAGTTGCCTTTGCTTCGATGTCTGTGGTGAATCCAATGAGAACTGGACAGATCTTTTGCATAGCGGCTGACAACGTCTCCTGAACGGATTCCTCCGATCGTCTACAGATGCGACTTAAGCAGGGTAACAGATTGACAACGTACGGCCTGCAACACAAAACCCATCGAGACCATCATCACCACAGAGACAATTTCATCATTCACTAATAACAACTGATGTCGAAAATGGCCTACCATCATCACAACAATTAAACCTCCATCTTCTCGTTCCCCTCATTATCTTCATATTCTCCATGTTCCTCTCCTCCCTCTTCTCCTTGTTCCTCTCCTCCCTCTTCTCCTTGTTTCTCTCCTCCCTCTTCTCCTTGTTCCTCTCCTCCTTCTTCTCCCTTTTCCTCCATGCTCAGTTCATGCCCTCTTTGTCACCATCCCACTCCTTCCCCTTTTCCCCACCTTATTCCCATCCTACTCCTCCTCCTTCTTCTTATTTTGCTCCCTCTCCTTTTCCTACTATTAAGAATGTCAATGTAAGATTGTCATTGAAAAGGCATTTATTCAAAGACAAAACAGATGAAATCGTTGACCTGCATTTCTGTGGTCGAATGAGATGACATAAGTCTGCGAATCTCCAGAGAGCGGCCCTGAGACTGCGAGATGAACCGTTCTTCTTCACCTCTTTATATAGCTCCACTTGCAAACGACCCAAGTTCGACTCAATCAGAGTCTGAGCAAAAGACACAGAAAGACAAGCAACAGAACTCAACTGAACAACTGCTCTTTGAACAACAACCATCAACATATTCACTTACTCGTGTCTTTGGCTTAACATCCAATTCTTATAACATCCCAACAGTTCACTTTACACTAGATCTATCAATATTCAAATAGTCCATGTTTTATACATCATATTTACTGCAAGACAATTAAATCAAGATGGCTGACATCAACAAAGACACACATCCTTCATTCCGTTTGTAGTCATTGGACCTTGCCTCAAGTAGTCTAAACTAATCTTACATGAGTTCAGTAGGTAGCAACACATGTCCACTATCACTTATGAATGCCAAGAGCCCATTACTGACGCACTGAACAACAGTTACATACGAGACGTGCAAAGACATACCCAGCATCTGAACAAACCCAATTGGGATCACGTGTATAACCGTATACACGTCCCTTATCGTCAATGTACTAAACGCACAACAGCGAGTGTCTGAATACACACATCGTATACACATGCATTGATTGGTTAGACCTAATATGTATATCGCGTCTCTGAGTAGATATCTTGAACGGGCGCTGTATCAAGTATTAATGATTGATTGAATGAAAGAGATAAATTATGATCGTCATCATCACCTTGATTGTTCGGTTAAGACATTCATCGGCCACAATTCGCACATCAGACTCAGCATCGTCACAAAGCACCAAGAACGTCTCAATGGCCACTCCAAGAAACTTAGGAAAATCAGGAGCATTCCTAAAGAGCAGGCAACCATACAATAAAATGGCACCAGGCAATCTCAACAATGCAAAGTAATCTAGACAGCACTAGCTAATCAAGACAGAACAAGGTTAGCAAGATAGCGATTAACAGGTGGCAAGACTAGCTAACTGAGATTGGCGAAACTGAAAAAAAATGCAATGTTGCTGCAAATGACAGAGAAATGCTATTGGCAAGACTAGCTAACTGAGATTGGCAAAACTGAAAAAAAAGCAATGTTGCTGCAAATGACAGAGAAATGCTATTGGCAAGACTAGCTAACAGAGACTGGCAAAACTGAAAAAAGCAATGTTGCTGCAAATGACAGAGAAATGCTATTGGCAAGACTAGCTAACAGAGACTGGCAAAACTGATAAAAAAGCAATGTTGCTGCAAATGACAGAGAAATGCTATTGGCAAGACTAGCTAACAGAGACTGGCAAAACTGATAAAAAAGCAATGTTGCTGCAAATGACAGAGAAATGCTATTGGCAGGACTAGCTAACTGAGATTGGCAAAACTGAAAAAGCAATGTTGCTGCAAATGACAGAGAAATGCTATTGGCAGGACTAGCTAACTGAGATTGGCAAAACTGAAAAAAGCAATGTTGCTGCAAATGACAGAGAAATGCTATTGGCAAGACTAGCTAACTGAGATTGGCAAAACTGAAAAAAAGCAATGTTGCTGCAAATGACAGAGAAATGCTATTGGCAAGACTAGCTAACTGAGATTGGCAAAACTGAAAAAAGCAATGTTGCTGCAAATGACAGAGAAATGCTATTGGCAAGACTAGCTAACTGAGATTGGCAAAACTGAAAAAAAGCAATGTTGCTACAAATGACAGAGAAATGCAATTGGCAAGACTAGCTAACTGAGATTGGCAAAACTGAAAAAAAGCAATGTTGCTGCAAATGACAGAGAAATGCTATTGGCAAGACTTACCTGAGATTCGTAGAACTGATACAATCTGCAATTATGTTACAGCTTGTCGCCTTCTCTTTCTTGCTGATGACAACTTCTTTCTTGGCTCTGTTTTATGTAGGAAAAAGAATAAACATTAAAGAATTAAATAAATTTTTTATCATAATTAAAATCATCATTTTTTTTCTAGGGTTGTCAATACCGGTTTTTAGAGCAAACCGATTACTGGATAAAAAAAACATTTTAAACCGGTTACCGGTTTTTACTGGTGTTCTTAGCAAAATATTGTAACTCTGAAGTGTGTACGTTATTTCATTTATTATGTATCGCAATGCAGTGTCAACACTCGATCTCAAAAGTGTTTAAGTAGGTGCTTTTAAGTTAGGTCTATAACCTTCCCTAGCTCACGTTTCTACGATAGGCTTGTCTGGACAAAAGGGCCGTTTATTAGCAATCATCAGCTATTAATTACCCTGTTGGAAGACCCGGACGGGAAATACTTCGCTAAGCTGCATCTGCACCTTTGAAGCTGACCAACTTATTTGAGCATCTTCCTATGGAAATTAATCCGGGATAAGCGAGATAAATAATAAGGCGAACAAAATTTTAAAAATCAAATACCGTTTTGCAAATGACATAAACCAGTTACCATTTTCTAAACCGAAAACCAGAATTCCAACTATCGTTTAACATCCCTACATTATTCTTATTATCAGTATAATCAATATGGTGAAACACAACTGTAAGTTCTAACTATCCTACCTGTAGCGCTGAAATTTTGTATTTCTTTCCTAAGCAAAGGCTTACCAATGGAACAATATAAAATGTTAACAAAACTTTCTCATGCGAATTTCCAGGTGAACTTGACTATATTCAGCAATCAGTTTACTTTAAATTCCTAATTTCTAGTTTTGAATTTCACAATTCGCCAATATTCGATATAATACCACCATTAATTATGCATTTACATCATCTGAAGGCTGAGCTAATTTTAATATACAAATCAGACACATTAGTGATAAACCTCAGCCTCACACGGAGCACTCTCCAAACGAAAAACTCGCATTTGTGTAGTCAAGCAAATTATTGGTCTCAGAGTCAAGCAGAGAGATGGTCTTAGTCAAGCCGAGAGGTGCTTTGAGTCCAGCAGAGAGGTGCTTTGAGTCCAGCAGAGGGGGTAGTCTGAGTCAAATAGCAGACAGTTCCCTTTCATTAGAAATTATGTATGCCAGTCCTAAGGAAGATAGATAGATGGCTAATCGAACAGATCCTATCTAACTCACTTGGAGGAGGAGGAGGCAGCCTGGTCTTCGCCGTTGTTTTGATCTGGTTGTAGAATCTTCAGAGATTCAAAAGCCTTGATCAGTTTCTCAATATTCGCCATTTCCTTATTCTACAATCCAATAATAATAGACACAAACTGCAACCAATCAAAACACCAACCAATCACAAATTAGAAGTTAAACCAGCACTTGTAAACGTACAGGTAAGGCGAATGGACATTGGTCAGCCATTTCTCTTCACTTTTGGCTCTGTAATCATCTATCTCCAACCTCCTTCACTCCACACCGACTCACATCATCACTCACTCACCTCATTCATTCATTCTATATCAAAAATCAATATTTGTAATTCTTTGCTCTTGATTCCAAATATTCTGGAATGTATAAAACACTAAAGCACAAGAGAAAAAAGACAGTATGCGAGAAATCAATACAGCACACATATGATAGTAAGTAGTGGCAGCGCTGGTCTTGAAAATTTGGTACGCAATAACGGCAATATGCATGTTCTGCACATGATGTTCATTTAAAACATATTGAAAGATGTACCATAATTTTGTTAAAAATTGATCTTTTAACTTTCTTTTGGTACACAATTGCATATATTTCTTCCATGCAGCACCACCACTAATAGTAAGTAAATACTCATTATTACATAACAGATAATCATACAAGAAACCAATACCAAGATACAGAGGCATCAATCGCCCTCTGAGTGATGGCGGCAAACCCCCCAGTCCCAAGTGTCAGGAAGGCAAAATATTCCTCTAAGATTAATAAAATATCCCCTACCTAAAATTGGAGGGAAATTTGCCTCCGCCCCTCCCCTATCTGGATGCCCTGCCAAGATAAAGAAGGCAAAGTTCGTGTATACTTACTTACTAACAGTATTTGAGTTGTCACACATGCAGCGCACGGAAAGATATTAGAATTCAGGCTGCTTGTTCATTAGCAATGCACTACCCGTAAAACAGATCCACAAGCGAGACCACACAGTAATATAAAATACAACTCACCTCAGCGACCACAATCTATGCAAACGAATTACACGCCACTGCTAAAACTGTGCAGTCAAGACATATCTCCGTAACTATGAAACAAATGACGTGTCCGGATGATCGAATGAACAGAATAATTCCAGTCGTTTGTTAGGTTGGTCGTTTCTGGACGCGACGAGAAATTATCGGTGGGTGTAATTATGCTAGAAAACGACAACTATGTCTTAACAGAGAAAAGGACTACAAGATCATTCAGGTCCATGATTTGCAATAGCTATTTAGACGAATCAATAATCTATTCGGCTGTCGTCTATCATCCGTGCAATGCGTGAATTGTAATTAATGTTATTTTGCGACATTTTCAATCTTAATCATTTGCACGAATTAGATTTACCGACAACGAGGAATAACAACAGCAGGTCGCCACGACGAACGATCATCGTAGCGCCACCTGAAGGCCGCGATCGGCGATCATTGCTGATTAATTTACCAGTGCCACATCATGATAACAAATCCTCGATTCTAAGATCTCCTAAACGCCTCTTGTGTATATTTCTTGCTTTTTCTTACTGTATAGTTGTTTAGAGGCTTTTGATTCTTCTGTCCAGCCTAAACACATTTTTGCTAGCGTGAAAACCAGGTAATTCAAAGCTTTAAGGACCCTGAAGAAGAAATATTGACCTACAATTCGAGACAGTTTTTTGGTGTCTCCGTCTCGGTGTAGTGTCTCGAAATTTCAAGAGACTGTCTTGAAGTGAAAGTCTTGTTCTCTCTCGAACAAAGTAAGCGGTCTTGATAAGTCTTGTGTTAACTGTCTTAAAATCTTGCCCTATGAACTCAAACCGGAAGCTACAAAAACAGTAATTCTGGTTAACGCGCGAACCACATGATACTGAAAGAACTTCAATTATCTGAAAGTGGAGAAATGTATAAGAGAGAACCTGAAATTGTGATGTTTGCGTTTACGCAATTTGAAGTTACTGACAAATAACAGCTATAGGCTATAGCGTGCCGTTTGTCGTTGATGTAAAACCACCATAACCGAAACGATCGGAACAACTTCGAGTTTCTCAGGGTGAGTAAGGATGTGCGCAAATTTATAATTTCCTTTGGTATTTGGTCTCTGAATTTGCTTGTTTTAAATCGTCAAGACGATTTCAGACGTGTCTAAAAAGGATTTCTTTACACTCTTCAGAAGATAGGCCGACAAAGAGATGTCGAAAAAGATAAACGCGGCTATTGAAGAACTGTTCTCGGGAATTTGTACTATAAGCCTAGGCCTACATTATAAGTTTCAAATTGAAATTAAATGAACCTTATTCTAGAAAACTGATACATGAGTATTATACAGTATTTTATATTTAAAATCATTGGACTTTTACTGCTTCGAACTCTCTCGTAGTGTTTTGGACATATAGTGTCTCGGTCTTGGTCTCAGTCTTGTTAACTCACTGCATGTCTCGGTCTCGGTACCTCACTGTCTCGGTCTCGTCTTGGTCTCGAAGTTCCGAGTCTTGCATACAACACGTACTGCAATTTAAATAGAGGAATGAGATAGAAGTAGTCAGAGGAGTGTTTAGGCTGAGTTTCTTACCGCTTTAATTTAATACCAGCTGTTACACCTATGAGGTGTCAATGTCACAGTAAAGAAATGTTGTTAGCCGATGTATTCTCCTTATAAAAGGTGCCTCTCTATTTAATTATATCATGCTGGGAACTTTCTTGGCGTGACTTTTTCTTTACATGATCGTTCCGATTTGGTTGTCTACGGACCCAGGCATAGGCCTAGTAGGTCTTCGTGTATCCGATATCCCTGCACCTTTTCATTTGCCCAGATAGGATCTGTCCTGGGAACCCACCAATCATTTACACGTCCGACCTACATGTATTGGCATTTTCTTGCAGTAATTACTGCCCCAATTAAGCCAATCTTATGCTGACGATGTTAATGCATGTAAACGGGCTTTGCATGACGTCTAATGCCACTCCCACAGTCCGGGCCATAAGCTGCATGGTCTCCCTGACGACGTGGCTTTTGCGGTGAGAAATTTGTGAAGATTTGCATTAGGCCTACATTGCATTGCATTGCAGAGGATGGATATATAATGTCCTTGGGGCTTGGATGTCGTCTAACTGATTGCGGCTCAATCCCTGCAAGGCTCAATTTTTGTGGCTGGGCACGCGCCAACACCTGGCTAAGATCGACCCTAGTCCTTGCCTCTGAGTTCCCAGAGGTCACTTTCTCTACCAATGTTCGCGATCCTTGCGTCATAGTAGCAGTGTTGGACACGAGACCAAAGCCTCGAGACCGAGACCAAGACCGAGAGGTCCAAGACCAAGACCGGGTGGTCCAAGACCAAGACCGAGGGTCCGAGACCAAGACCAAGACAGATACTCTTTTTTTAATAAACAATTCAACTTATCAAGACGCTAAAACGGAATAACACGCTTAAAACATTAATTTTATTGCTGAAGAATACTAATCTTAATAATGGTCCAGAAGACTGTCTGAACTTTTGCGGGTTCAGCCCTAGGCTTCGGCTTGAAAATATCGCACTATAAATTACTTACAGTAGCCTATACGATATAGGTTATAAATAAGACATCTAAACAAGTAGATTAGAGTTTCGTTTGAATGGTGTAGGGCTGTAGGCCTACTTGTACTCGGAATTGTAGATTAATACTGACTGACCGGTGGCCGACCACATAATAATTAGATTGTTCCAAAACCTTGAAATTTATTAAACCAAATTTTGAAATGGTTGGTTTCGCTCCAAATGCACTTTTTCCCCATAGTAACCTGAATATATAGATGGCCAGCACGTCATAAATCGAAGCACATGCGTAGGGCATAAACATCCGGTGTCTCTAATGATCGAAAATAACCAACAAATATCAAAGAAATTGCTCTGATACGGCCAGTGGCGTAACGAGGCAAATTGCCGCCTGGGGCGAAGGTACAAATGCAGCCTCTGTCTGTAATTCTCATCACTTTATTCTTGTGCATATCCTGGAGTATGCACAGGAGGGGAGATAGGCCTAAGACGCTTGTTTCGAGTGTTTTCATTATACATCATGATTATTCAATTCAGCATTCGATTCATTATACAGTTAGTAACAACATCAGCATGTGTTGTAAAAATTAAAACTGTTTGACTAATTAAAATGCGTTTGCATTTGATATAAAAATAAGAAAATAGAATAAGATAGTATTAATTACGAAACAAACCACTTAGAAAGCAACAAAAAGCAATTGAGCCTCACAATAAAGTTACTAAACGTCTTGCAGGCTAGATAGAAAATTATAAAGTTCACATAAAATTACAATTAAACAATAACATTTTAATTTTTTCTCTCTATATATTGAAAAGAAAGTCCTAAATAATACCATATAATCATGATGGGACTATAGTAAGCATAGTAGTTAGAATAGACCAGTGCTTAAAGTGTAAATAAGAAGTGCCTGGACGCTAGGGGAGCCGTTCATAAATGACGTCACGCAATTTTGGACGATTTTTGACCCCTCCCCTTCGTCACACGTCGTCACAAATGCCATGAACCCTCAAATATGACGCCACGTCACAAGGCCCTGACCCCCAAAAATCAAACCAGATGAGCAGCATGTAATGCAAATTTTCTTATAATTATCAAAAAATTTAATTATAACAATAAAATATTTCAAATTATAATAGTTGAACAAAGAAAATGGAGAAATTAAGTAGCTTATAATGATTACAATCCCATGCATTCCTCAGGGTGAAAGACTATCATAATCATAATTAGTGTTGTTTAATTAATTGTGGTAACAACTACTGCTAATTAAGTGGAACTTGTTCAAATGCGTGTAAGTTTTTAATAAAATTACGTATTTTGATGTGATGATGTGACGTCACATTTCGCCGACCCCCTCTCCCTTTGTCACACATCGTCACAAATTTGTGCCCCTCTCCAAAGGCGCGTGACGTCATTTATGGACGGCCCCCAGTGTCAAAAAGTTGAGAACTAAAGATTGCAAAGGCAGAGCACCAACATTAAGTCGACGACAAATGGTTCATGCACTGTGGTCCACTGTGTTCATTAAACTAGAAATTGGACTGCTGATATTAATCAAGCTGGAATAGACGTTGGATGGGTGAACGAAATTCTTCCAAAACAGATGCTATTTAGATGAACATATATAGCTACTGAAATAAAAGTTGAATCATTGAAAAGAATATTTGCCTAAATAGAAGTTGAATTGAAAAAAATGGTTCTTGCTGCACCAGAAGCTGGATTTGCAGACATTATTGTTATCAATCCAACTTCTATTTAACCAAATACAATGTGCGTAAAATAGAATTTTTTATCATTCGTTGGGCTTTTTGTCCATCACCATTATTTAGTCGTCAATTATTTGTTGGTGAAATATTTGTTGTAAAGTAAAAGCGTAGGCCTACAGAGAATTGCTTTCCTTTGTGAAATTGTCGACATGGGGCCAGTGGCGAACAATTTTTCATCCTCTTTTTCCTGTTTGGCCAATAATAATAACGTACGCATGTAGAGGAATTGCACTGTTGCATGGACGCTCATGGACGGCGTCCAGGCACTTATTTTCGAGGCTGGACGCCGTCCTGCCATTTATTTCGCCAACAGAGCCTGGACGCCGTCCATGACCGTCCAGGCACACTTTAAGCCCTGGAATAGACTAGTAACCGGTAACTTACCATACAGATTACGGGGTATCCGATCTATAATCCGTAGGTTACTCCGACAGAAATTTAACTAGAAGCTGGATTAATTGATGAAAAGAATGTGTAAAAATGGGAGCTGGATTTATATGAAAAAATCTTGCCTATATGGAACCTGGACGAATTAAAAGAACGGTGCAATTCAGCTTCTAGCCAAACATAATTCTTTTCATCAATCCAGCTACCATTTTAAATCCGCAAAATTATCATCTATCAGCCGGACATCATGCAATCTGCGTACTATCGAACATTCGGACAATCGAACCTTCGGACTATAGACACACAACCGATGACGGATACAGTACGGTGTCATACTTTCATTCTCACTAAAATAATAATTATTAAACAACATGGATATAACTAATAATATTATATATATTATTAGAATATATCTAATAATATATATAATATATAGACTACATTATAGTCTATGCTGTAGGCACTTGGCACTGCGCAGTCCTACTTTCTGGATACTTCCGCTACTAAACGCCGCCAATTTGATCTAATAAACGGCTTCTGACATAGGTGATAGGTGACATAGGAAGCCGCCCAGGGCGACAAATTTTTGGGGCGCCGAATTTTATAAATAATATTAAGGTTATGTTTTCAGGAATAACATTTTATGATGATACAAAAATAAATTCATAAATTAGTTATTAAAAACTAATTTTAGGTCAAATCCAATTCCAACATCGATATTCAATCTCTTAACACCTCATTGAATTTCCCGCTTTCCCTGTTAATTTTCCTATGCCAGAATCGTCTGTAGGCCTATATTTAAAACAAAAATTTTTTTTCATGTGCCCCGTGCGGTGTGTGCGCCTGACTGGTAACATTTTCCCCATCTTTTCTCATATCTTACTGTTCTTGCATAAATAGATGACTGCCTAGGGAGCCAAATTCTCTGAGGACTGCTCTGATGTCTATAAACATTATAAACGTTCGATAATTTCGATGGTACTTCGGTATATCGTAATGATGTTAGTTTTTAGTCGAGAAAACGCTAAAAGCATTGTGCCAGGCTTAGACAAGGGCAACACGAATGACGAATCTTGAAGCACGCAACTTAAAAAAACAATAATTTTTTATTTATTTATTTACTGAAAATGCCACCCGTAGGATAAGTGCCGCTCTGTTGACCTTCACCTGGGCTGTCAACCATCCTCTGTTTTGTCGACCTTCCCCTGCTCAGTTGACTTTCACCTGCTATGTTGACCTTCACCTGCTCTGTTGACCATCACCTGGCTCTGTTGACCATCTGGTCTGTCAACCATCACCTGCTCTATTGACCTTCCCCTACTCAGTTGACCATCACCTGTTATTGACCATCACCTGTTCTGTTGACCATCACCTGTTCTATTGACCATTACCTGTTCTATTGACCATCACCTGCTATATTGACATTCATCTGCTCAGTTGACCTTCACCTGCTATCATCAATTGTGCTAACTCATAGTTGTCTCACGCTCTTTTACCAATAACACAATCACCACCCTTATCCATTCCTTTGTTGTCAATCGACTTTATTCCATCCATCCATCCGTTCGTCCATCCATCCATGAATATTGTCAATTGATGTATCTTGTATCTTGGAGCGATAAAACTGATGGTTATGGTTATCCATCCATCCGTCCATCCATGGAAATTACATAAGGCGAAATGATGACAAAATATTAATTAAGTAATCTCATTATTGTTTTCATAATTATAAAGCAAGTACATAACATTAAATTTTAGTAAAAATATAAAAATTTCAACTCAATTTAAATTGACCAAATGAAACACAGTCGATTGTACAAAAGTCACAACCTAATATGATTCCATTAACTTTCCTGTAATGTGGAGCATAAATATTCTTATACATTAAATAACAATAAATTTAACTTGCAGCAGCCAAAACAAAAATCTAAAGGGTGAATCTGAAACACTTCTTCATTTCATAAGTATCATTCGAAGTTACTTTATCGCAGAGTTTCCTTTTAAAAGTGCAGAGCATGAAATTTTATGCCAACATTCCTTTAAATTCTTGATGGAATCTGTCCCCAGGCATTCTGCCTTTTTCATGTCATTTGCCTTCTGACAAGATTCACTCTTTGAACTCCTCGCATCCGTTCAGCAGCTGTGACCCCTTCACGATTCTCTTAGGATTGAGAGAGCAAGTTACAGCCTCTACAATGATCACCTGCTCAAGAAGCTTCTTAATGACAATGGCACAAATACAGAAATCCAAATACAGCCTCCATCTGGAAGTCGATGATTAAGAGTTTCCTGAACATTTAATGTTATGATCATTTTATTACTAAACTGGAAATCAGATAATGGAACTAAATTCTCCAACTCATCCCTACACCCACAGATGTCCTGACCTCACAACCCAGAGACAAAGTCAAATGTTATGAAAAGATGATTGAAATGTACAAAGTCTGCAAACAAATATGGAGCGATATACTTTTTCTGGCATTCTTTAGTGCCAAGATTTCCTCTGGAAGAGGAGACAGTGTTGGGATGAACACTTCACTCCTCATCCATTGGGTTTATATGAACTAGCACAATGCCATCAGGAAGACTGCTTCCATAACAGATCAACTAATAAAACGATTTGACAATAACTATTAAGTATGAATAATACAGAATATTCACCTAACGTGAAATGGGCAAGTAAAAGTGTTAAGCTATTAACACCATGTAAAAAATATCTACAAACAAGAACTGGCATCATCATGATTAGTTCGTCTGATGCTTATTTAAGTAGCTTCAGAGAAAGCCTTTGACCCCGATTTCCAAGGTCAAATGAATCGTTATTCAGCCCAAAGGGTTAAATTAGAACACGACATGAATACCTAACAGGCATTAATTGCAAACGAAATATGATCACATCCTCAATGCTGCCACTCTTCATCCCTCACAATTGAACTAAAATCGGACCCAATGTCGAAGGTAACCAAGTCTCGCATCATGTCACTTACTGCGGTGTGTCAGTTTGTCAACTAAACGAAGCTACATACATACTATATCAAAAGTTAATGCCAATCAACAGTTGCTCCTCCTTTTGACTTCACTATCAACTGTTAATGGCAATCAACAGTTGCTCTTCCCTTGACAAAGTAATACTTCTCATAGTCTGTCACGTAAACACGTTTGTACAAGTGCTGTATTACTGACATATTCAAGTCTGTACAATTTTAGAAAACCTTAGTTTTAGAACTAAATAGTGCTTCAAAAATCCGATTTTCCATCTGAAAGGAAAAGTAAGTTATTAAGAGAGAATCGCTTTGGACCTAGCTCCGTGAGAAGTCTTAACGATACAATCCACTGCCCCTGAGAGCATTCTTCTCTGCCAACTGTTTCTGCTTCTTCTTCTAGAGTAATAGTCAAAATTCACAAGCCATGCACAAAGTGCATGACTTGTACCTAAACATTCTGGTCTTCTGTGAACCCATTATAGGCACTGCTCAAAAGTGAAAATCAGAGACGATTGTAAAAGCATTCCACAGGAGATACCAGACGGCAGATGGTAACCATGGCAACAGAGCTCCCTTAGAAAGGCTGTCCTGATTCCGAAGCCTTCCGTCATCAGCAGCAAGTGGAGCGTGATGCAGAACAACCACTATGAAGGTGCTCTGCTTGTTGAAGTGAGTCTTTCAGCGAGTTTTTGAAGCTGCATGTTGACATACTCAACCGTATGTCCAGCGATCATAAACTCTAAAAAAAGAAAAAGACAAAAGTATTAGAATCATCTGAATTAGACCACAACTCCTCTCTCACTTCAAATGATGATGATTGCTGCTGATGATGATGATGGCAATGGACTTTGCAAATTTAACATGAAAAACAGAGCGTTGTACTTACTCAGATTTGACCCAATGAGAGATTCCAGCTGCGAACAAAACAACGGTTGAGAAGTGACAACGGGCGTTGTTCTCGTTGTCTCTCTTGTCAGAATATGCTTCTCCATAATCGTCACAAGTCTGGCAACAACAGCCACCAGTTGTTCTGTTAAACAAATAACAACATTGAAGTTAAAGTAATAGTTTCAACCATATTAAAGTATTAAATATACTATGGTGACAAACTATTTCATAGCAAGCAATCAAATATCGATCGAACTGTGAAAAATTCGGGGCTGGGAAATGGTCGAGCGGTAACACGCTGGCATGAAGAGCATAATGACATGGGTTCGATACCTAATAGTCCTAAAAGGTCGACTAATCCATCCATTCACTAGGTGGCATTGTTTAAATGAACAGTAGGTTGTCATACAGTAATATTTGACTCGCTAAACTTTTTATTACCTGTTGCAACTATATAATATAATAATGCCGTGGTTTGTCAGCTTAAATTAAGTAAACGAAACAATATCCTAACTAAAAAGTGGAAAATTTCTCCATGTGTTCCAAGAAATGTTCTGGCAATATGAATATTTTTATAAAAGGTTCTCATGAGCAAATTTCTAGATCAATTTTCAGCCAATAGTTTACTTTAAATCAAGACATTAATTTTGGACATTTATACTTTCAAATTGCACAATTCATCGACATTCAATATAATAACAAGCACCATTAGTATTCACATCATCTGAAGATTGTGCTAATTTTAATATGCAAATGAGGCGCATCAGTTATAACTACAGACTCATTCTGAGCGCTCGCCAAATAGAACACTTGCAATTGAGTACACCTATACGGAAACAATTTCAGAGGCCAAGCAGCGCACCCACAGCCACTGAGTTAAAAATTCAAACCCAGGCTCTAAGCTCGGCTGTAAGGTGTGTTATATATATATACATGTATATGTATATATATATATATCAATTGGTGCAACTTCCAATCAAGATAAACTTTTAACTATGTACAGAGAATTTGCATAAGGGTTAAACGTCCTTGTAGTGGCATGGCTGAATAACGACGCTGTAGAAATTGTCGGCTTAATAATAAGGGTAAACCAAAACCCAAGCCATACTGAAACTTAAACCAAATCCATACTCTATTCATACTCAAAAATAGACCAAATCCATAATCAATACATGATCTAACCAAAAACAAATCCATAACCAATCCATACTTTAGCATAATCCAAATCTATTACCCAGTCATCCAATCTATTCTCTAACCCAAATTCAAACTCAAAGAACGTTATTCAATGCTAAGATAGATGTTGTGGATGATAACGATGATGATAACGATAATGATGAAAAGCTGCTTGCCGTGTTCCTCTCGCAGTCCTTCCAATTTCACTTTGTTTGCTTCGTGCTGAGCTTTCTTCTTCAGTCGACAAATACGGGAAGCGAGTTTGTTCTTCTGACGCGCAACCTCGTCTCCTCCTCCCTTGTTCCCACTCTTAGCAGCACTCAGCCCCTGGAATTCCTCTTCCAGACGACTGATTCGTGACCCGATTTCCATTAGTTTCTGTGTGTCAGGTCGTGGGTCATTTCCCTCTCCATGCCTCGGTTTGTTGAGTCGCCCTTCTCCGCTTCCTCCATGACTGACTGGATCAGAAAACTCATCCAAAACATGACAGTCCTTGAGAGTTATTTCTCCGTATATGCGTCTTCCTTTGGGACCACGTGCCTGTGAATTGTACTGCCAAAAGTTGCATGGCTTCCCATTCGATCGCAGTTTGAGAAACTTTGCGGCAAACTGTTGAGAATTTGTTCTCAATGCTGCAATAACAAAAGAAAAGTTATTTTGTAAACTGTTGACAAAGATGTTCTTCACACAAACACCATCCAGCACTCGCCAACACAACAACAACCTGAAGGAGGTTGAATGGTAAACTGAAGACATCACCTGTTAAAACATTTTGCCATCGCTCAGTCTAAAGTTCTAAACCGTTTGAGTTATGCAAAAATAGTCTAATAAGAAAGAAAGAGATGAAATAAACCCACCTCCCTCATCTTCATCAATGTCTGATAAACTACCATCATCATCGTCGTCGTCGTCATCATCGTCGTCACTGCCATCAGAATCGCTGAAAATTTCGACTGATGATGATGCACTTGTTCGCTTCTTTCTCCGTTTATTTGATGGTTCATGGGCTAAACATAGAAACATTGATGTGAACATTTATTAAACAGTCAACAACACCTGCTAATTAATTTAATTAATAGATTTATTAACTCCACTCAGAACCAAATGTCTGCTCTCTTCATTTCACTAGTAAGTCGTATTGTTTAAACTGTATCCAGACAGTCATAGCAAGCAACACCAAATTGTAAGGGAGCTACAGATATCTTTTTCGATATCATATTCCTATGAAAATCACAGAAATATAGACCATTGTCTAATAACCAGTTAACCCAAATAATCTGAATGTAATTCAAAATTTATTTCATAAATAATTGTTATTTCATTGACACAATAATTTGACTATAATGGAAATTACAACTTCTACATCAGATGAACTGAACCACATATAATTTGTAATAAAACACCAAAATTTATATAGCTCCTCTCCAAAAAGCAATATAAGCTCAAAGATATTATTTCAAAGTAGCTACTAGCCAAATTTCAACTGTGGATTAATTCCTTCTGAAAGATTGCGCCATCAGCAAATGACGAAATCATGATGAAGAGATAAAGAATTGCTGTGCTAGAAATGTATCTAATGAATGCTTACATTAAATACGTAAACTTTTAATCTGAGATTGAATTAACTTGAAACTGACTCTGATATGTTGAAGAAGATGTTGAAGGTGTTGTCAACTCATTCCTTCCTATCCAACTGATTGACCCTGAACTGTCCTTCATCCTTGAGGCATCCGTGTCAGCATGTGAGGAGGAGTGTGATGATAACACAGTGTCCTGTGCTTGCATTCTTCCATTCCGACCACCTTTGGGACCATCCGCTCCTCGTACCATCTGATGGGGGATGGTGGCTCCGCTTCCAATTCCAAATGGCGCTGATGTTAATGCCAAGTTAGATGTACTTGAAGAAGCAGCATCTGCAAAGTATGGTCTCTCAAACCACACATCAGGAAATGCAGTCGATGATGCAACAGTGGAGAGATTGTCAGCAACCGTTGTCCTCAGCTGTTGTCCTGTGTTGTCCTCCTCTGGCTGCAGTGTTGTCTTTGCTTTATGCATTAATTCAGTTGCACTTAAAAGCAAAGGGGACGTGTTGTAACTTAGATTGAATGGTCCAAATGCAGGAAGATTTATTGGTCTGTTGTTATGGAAACACTCCTCACCAGAGAATAATCCTCCAAACAGGTTCTCTGCAGTTGCCAAGTCTCCTACACCACCAACACCAGTAGCAGCAGTGGCACAGTGGTAGCCAGAGACAGAGGCGCTGGGTTCCGGTGATGACCTTTGTTGTCTCTGTTTCTTTGCCATTTACGAAAAGCCAACTATCAGACAAAAGAAGATTTGTCTCTTTTCAAACTTAAAACTCGAAATTCTGAAGAATACAACCATCATATCATACAAATCACACCAAGAAAATCATTTGCAAAACACCAGATTCCACCCGTAGTTCACCACTCAACATGTGCATTCATGAGGATCTAAATATGGACTACATAAAATCGCACACATGTATTCATAAGTATACTCGTCGACTACATACATGCATATCCATATTCATATTCATGCACACACTACAAGTTTTTAACATAAACACACACACATTCATACACAAATACTATTTTAAACATAAATACATACAAGAAAGGCAATTTCTATTCTAAATGTAATGTTTCAAGTTTTAGCTTTGAATCAGCTGATCTACGATTAGAACCGAACTCTTCTCAATCAAAATCATTCCACGCGTCACCCTCTAACTCCCAACCATGCATAATTAGTTGTTACAACAAACCGTAATTCTGTAAAACTTCGAAGCTTGTTCAACGTGAGCTCATGATTAAGACATTAACCCCTTTGAAAAACGCTTAGTCAGTGTTAATCATCACTGTTCAATAGAAGTAAACTGTACGATGTTTAACTTCAGAGCGAAACGAAACTACCTTCGTAAGTTATATGTAAATCTGTATTTCTTGGCAAATTAACTCGGATTCTGTTAACTCTTCCACCTAATTGTTGTACGAATAATAAAAGTTATATTTATTACGCAGCTAACAACCAGTAAATAATCCAATCGCAACCAACGTCGTCCAACGATCGTAACACGTGCAATTATTACTGTCTCGTGTGAAACAACAGATGAAGTATGTTAAAGGTTCCACACAACAACTAATGACGTTTTCATAATATGCCTTCTTCTTTACTCCTTTTTCCTATGCAGATTAATATTGTACGCAGGTTTGTACTTTCTAGGTTTTCAGATTTACGGTAGTTTTATGAATTTTAACGTACGCACAATCGCATATCGGACACAAAATTATGACCAAAAAGTAGAATACATGATGAATATCACAAACCTAGCAAATCCAAAAAATTAGCTGTTATAATATTTTTTAAAATCAAAGAGCCAAGTGTTTCTTTAAATTAGAAGTGCAGGTCCTACAGCCATGCTTTTACATTCAATGTCGCAATTCTTCCTGTTTTTTGCTCTCGATGTTATTGTCTTTGAATTCGATTTTGCTGGCATATTAATTTTATCATTGACAACAACCAAAGGCCAAACACCGAAATAATCATCTGATAATGAAGCAAGAATTTCAAGAAATTGCAGAGAAACAAAGTTCTAAGCATTAGGCCTACCACAGATCTTAGAGAAGTTGGAGTCATAGACTCTACGACGCTAACGTCTTTGGTAATACAAAATTCAGTCGCATGACGTCACTCAAAGACCGATGCGTCTGGCAGGCACGTGATGTTACCCCCGTTGTACTCATTTTCACTGTTGCAAGGATTCTGTGTATCTTGGTCCATGCTAATATGTCAATCTTTATTTCACCAAACATTGGTAGCACAGTACAGTGATATTAATAGAGTGATGCTTGAAAAGGGGCGTATACTACCAGTAGGAGTAGGCATACTGGAGCGGTTAAGTTATAACAGCTATAGACCTACACAGAATGAATAGTGTTTCTGCCCTGTGACTCTGAGTCTCCTGTCCAATCTTTACCCATTGCATGATGGGTTGCTGTGGGCTTGGCCTAATGTGTTTAATTAGCCAAGTTCTACACGGTAATTTTTGTCGAAATTGGTGCCTGTGGTAGAGGCTCTCTGAGACCTCTGCTTGTGACAGAAATTTCGCTTAGCAGTGATGAAAAGAAGGTGTAATCACTCGATTTCTGTCGTCTTGTCAGCCTCCAATCATTATAACTGACAGATAGGAAACTTCCTTCACGCTATGATGCACAGGCTAAGGGTCCGAGTCAGAACTCTACGTCGCGCATAATAATTAGTCATTACATGACCTAGCTAATAATCAAGAGGAGATGTGGAAGGAACTGGAGGAAATAGTAAAGCACTGATTGGTTCCTTCTGTCTCTTATCATAATAATTATTATAAGGAGGATATGTAGTCTATGCATTACAGTCGTTAAATATGAACGTCACTGTTTCCGACTATTTCTCCACCCTTCACTATAGATCGAATTCTCGTGCATCCAGCACATGTGGATTAACGTCATCAGTTGCCTAGCTTATTTTCAGGCGTATTTTACTCCGGAAAGAATTAACCTACGAATGTTGAGAAAATTCAATTTGGTTGTAGAATGGAGAGCTGCTGAAGTTAAATTGTGTCGAATTGTAAAGTAGAAATTATCGAACTATATTTTGGGTCGCTGGTCTTTTTTCGCACATTGGATAATCGTAGGTAGCGTGCGTTTCCACGAAGAAGAGAGGCAGGATCGAGGTCTCGTTCAGCTAAGTACGTTGCACTCTGAGGGATTATAATAACAGGTCAAATAAATTGGAGGACATCAAACGTGCGACCAATATACAGTGGCGCGTTTACCTATAGGCGCATTAGGCGCGCGCCTATAGGGCCCTCAAATCTCAGGGGGCCCCCCAAATGAATGAAAACACTTCATACAAAATGACACCTGAGACGACCTAAATGAATGAAAACGTTAACTACAAAATAAGATCTCAGGGAGCCCCAAACGAATTAAAATATGAAATACAACATGACATCTCAGGGGGGCCCCAAATGAATGGAAACATTTAATACAAAATAACATCTCAGGGACGGGGAGGGCCCCCGAATAACTGAAAACTTTCATACAAATGATATGTCTCACGCCTGAAATGTTTTAATTATAATAATTTATATTCTCTATTTTTGCAGCTAAGCATTCACATGACAAGTGGAGTGTGGTAATTCATATAATTGCTTTGTTAATGTGAATATCAATCGGCTCGATTAGCTGTGTTGGTAACGAAGGCTGCGTGTTTTGAGCCTCTTCGCCACCAGAAGCTGGCTCAATGTTCAATTAAGTGAAATGTTTAAATAAATTAAGTTGCGTGTTTTGATATTTGGTGTGATGACTTGACGTCATACATCTCAGACTCCCTCCCCTTCGTCACAAATCGTCACAGATGTGTGACCCCTACAATGGGTGCTTGACGTAATTTATAGACGGCCCCTAAATTCAGAGGGCCTCAAAATGTTTGCGCCTAGAGCCCCGTTTTCTATAAACGCGCCTCTGACGGGGCCCTAGGCGCAAGCATTTTGGGGTCCTCTGAATTTATACATGCTGAGTCTGAGGGGCGTCTATAAATGACGTCACACACCCATTGGAGGGGTCATACGTCTGTGCTGATTTGTGACAAAGGGGAGTAGTCTGAGATATGTGACGTCACGTCATCGCATCAAATATCAAAATACTCAACTTCATTTTAAAATTTCACTCAATTAAACAGTGAGCCAACTTCTTGAAGCGAAGAGTCTCTTACACGCAGCCTTAATTCGTTCTTACTGTAAGTCTCGGGGTCGTACTCGGCACTGGTTGCTAATCGGTGATGTGGGACTTCCGGGTTCCCAACCGTGTATAAACCCTTCTGAGATTAAGGGTCGGAATCGGTTAGCTTCCTCAAAACTTGGCCACATAGAAGAAGAGCCTAATCTATCCAGCATTTTATAATCTGGACGCAATCTTCCTTTTAAGCGCTCACTTCGACACAGAAAATCAGAGGCTGTACTGGCTTCCTGAACCAGTGACAAATTCCTTAAATCATGGGATGACGAGTATAAAGGTTGGCTGATGGTATAGGGCACGGCGTCACAGGGTGCGGCAATTGCTGTATCAAAGCAATCAGGGTTCGAAACTCGACCGACTCACGGATCCCCGAGTGGAACCTTCTACTCTTTCCAACCTCTCGCTAAGTTCTGATAGATTAGCCAATTGTTCAGACTGACTTCTAACTAAATCTGCCTGACTCTGAGAGATTTGAGCTAGTTTAGTTTCTATCCTGTTCTCTGATTCTAACTGATTCTTTGACATGCTATCTATTTTAGTAAACAACCTGTCAAGTGCAGAATCAGGTCTGCTGAAAGGTGAATTTATCCTTTCTACCCCAGTAGCTAATCCTACTTGATTTATCCTTTCTACCCCAGTAGCCAATCTTACTTGATGCAAAGACTCCTGAGACATAATGAAAGAATATGAAGAAGTTTAATTGGAAGCAAGAATAGAAAAGTAGTCAATTCACAGACAAGTATTCAAAATAAAATCACAAGGATCACAATCAATGTACAAGTCAGAAGTCTGAAATAAAAGGCTTCACATTAAGCATACATCAGTCAACATATATATTCTCAGTCAGAATAATTCAATCTCTTGACCCTAACCTGTGCGATCAGTAATAATGTTCCCCAAATTTCATATCAAGGTGGGCGTAATAAAATACAAAATGGATGGCACTTAACCTCAAAATCTGGACTGTCACAATTCAGCAATTCCGGAACGATCAATGAACAAATCCAGTAGAATACACATCCATGGGATTAATACAATGGCAATAATGCTTTCTAATTCAATAGATCGCAACTGATGAACTTAGTACACTTCACTATTAAATTCGATTCTCATACGCTAATATCACGGTTTTCACGGGCTCAACTTATCCGAAATTCTCTGTATATAGGCATACAGCACTATCACTGACGACGACTCTCGGGTAACTGGCAATGGTTTAGAGGGTACTCTTCCTTACATAGGAACTAGCTTCTACATCATTTCGCGCCTGCGGGAAGCTGTCAAAACCCCTCCCTTGGCATACCAAAATGGCCTCCGATATGCCTTGTCGGAGATCAACGCGCCGAGCGATTTATCAGCCTTTTGAAGACAGACAATCGTCCGCTAAGCACATCCTGGCTTCGGCTCCATCAAACCGGCCCACCTATGCAGTAACTAATGCATCATCGTTACCTTGACCTTAATAATGATACAATACCCTTAAATGACAATCAGTAATGTAACACATGTAAAATAACTCTTTTGTAAGCACTTATAGGGACTTATATTACCAAACAGCTAATCGATTCACATTAACAAAGCATTTATGAATTACAATTAGCACAATACACTTGTCATGTGAATGCTTAGCTGCAAAAATGGAGAATATAAATTATAATATTTAAATATTTCCAACGTGAGACATGCTATTTTCAGTGATGTATGCAAGACTTCAAACTTCAAGACCAAGACGAGACCGAGACAGTGAGGTGCCGAGACCTAGACAGTGAGGTACCAAGACCGAGACCGAGACACTTGGCTCAAGACAGTACGAGACAGTACAAGACGGTACGAGACAGTAAAAGACAAGTGATCTCATATAAAATGTTGTGAAATACTGAAGTATCAGTTTTTGGGAATAATGTTCCTGTGCGATTTCAATTTGAAACTTATAATGTATGTAGTACCAATTCCCAAGAACGTTTTTATATTGCCGCGTTTTATCTTTTTCGAGGTTATCTTTTCGTCGGCATATCTTCTGTATAACATAAAGAAAACCTTTTTAGACACGTCTAAAATCTTATACACGATTATAAACAAGTAAATTCGATATATAATTCCAAACGAAATTAAAAAGTTGCTCATATCCTTACTCACCCTGAGAAACTCAAAGTTGTTCCGATCGTTTCTGTTATAGTGTTTTTGCATCAATAACCAACAGTATTGTTTGTTAATAACTTCAAATTGCGTAAAAGGAAACTTCACAATTTCGGGTTCTCTCTCAGACACTTTTCCACTTTAAGATAACTGAATAGATTTCAGTATCATGTGACTCGTGCGTTAACCAGAATTACCGTTTCTCGTAGATTGCGGTTTCAGTTTCTAGCGCAAGATTTTAAGATAGTTGACGCGAAACTCATCGAGACTGCTTGTTCCAGACAGAACAAGACTTTCACTTCAAGACAGCTTCTAAAAATTCGAGACACTTACCTCGAGACCGAGACCGAGACAGCAGGCTTCCGAGACTGAGACCGAGACAGTAAAAAACTGTCTCGAGACCGAGACACTGTCTCGAGACCATACATCACTGGCTATTTTGTATGACAAGTTTTCATTCATTCGAGGGCCCGTGAGATGTTATTTTGTATGAAATGTTTCCATTCATTTGGGGCTCCCTGGGATGTTATTTTGTATGAAATGTTTTCATTCATTGGGGGCCTCTGAGATGTTATGTCGTGTTTAATGTTTTCATGCATTTGGGGCACCCTGAGATTTTTTGTATGAAATGTTTTAATTCATTTGAGGCCCCTGAGATGATAGTGTGGCGGACAGGCTACAAGGCTTGAATGAAGGATTTATTAATAAATAATAGGCTCGCCGTAGCGCTTAATTTACCTACATTTTTTTACAGTGTTGCGCCTTACAACTTCGGTATAGGAGGAAAGACCGATCAGCGTCTTTAAGTCAGTGCATAGCTTGCAGACACATGAATAGGCTTGAGTATAGCCTGACATACGGTGCATTGCTATATACGTGAAGCAGTGGTTGGTACTGCTTCATACGTAGACTGGTTCTCGTACCGCTCCAGAGATCGTTGAGTGTTGCCGTATAAATACGACCCCTAGTGACAGCCGCTCTCGCGGTCAGGTTGGTGCTGCTTTTCGCTGATATGGCGGGGTGGGCCCCTCTGCCGTTGATCGCAAGACGGACCGTGCCCTGATCGTAGGGGTTAAGAGGCTGACAGAGGAAAGACCGATCGTGAGAAATGCTCACAGGTCTGGGTGCCGTTCGAGAGTGAGGTAAAGTCCGATCGTGTGAAATAAATGAATGACAGTTTTTTACGGGAATACGGGGAAGATGGTGACCCGTCGGTGGCCGCGAGAAATAGAGATCGGGTAAAGCCCCGAGGAACCGAACGTTCAAAGCGAGAGAGGCCTCGGTGGCCGTTGAGATAACATACGGAAGAGTGCCCCAGTGAACATGTTGGATTAATACGGGGCGGGCGACCCAGTTCGAGCAGTTGAATTCAGACCGAGATACCTTCCTGTGGAGCCGCTGACACATACTGGGAAACATAAATACGTTCGATGAATACGGGGAAGGTGACCCCAGCGTTGCGTTCGATAAATACGAGAAAGTTCCTCACTGGTGCCGAAAACCTCATCAATTTCGGACGTCTCCGCATATTCTTTTCTCTTTACGATTTTCCGTAAATATCTATACTTGGCTACCTAACGTGGTCATAGTTACTCCTTCCGTTTTTCAGCAATCTGTTCACTTGCGTGTCTGATCGCAATGTATTTGCTCGCGGTTTCCCGCGTATCTTAACTTGAGTCACTAAACGTAATATCTGCACTTGCGGTGTCCCCGCAGTATGCCTTCTTGATTGTCTTACGGTCTTTCGGTATATCTTCTTGTTGGCTATCTATGTCGGTCACAGTTACTCCTCCCGTTTTCCAGAAAGTTCTATTCACTTTAATGTGTATCTGCAATATCTGACTCGCGGTTTCCCCGCGAGGCTTCTACTTGCGGGACTAGCTGCAGAATTCCTACATGTAGAACTAACTACATAATCTCTTTTCGAGGACTTCCTCGAAAGAGCTGCCCATGGCTCGTTCCGGTGTGTAAGAGACAGCGTACAATTGCTTCAGAGAAAGTAATGATAATAATACAGTTCTGTGTGAAACATAGAGGTAATGTGGTGACACTTGCCTCAGGTGCATGTGAGAGAATCGAGTTTACGAAACGAGGCTTACGAGAGTTGGTGCATTACCGTTGGTCAGAACTCTAGTTGACGAGTACATAAATAATCCTACGATGGGAGGAATAAACGCAGTCCATGAAAGTTAGAGGCACGTGAAAGTCTGGGTTGTCCCTTGTTGTCCGATACCCAAGTATGAAACAGATGAACGCAGACGTTTGGGCAGTCGGAAACCCAGGTTAAAGATAATAAGCACACCAAGAATTGATCGATACGTAAATATTCCTTTGGCTACCTACGTCGGTCATAGTTACTCCCACCATTTTCCAGGAGTCTGTGGTGGGTTTCTTATAATGGGTTACAACGCCTTCCAATTTTTTGATCGATACGTGTACGATTGGGTAGTCGGGTACCCAGGTGAATACATATTTGCTTGTCGTCACACAGTTCCGAGAACTGACTGAAGCGCGAGGTCGGGCCCCCTCGTGCGTAGGTCGGATCGAAGATCTGTGTGTAGATAGCGAGGGTTATAGACAAAAGACCTTCACTATCAGAGTCCGTGAATACCATGCCAGTGTCTTTTTATCGAAGCAGAATATATCAGTGTTGGTGAGTAACTGCCAACACAGAGGACGAATAAGGAAACTTACTCCATAAATTGTGGCGCATGACAAAATATGCGTGTGGGGCCGTTATGACATACACGGAAATAGACCGAGAGATACGTGTTGAGCAGAAGGCGTGATAGCTAAGTGTCTAGCTTGATATGACGAAGAGCTATGAGACTGATAGTGTCTAGGACGACAGAGTTTAGAGAGTTGCGAACAGTAATGTCTATGAGTATAAGACGTTGAATTTAGCTACCGACAAATGTCTAGACTTAGGGGCTCGTCTCAAGTATATCTGAACCTCGTAACTTAAGAGAACGTTTGATGTCCATTATTGGCGATAGTTTCAGAGTCACAAGATGCTGAATTGTACGGTAGAGAGGTAGAAGAGGCAAGTGGCTAGGAAGGTATACATGACGAGTAAGACTCCTGCCTTACGAAACCCGTTTTGAGTACGGCAATCCTCAGTACGTTGCCCATTCGGCGACCGCGGAATAGGCAGAGTCAGACCTCGTGACTAATTCGAACGGTGTTACCTTTCATGAAGAAGAGGCCCGTCCTTTATCATTCCTGGTGAGAGCGATCATCCTGGTAGATATAGAGAGTAACCATTTGGCATTGAGATTTGATAAGAAAGTGACTCGAGGAACTCCAGACGTGTTCGCGAGCTGGAGTCGATACCATCCGAGCGCTAGGCAGGCGCGCGAGTGGCAGAACGCCACAATATTTTGTATTTGATGCTTTCATTAATTTGGGGGTCCGTGATATGTTATTTTTTTTAAATGTTTTAATTCCTTGGGCCCCAGAGGCGTTATTTTGTATTTATTCTTTTCATTCATTTGGGGGCCCCTGAGATGTCAGGTTGTAGTAAATATATTATTTCATTCATTTGGGGCCCAAGACACGTTATTTTATGTCTTCATCATTAGGGGGCCCTTTGACATTTGGGGGCACTATATATAGGCGCGCGCCTATAGGTTAACGCGCCACTGCCGATATAGCAAAAAACGCGAAACAATTCTGCTGCTGTTCGTAAAATTCGTAATAGCTTATAGGCCTAGCCAAAGCTTACACCACTACACGAGCTAAGGAGTTTGGATACGTTGCAACCTTTTGAGGTGAAGGTCTGAGATAATTATGGAGACAAAGTAAATCAAGGTGTAAACTTCAACTTTCTTTTCCTTCAGTTAAGCTTACCAAACTACAAGGATCGAGGCACGTCTTCTTGTTTTCTCAATTTTCTTTATTAACAACATAAAATATAGTGCCTAAACTACTGTACACAAATTAAAATATAAAACGACCGTCCGTATCCTTAGGAAGTCAGAGCAGCAACTGTCGAAATACAAGCAATCAAACGTCTTATCAATACCTTCTGTCTGTCACCTCACTCGCCCCTAACAGCCCTTCCAAACACCACCACCCACTTGCGCCCCAAGTGTCTAAACCAACATATTAACAAACATTGGCTGACATTTATCTTTCCCCTTCTTCTGGATTTTGGCATAAACAAAATTTGACAAAATCATACTTATTTACATTCTTGACATATAATCTGCTATTATATTCAAACTCCCTTTTTTGTACCTAATTTCAATATCAAACATTTGAAGTGCTAAAGACCATCGAACTAACTTAGCTGACTTTGGCATAGTCTCTGTAATATATGTCAATGGATTATGATCCGTAAAAATAATAATTTTTGACCCAAGTACAATTTCTTTAAATTTATCCAAAGACCAAATTATTGCATAAGCTTCTTTTTCTATTGTAGCCCATCTGGTCTGCGTATCCGTCAATTTTTTACTAATAAATGACAAGGGTCTCTCTATTTCTTGATCATCTTTTTGACTTAATACAGCCCCTACAGCATAGTCGCTACTGTCACAATACAAAGAAAATGGTCTTCCCACTTCAAACACATATAGCATAACATCCTTTCTTACAGCCTTCTTCAACGTATCTAATGCCTGCTGTAATGTCTTGTTCCAAGAAATCGGGTCTTTTGTTCGTTGGTTAGTCAAATCTGTCAGCGGTTTAGCAATATTAGCAAAATCTTTTATAAATCCACGATAGAAATTAAAAAAAACTAACAGTTGTTTAACCTGCTTTCTAGATTTTGGTATTGGGATATTAATCAAGCTTTCCATTCTTTCTGGGTTCATGCGTATATGACTAGATCCAACAATATGGCCTATGAATTGTACTTCATGCTTGCCAAATAAACATTTGTTTAAATTCAATGTTACATTTTGTTTACGCAATTCGATCAACACTAATTCTAAATGCTTTAAATGATGCTTCCATTCGTTTGACAATACCGCAATGTCATCCACATATGGTTCTGTAAATTCATTAACCGGTTTTAAGACTAAATTTATAGCCTTGACAAAAGTTCTTCCCGAGTTAATCAAACCAAATGGGACTCTCGTGAATTCATATAAACCACTATGAGTTACAAACACTGATCTTCGGTTTTGACCGGACAGGTCCAGTATGCACTCCGACAATCTAATACTGAAATGACCTTAGCCTTACCAACTCGATTCAGTACATCTTTTACATTTGGCATTGGATATCTACATTCAACAGTACACGCATTCAAATAACGGTAATCACAGGCTAATCGTAAAGAACCGTCTTTCTTTTTAACCACCACCAAGGGACTGGCCATGGGACTAGACGAATGCTTGATGATTCCATGTTGTAACATCTGTTGTATCTGTCGATCCACTTCCTCTCGATAAATAAAAGGTATCCGATACGCCTTAAATTCCTTTACACGAAATTCTGGTTTCAAATTAATTTCGTGTTCCACCAACGTACACAATCCTGGTTGCTCTGAAAATCGATCTGCAAAGCGGTTTAATAATTCGAGTAATTCCGTCTTCTGCAAATTATCCAAATGAGATATTTGATCCTGTTTCAAATGAATAATTCCCACATCTTCTGTTTTTTCCATATTTGTTGATAACTCCACAATCTTTCCAAATTCCTGATCTTCGTCCACAATTAAACCACAACTCAGTGATCTAGCAATAAACTTTCGTATCTTATTTGCATGTATTATTTTCCGATTTCCATCTCCCATATCAACTAAATAAGAATACTTTGATCTCTTTTGTATTATCGAGCAAGGACCATGCCATCTTGATAACAATTTATTGGTAGATGTGGGATAAAGTACAACTACTTTATCTCCTACTGAAAATTGCTTATCTTTTGCCTTTTTATTGTATTGATTAGTATATTGTAACTGTTTTTCACGAGTATGTTCTTCTGCATATGTCATTGCAATTTTGAGATTTTCTTTTAACTCCTGTAGGTATCTTTCTGTTTTCACTTTCAAATTTGGCGCTGACTCAATTTCTTTTGTCCAAACTTCTTTTAAAATCGTCAATGGTCCTCTCGGAACTTTTCCATATACGAGCATATAAGGAGATACCCCTGTGGTTGCATTAGGTACTTCTCGTAATGCCCAAACTGTAAATGGAACGATTTTATGCCATTGCTTTGGATTTTCCAAAATAACATGATGAACCATCTTTTTAAAAGTTTGATTCCATCTTTCTACTAGGCCTGCTGCTTCTGGATGTCCTGGTGTATCGAATCTTGGAGTACACCCCATTGTTCTCATAAATTCTCTGGTCAATTCGGCTGTAAAATTAGTTCCCTGATCACTCGTCATCACTGCAGGAACTCCCACATTCGTAAATAAGTCCTTCAATGCATCACACACTGCTTTTGCTGTTAACGACTTTAATAAGAATACCGTTGGCCATCTTGTACATGAATCCAATACACACAAGCAATATTTATGTCCTGCCGCTGACATAGGTTCAATTGGTCCCACTACATCCATTGTCATTCTTTGGAATGCCACCTCTTCTTTAACAATAGCTTTAATTGGAACTCTATCCATAACCACACTCCTTGCTTTCAGTTGACAATTTACACAAGATTTGCAAAACTCTTCTATTTCTCTACGCATCTTTGGCCATGTAAAGGATAACCTGATCCTTTCTCTGGTTTTTTCCTCTCCTAAATGACCACCCATTACAGATTCGTGAGTCAATTTCATAATCTGTAATCTTCGACTCTTAGGTAATACAAGTTGTTCAATTTCATGACCTAAGATTTTCTCTTTTCGATGTAACAATCCATTGAGCACATATAAATTCTTTTCGTTTTCTTCAGCTAATTTCCACCATCTTCCTAAAGATTCGCCCTCTTTCTGTTGCTTTTCAAATAACTCGACATCAGCATATCGGTTTCGCCTTACATGTTCATCTTCTTGCTCTTGAAACAAATTACTTAATATTCCTTCTCCCAATTCGATTTCTACATGATCAGATTCTTCATCATCTGTGTCTTCACCCTGGTTTCTCCTTTCATCCCTTATCTGGTCTTCTTCCTCATTTCTACCTTCATTACTCCAATACTGTGATCTTGTCATCACATTGATATGTGGTATATTTCTTAGTTCTTCAATAATTTCTGGATGTATCAAAAACTGTTCACTGCTGCTTACATTCTCTATTGCCGCACATAATAATTGTATATAAGGAGTCAGATATTCCGTCGTTTCCGCTCTTTCATATTTTCCCTCATTTTCCTCTTCAACAACTCTAACTTCTATTTCCACTAAACGAGCAGGTATTGGTTCGCCCACCATACATTGCAAATTTACATGTCCTACTTCTTCAATTTTCATTCCCTGTAATAACTTTGCATTTATTACTGGAATTTCTGCACCTGAGTCATACAACGCTTTTATTATCATTGGTTCCTGACCTTCATGAGCTCTAATTTCAACTTGAATATGCTTCATACTGACTTTCTTAAATAATCCTCCTTCTGCTTCCGTTTCTTGTTCTGTAGCATTTACTGAAATTAAACGTTCTCTATCGATCTTACATTTCATGACTGTTTTTACCTCTATATTCGTACTTTCATTCTCTTGACTTTCAATGTTCTGTTCACTAACTTGTATTCTATTCACATTAGCTTTATCATGATACTTACTCATCTCAGAAGTCTTGGCTGGATAGTGACAAAATTTAGCGATGTGCCCTGTTGTTCCACAATTGTAACACTGTTTCATATAACTTGCCAAACCTTTCTGATCTCTCACTTGATATTTGGGATCATAATTCTTATCGAATTTCTTGTTTACAAAAGTTGCGGTTGTATTTTTCTGACTGGTTAACTGATTACCTCTTGTAAACTCGCCCTCCTTCCACTTAGGTGACTTTGGCACACCAACATATCCTGGAAACTTATTAAAAAGTTCCGTATTTTGATTCCTATTTCTGGTTTCCTGATACCATTTCCCTTTTCCGCTTTGGTACCCTTCATTCCTTGCTCCCATATAATTTGTACTCATTTTATTATGTACCAATCCACCAATTCGATTATTCACATGTATATCAGCAAGATCCGCAATCATGCTTGACTCAAAACACTCATTTCCCTCTTTCGACAAAACAAAATTCAATGGTCCTGTAGGTAATGCTTCTTTTAGTCTATCCGCAATTAACAAATCAAATAGTTTATCATAGTTTTTTTCGATGTATCGACTTCTGACGTAATAGTTAAGTATATTTCTCAATCTTGCAGTAAACATGATATAAGTTTCCTCATGGGTTTTCTTAGTTTCCGTGAATTTTGATCTGTATTCCTGAGGAGTAAGTTTAAATTCTTTGAGTAAATGTCGCTTTACTATCTCATAGTCTTCTAATTCAATCAAGGATAATCTGTTTAGCACAGTGCGAGCCCTAGGTGTCATCAAAGGTAATAACAATTTTACCCAAAAATTCCTTTCAACCTCAAAACTACAAAAAGCATTCTCCACTGTCTCAAAATACAATGGTATTTCCATAATATCATCTGGCATCTTCGGTAGAACATGCTTCATGGCGTCCCCAATCTTCTTCATCTTAGCTATTAATGATTCTCCTTCTAACCGTCTTCTCTCATCTCTCTCATTTTCTTCTTTTCGTCTCGCTTGTTCGAATTCTAACTGCTGCTTTGCAATTTGTACTTCCTCTTCTTTTATTTTTATTTTGGCTTTCTCCATTTCAAAAGTACGATCAATATCTTCTTGTTGCTTTTGAGCTTCTTCCGCCCTAGCTTGATTGGCTAACTCAACTTCCCTAGCTCGTGTTATCTCCTTTTCCTCTTGTCTCTTAGATTGTTCTAGTAATGACTCTCGACGCATCAGTTCCTCACTTTTCCTAGCTTCCTCTACTGCTACAGCATGTTCCAACCTTCTTTTCTCCGCTTCGTCTCGATCTCGCTTGAGTGATTCTATTTGTAATTCAAATTGTTTTCTTTGTAATTCTAATTCTTCTTTCTTAATTCTGTTACTTTCTTCCTCTTGTTTTCGTTTTAATTCTAACTCTTCCCTTCTCACCTGTTCTGCTCTTTCCTCTCTTTCTTGCTGAAGTTTTCTTTCTTCCTTCCTAACTTGTTCCGCTTGTTGATTCATCATCATTACCATTTGCATCATCATTTCCATAGTCGATTTCTCTATAGGTATATCAGAAACTTTTTATACAACCTGTCCCTGTACACCTCCTACAGCTCCTTCTATCTCAGCTGTAAATCCTACTTTTTCTATTTCCATATCTGCTAAAGTTTGCATTAACTCAGTACGAGACATAGCTTTAACCGTACTTTCCATTAAACCTTCCTTTATTAACTGCTTTTGTATTCTTTCTGACGACATTTTCTTAATCTCTTCCCGTCTTTCACTACTTAATTTCTCCATTTCGAATGTTTACTTTTACTATCAATGACTTCGCAAATTACCAATTATAAATGCTTTTGTTTGTTTAATATTACCGAGTTTTCATTAAATCGATTGAACGCGATTTTATTTGTTTGGACCAATATTAACGAGCTCTCATTTTTGTTAAAACTGAACATGGTGTTGTTTGCCTAATACTAACAAATTCACAATTATCCAATTGGACGTGGTCTTGTTTCGTGCCAAAATAAACAAAATATACCTTGTCAGTAATCTCCCAGAAAATAATCTTTACTTTCCTGGCTTTCAGTACATAGAAACTTAATTGCTCCAATTGATTCGTATAATCCGTAGAATCCACTTATCAGTAATCCTAAACGATTCTTTCATCTATTGCACATCCAAGCCCTTCTTTAATCCTTTTCACATCCAAAGCTTCTTTAAGCCTATGCGTATCTTGATCCTTGATGCTGTAATCTTTGATACTTTCTTTTCGTATCCTGATCCTTGATTCTTTAATCCTTGATACTTTCTTTTCGTATCCTGATCCTTGATTCTTTAATCCTTGATACTTTCTTTTCGTATCCTGATTCTTTAATCTTTAATACTTTCTTTTCGTATCCTGATTCTTGATTCTTTAATCTTTGATACTTTCTTTTCGTATCCTGATTCTTGATTCTTTAATCTTGATACTTTCTTTTCGTATCCTGATTCTTGATTCTTTAATCTTTGATACTTTCTTTTCGTATCCCGCCGCTGCCACCAAAATGTAAACTTCAACTTTCTTTTCCTTCAGTTAAGCTTACCAAACTACAAGGATCGAGGCACGTCTTCTTGTTTTCTCAATTTTCTTTATTAACAACATAAAATATAGTGCCTAAACTACTGTACACAAATTAAAATATAAAACGACCGTCCGTATCCTTAGGAAGTCAGAGCAGCAACTGTCGAAATACAAGCAATCAAACGTCTTATCAATACCTTCTGTCTGTCACCTCACTCGCCCCTAACAGCCCTTCCAAACACCACCACCCACTTGCGCCCCAAGTGTCTAAATCAACATATTAACAAACATTGGCTGACACAAGGCGACATGAGATAAT
This sequence comes from Bimastos eiseni, assembly GCA_959347315.1. Taxonomy (NCBI): domain Eukaryota; kingdom Metazoa; phylum Annelida; class Clitellata; order Crassiclitellata; family Lumbricidae; genus Bimastos; species Bimastos eiseni. Next base: position 35,306,168 of record OY365814.1, on the reverse strand, counting down.
AATTGAGCTACTATGTCTGCAAAGTACCTTGTAATTGTACGTCTATACATTAGCGTAAGTACTGAAATCGTTGAAGTTAGTTAAAGGGAAAGAACAAGGCAACACAGCAGCAGCAGTTAACTATATTCTGTTAATTATTATTTAGCTATATATTCAGTTAATTATTCAGTAAATAATTCGTTTTAATTCACTCTGCTAATTATTCTATTTATGATTCTGTTGTGCTTCTTTGATGTAAATGGCCAGATCAGGTCGATCGCTTCGCTGTAGTGCCTTGTACAGTACATCGTTCTGAAATGACACCAATATAATATACAAATATATATAAAAAATAGGCGTTGATTGATTGATTGAATTGTTGCTAATTGCTAAAGTTCTTTAACTTCTATGCTGCTGGTGGTTTATGCACAACGCCTGACCAACTGACAACTGCAGTGACAATCCACACTCAACGTGACGTTCAGACCGCAGGTCTCATTATATATGACAACTTAGACCAGCTGTTCTCAACCTTTTTAGTCCTACGACCCCCTAATAATATTTCCAAAGGTGTGGCGACCTCCAGCTATTAAAAGCATTGGGTTACTGCATTCACCGCATTCTTGGGCCCCAAATTAATGAAATAATACATTTACTACAACACGACATCTCAGGGGCCCCCAAATGAATGAAAACATTAAATACCATGCATTTTACTTCTTATCATGGGATAATCCATTCACCTCATGCATAACGGCATGATCAATCTTTCATTAACAAAACAATTTTAAAAAACTGGTAATAATTTTCTTACATGATTCGCAGTACAAGAAATAAGCAAAGATTAATGAAAGTCAGTAGAAGGCTAGTTCGTGTAATATTCACGATTGCATAAATATTATATATGAGATGCAAGGCTGAAAACTTTTTTTACAAATTCCTGAAGGTTCCAGGCGACTTCTGGCAAATCGTAAGGCGACCCCATGAGGGTCGCGACCCACAGGTTGAGAACCGCTGACTTAGACAGACGGACGATGGTTAATAATTTGAAGAAATAGTTATTATATCTGTGTTTAATTTCATATTGACAAGCTGCAGTACGATTACGAACATAGTACGAACGGATCATGACAAGTTATTACAGGAGTCGGAATTAACTGTAGGCAGCCATGCAAGGCGCCCAACACGTTATAGATTAGATCAGAAAGATTAGTTGTAAGTTGAGAACAAAATGACGGAAGTGCTCGCAGAACTGACCGATAAATGAATTTATATATATATATAGACCTACGTATATACAGTCCTTTTCTATGACAGAACGCGCCGGAACTGCGTTCCGGCACCTTTTTTCGATCAATATAAAATAAAAATAGTAGTTGTGCCGCACAATTTGTAGTCAATGTTGCCTTAAAATTATTTTAAGCTATAGGTTCTCATTTTGGCTTATTATTTATGACTGACTGGACGTTTATGTTCTAACCACTTAATTTTCTAATTGCTAAGCCAGTGAACAAGCAAACTAGGCTAATGTGCTTCCTCTGTGGTATTGTGTAAAACGCGCCCGGGTAAATATAACGCCAATAATATCGTTTCCTGTTATCGGTGTTGTAAATTAATTAAATCTATATCTGAAAATAAAGTTTAAGAAAACAATTTTATAAAATAAATGCGCTGATTAAAATTTTTTTTAAATTTAAAAGCATCACCAGCTTCTTTTTATCTGGCTTTCCAGTCAAGAAATAAAAAATCAGACCAGGCACAGAAGACACAGACGAAATCGAAATTACGGTGTCGGATCTATAGCTACCTTATGCAGGCGAGCACACTAGCAAAAAACTGATTTATGTTCAAAAAGCGAGTCGCTCTGATTTCGAGAAAAGGTGCTGCTTGGCTGCACAACTTGTTGCACAATGAATCTGCTGAACATCAAGTTACATTAAAGATGGCCGCAGAAGCTAAAAAGGAGACCATTGAGAACATTAATTATTCTAAAATGTTTGACGCGTGAGAAAATGGTGACAGGAAACATTTGTACGAAAATTGGCATGAACTCTGGGATTTTATATATAACTTTACTAGACCCTATTTCAATTATTTACATTCCAAAATTTATAACTGTTGGTCTATAGATTGTGATCGTTGCGTTCTTAGTATTGTATTGTATTTGGTAGCTAATTTTGGCGTAATTTTATTCGACAATCCAGATGCGTTCCGGTACCTTTTCTTTATGGAAAAAAGCATAAACAATTATAAAAATTTATATTGGTATAGGCCTATTACGATTCGTATTGAAGTCCTTTGACACGACTTCTATAAAGGCATAGTGTATGCGACGCTTGTAAATAAATTGGTTTCCTGCGCTTGGCTCTCGATTGGACCTTTAGAAGTCTAGAGATAATTAGATTACATATGAAACGGACCCTGACCCTGACCGGGTCACTGACCTTATTGGCAGACTTCGGCTGAGTCTTGAACCACGTGACCAACATTTCATACATGACGTCAGCCTCATTCTCGTTCCTCAGTCGACGTAGGAAGGATTGAATGCGACCTTCACTGAGCTGAAGTCTCTCGGCCAAAGTCACCCACTCGCTGCCAAGGTTATAGGCCACGTGACGAAGACATTCGCTCTGAGAAATGTCGACCAGTAGCACGTGTTGTCCAAAGCAGGACCTAGAAGATAATCCACCATCGCCTCCACCACTTCTACCACCACGTCCATCTCCACCACACCCATCACCTCCATCTCCACTCTCCGAAACGACGGAACGGTCCGTGAAGTTTCCAATGTCCGTGATGTCCTAAGAACGACAAGCAGAATATCCGATCGCATAGAGCTCTGCTGACGTGAGAATGATGTCATCACTTTGAACATCTGATTCAGCGGATTACCTATGTTACATATGTACCTCTTTGAGATGTGATGACTGTAGTTACTCTTAAACGATGTTTTGTCTATGAAAACTTACACGAAATCAAAATATATGAGTATATGTATAAATATTGTAGACTTTGCTTTGTAATTTCCTTATTATGATTAGTCTTTTATTGTGCATATCCGATGTTCCCGCTGAGCGTTTGCAGGCGGTTGAATTAAGCACACCCACATACTTACTTCATTACTTACATTACCAGAATGCGTGACGGTGACTGAATTCTAAGAGCATCATCGATTGATCGCCTGCATATGCGTAAGTACACTTATAATCTGAAGGACCTACCTTTGGAATGCTGATGTAGTGCTTGGCCAAAGGGTGCGCAGAACTCGTCTTCCCAATGTTGTCGATCAGTGCCTTGTAGCGAAATCTTCTGAAACCGGTTTCCAATCGGCTCCGGTTTTGACCGGTGACGTCTGTTGCAGTGCGGCTTCTGTCGATCCGACACAGTTGAAGAAATCCACGGAAAGAGTCGAAGCTCTTCTGAAGAAACTCATTGACCTCACCAACGCGAAAACGGATCTTTGTGTCAAGGTTACAGTTGAAGACGAAATAGAGAATCGTTGGATTAAGGGGCGGAGGGTCAATGCACCGGATGTTGCCATGGAAAGAGAGTTGGAGGAGGTCGCCTTCGAGGAGAGAGAATTCTGAGCTCGTCGGTGGTCCCTTCTCGAATCCAGACGATCGCAGAGAATCGACGACTTGCTTCAGACGACTCTTTGGGACCAACACAAGTACAAAGGAATTTCGTCTTTCGAAACTACAAACAGACCAATTCAAACAATTATTTCCCTTAAAAGGAAACTAAGAATGTCCAAATATCGAAATCTAAATTAAGTAGCCTGTAAGGTTTTTGCCGAAAACAGTCACATTCACTTAGAAAGACTATAAGAACGTTTGTAAATAATTTTATATCGTATCTGCTAGAACCAAATAGAAAAACTTTCCGCATTAGGGTTTAAATCATTATACATGGTTATGCATATATGCTAATTTATTTATGCTTACTGTTGTCGAAGAACCGAACACACAGAACGAAGGCGAACGTTCTTCTCAAGTGAGTCAGCGAATCGTTCCGCCTCAGTGACGGTGACGTCAGATTTTGTCCGAAGGACTACGAACCTTAGAAAGCATTTGACCATAATAATTATTATAGGATCACATAACTATATGAAATCATTCGACCACATCGGATCACATAGCTATTACACGAGACCATTTCACCATACAAGGCAATAATATTAATGACAATACTACGAAATCCTACCAGAACGAAATTACCGGGCAGACTAAACAATGGACTAGAAACGACCAATAATAATTCTTACATTCTGAAAGTGTTTCGATAAGTGACTGTTGAAATCTTATATAGACCCATATCTTATATAGACCCATATCTTATATAGGCCCATATCTTATATAGACCCATATCTTATATAGACCCATATCTTATATAGACCCATATCTTATAAAGACCCATATCTTATATAGGCCCATATCTGATTGCATATATTATATATAATTAATCTAATTTTATCTTACCCATGTAAATATATAAATGCATGTAATAGATGAGTTCGTCTCCAATTTATGTTGAAAAAGCACCGTTAACGACCTAGCCACATTGGCAGCTACTCCGACTATTCTTTTCTTTACCCACAGCGTTTTCGAGAAGAAATAAACGAATATACGTAGATTATCTAGACAGAAGTAACTGATAGAAGCAATCTTAGTCAGCTCGACCTCATACTTAGAAAAAAAGGAGTGTACGTAGCCATTGATTCTATGATTTTATCTTTCGCATTGTTGTAAATTTCACTGGTATAGGTTTGAAGATAACCAAAATTCATCGTGGAATTAAATTCGAAGAAAGTGCTTGTTTGAAAAAGTATATCGGTCTAAATATCAACTTGAGGACTAAAGCAGTATTAGGGAATCGCGCCATCTGGCTCATCGACCATGATATTGGTCAATTCGCCCACCTAATGGGTTACAAAAACGTATTTGTAACCTATAACTAGGTTACAAAAACCAATTCATACACAAACCTAAGACCTAGGTTAAACATCAACCAATGCAGTCTACGGTAATAGGGTCAAAACATCAACCAATAGGTCAAAAGTCACGGGGATTTCCAATAGTTTCGAAAAAATCTCTCATATATAAAATATATGAAAATATTTTCTCACAGCAGCTTAAAGAAATATCATCCCAATATAAAATGGAATACTCGAAGAAGACTGTGATTGAATTAGGAAAAATTGCGAAACAGAAAGGTATGATAATGACTCATCATCGAAACTATTGGAAATTACCGTGACTTTTGACTTATTGGTTGATGTTTTGACCGTATTACCGTAGACTGCATTGGTTGATGTTTAACCTAGGTCTTAGGTTTGTGTATGAATTGGTTTTTGTAACCTAGTTATAGGTTACAAATACGTTTTTGTAACCTATTAGGTGGGTGAATTGACCAATATTATGGTCGATGAGCCAGATAGCGCGATTCCCTAATACTAATCTTAGTGATTATCCAATGCTTGGATGATCGCCTGATCTCTTGACTTCTGGCAAATCATTGGAAATGCTGAAGATCTCTTTCTTACCTGTCGACAGGTGAACTAAGGTCGAACTCTACGACTTCCAACTTCTTTTCTTTAACGGTGCAGTTCATATCGACCAACCAAGTTCCCGTCTTCATTGACATCCTTAGGAGCAACAGTTGATCGTTCTCGTCGTCTGAAACACATTCCAATGGGATTGACATCTGGAGTTGAAACAACGTTTTTTATGTTAAATGCCATGTTAACGCTATTCTACTGGCCTATGTCATGGACTTCCCTCCTTGGTTGTATCATCAAGGCTGGGCCACTCCAGACTGATTCACTTTAGACCGATGTGATGATTAAAACGACTTTAACAGCAAAAGAAATTAAAATATACATCTGAGATAACGTTGACGAAACGGCAGTTCCTGTAGATCTTGTTCATATCTCACATCGTCCGAAGGATACTTAATGTCATGTGTAATAACTATATAAACGCGTGCCTAAAACCCTTCTCGTAATTGGAGGGCCTTTGAGGTCCTACATCAAAGAACCGGTATAGCGTCTGATCTGCCTGGGCCCCACGACGGCGTCTGTTCATGACTGCCTGCTCGTCTTTACGCTGATGGTAGAAAACCAGTTAGATCCGTTTTTGGTCGGGTGTCCTACTCGCTGCCTCCTCCGCTGGCTTCCTCGTACACGGGTGGACCTTAGCTGGCGGCTGTTTATTTAAACCTGGGTCAACGGTCGACAGTGGAGGTCTGCTGTGTAATCGATGCCATCCGCTACCTTGCCGATGCCTCCCACCCTGACAGTCTATATGTGCAGTTAAATACTATGCTAAATGTTAAATGCTGTGTTAAATGCAATGTTTTATTCTTATGAATGAAGTTTTACAGGCCTAGGTCTTTTAATTTCTGGTACAGTAAATGATATATAAAGTCAGTGAACCTGTTTTGTTGCGATTGGTTAATGCCATTGTAAACAATTTCTTCTCTATGGACTGGAAGCTGTTTGTCTAACCAAAAGTGAGCTCAACTCCCTAAAGCAAACTTACTGCTCGGCAATTTGCAAAATTTTCGAAATCTCGCATACTAGCGTTGAATCCGTGTTGCACTTGATGCATAAAATTAATGTGAAAGACTGTTGGTTGGTTCATTCATTCATTCATCCATTAAGATAATTTATATAGCGCCTCTTCAAGGGAAACTACTCAGAGGTGCTCCCAGCCACGGCCAAAAAGATATGATTTTAGCAGCTAACTAAACGTAGGTAGGTCATTGTAAGGGGAAGACGGAGGGCAACTAGGGGCCAATTCCAGGTGGGTGGATCAACCACTGAGAAAGCTCGACGCAGCATTAGCGACGAGTGGGCTCTGGGCACCAGTGCTCTACATGAAAGGAGTTCAGACACCGGACGACACAGTTCAGTCAAGTAAGATGGCGCACAATCAGAGAGACACCGCCAAACTAGAGTCGCAATGCGGAAAGTAATGCGCTGTTGAATGGTAGCCAGTGAAGGACATCGCGCATATGAGCTGAAACCGGTGAAAATTTGTGTATATTATGTCCAATGAGCTTGGCCGCAGAGCGAAGAACGCGATCTAAACGCACAACTAAGGCACAGGGAAGACCAGCCAGAACAGCGCTGCAGGGATCAATTCTGCTGGTTACAAAGGCATGAACGAGGACTATTGGAGCCTCAAAGGTAAGAGAGGGAATAACTACACGAAGCTGACTCAGCTGATAGTGGCAGTTACGAGTAACCTGGTTTACATGTTGCGAGAGACTAAGCTCCTGATCAAACAATACACCCAGATCACGCACAACAGATGAAAAGGTAATGTTAGGATAGGTCTCAGCCAATATCTGCATATCCAGCTCTGCCAGGTGCCTGCGACTGTTTTGGAGGGATTTAAGAGGAGGCGATTAGAGGCCATCCATCCAGACAGAACATCTATGGCATCACACATCAGCCCAACCGAGACCATTGCTGCAGCTGCTTTGCAGTGGACATAAGATTGAATGTCATCTGCATACAATTGATGTAGGAGGCCAGATAGAGTATGCAGAGGACTGATATCAGTCGTATAGAGAATGTAGAGCAAAGGACCCAGCACTGAACCCTGAGGAACTCCAAAAGGGGCAGGAAACCAGCGAAACCGAGAAGTACCAGTAACTACACAATTGGTACGGTCAGTAAGAAAGGAGCGGAGTCATTCAAGAAGGCCGCCAGTCAAGCCAAAAGAAATAGAAAGCCCCTGAAGGAGAATAGAATGGTCAACGGACTCAAATGCTGAACTAACATCAAAAGGCGGAAGAACAGTTATCTGACCAC
>OY365814.1:35231796-35293170 GCA_959347315.1 Bimastos eiseni | reverse complement strand
TCTTTCTCTCTCTCTCTCTCTGTCTCCCTCCCTCCCTCCTCTTCTTCTCTCTCTTTCTCTCTCTTTCTCTCTCTTTCTCCTCTCTTTCTCTCTCTCTCTCTCTCTCTGTCTCCCTTCCATCCCTCTTTCTCTCTCTTTCTCTCTCTCTCTCTCTCTCTGTCTCCCTTCCTCCCTCTTTCTCTCTCTTTCTCTCTCTCTCTCTCTCTGTCTCCCTCCCTCCCTCTTTCTCTCTCTTTCTCTCTCTCTCTCTCTGTCTCCCTTCCTCCCTCTTTCTCCCTCTTTCTCTCTCCCTCTGACGTCATACCTTCGTCGTCAGGGTCCTTCGTGATCTCGATGACATGACTGATGAGTTCTTCGTCCTCTGCGTAGCGAAGGCCACTCCTCAGTGGGTCCACCCAGCGGCATTCGATCGCATTTCAGACCAGGAAGCTCTTCTTCGCTGTTCCATTGAGAGCAACGACGACGACGACGACGAAGCAGACAGAGAAGTCCAGCGTTGAAGTCGCCCTCCCCGTCGCCATGCTCGGCACTCCTCGGCCTAAACGACCACGACAACACACCGGCTGCTATTAGGCACATCACATTAATAACGTCTTAGCTGCTCCAAGGTGAACAATGTCATCAGTAAGGCGGTGGAACTGTAACATTGCACAAAATCCACAACAATCTTAATCAGTTCAAAGTCATGCATTGGATTAGATAAACCACGATCAACATACAGTTTGCAATCGTAATTCAACACATCATGTGGCGCCAGCTGCGTTTTGGAAGCGTAGGGGAAGCCAAAAAATGAATTTTGTACCCTCCTCTATTTTTGAGTGCCCTATTTCTGGGGTACAGCATACGTAAGTGCAAATGCTAGAGGCTTAGCTGTCAAAACCTCGGAGCAAAAAAGTAAAAACGTGGAACGGCCCGCAACGGCGTTCCGTCTACTTTACGGGCTGAGGCGCCGGAACGCCATTCCGGCACTCCAGGAGGTAGGTGCCGGTACGGCGTTCCGGTTTATTCTGGCTGAAATTGACTACTGATTCTCTCTCTCTCTCTCTCTCTCTCTCTCTCTCTCTCTCTCTCTCTCTCTTTTCCCTCTTTCTCTCTGTTTCTGTCTCTGTCACTCGCGCTTTCTCTCTCTCTTCTTTTCTCTCTCTCTGTCTCTCTTTGTCTCTCTCTGTCTCTCTGTCTCTGTCTCTCTCCCTCCCCCTCCCTCTCTCTCTGTCTCTCTCTCTCTTCATCTCTCTCTCTCTCTCCCTCTCTCTCCCTCTCCCTCTCTCTCTCTCACTCTCTCTCCCTCCCTCTCTCTCTCTCTCTCATTTGTTCCAATTGTCTGTCTCTGTCCGTGTCTCTGACTCTGTCTGTCTCTGTGTCTGTATTTGTCTGTAGATGAGCTGCATTGATAGATATTGGTGAATAATTGATGAACTTGATTGGAGATCCTGGCAAAAGATGACGACGGGTTGCATCGTCCTCTGTCCATTGATCCGCCTCCCTCTCTCCCTCTCTTCTTCTCTCCATCTCTCTCCCTCTCGCCTCTCTCTCCTTCTCTCCCTCTCTTCTTCTCTCACTCTATGCCTCTCTCCCTCTCTCTCCCTCTATTCTTCTCTCTCCCCCTCTCCTTCTCTCTCCCTCTCCCTCTCCCTCTCCCTCTCCCTCTCCCTCTCCCTCTCCCTCTCCCTCTCCTTCTCCCTCTCCCTCTCCCTCTCCCTCTCCCTCTCCCTCTCCCTCTCCCTCTCCCTCTCCCTCTCCCTCTCCCTCTCCCTCTCCCTCTCCCTCTCCCTCTCCCTCTCCCTCTCCCTCTCTCGCCTCTCTCACCCTCTTTCACCCTCTATCTCCCTCTTTCATTCTCTTCCTCTCTCCCTATCTCTCTCCCTCCCTTACTCTCTCCATCTCTCTCTCTCCCTCTTTTCCTTAATCTCTCCCACTCTCTTCATGTCTCCCTCTCTCTCTCTCTCTGTCTTTCTTACTCTCTCCCTCTTTTCCTCTCTTGCTCACTCCTTCTCTCCCTCTCTTCATCTCGTCCTCTCTCCGTCTCTCCTTCTCTTCTACTCTCCCTATCTCCCTCTCTCTCTGTCTCTCCATCTCTCCCTCTCTCCCCTTCATCTCTCCATCTCTCCCTCTCTCATTCTCTTTCTCTCTGTCTCCCTCTCTCCTTCTCTCCCTCTCTCCTTCTCTCCCTCTCTCCTTCTCTCCTTCTATCTCTCTCCCTGTCTCCTTCCATTCCTTGCTCACTCTCTTTCTGCCTCCCTCCGCTATTTGTCCCTCTCTCCCTCACTCTCTTTTCCTTCTTACCCCCTCCCTCTCTCTTTCTGTTTCCTCCCTTCCCTCTCTCTGCCTTCTTCCCTTCCTTCCATCCTACCTCCCTCTCTTTCTGCCTTCCTCCAATTGCCTCTCCCTTTCTCACTCTGTCCCTCTGAGTTTCCTCTGCCTCTCTTTCCAAATCTTTTTCATAGCGACATGATCATCATTGTTGTGTTGTCTGTGAAACATGTAACAAAACGTCGTCTTTGCCTTCGTGTGAGATTCGCTTCTTTCGTGACGTCGCCGTTCCAGCCAAGTTATTTCAATCGTCTGCTATTCATCAAAATTGAATCAATTAATAACATTAATTAATGCTGATGGACTGTGGTTGATATCTCACGTTTCTCTTCATCTGAAAATCAATGGCAACTAACACGCATTACTCGATGTCAAGGCAACGACTACACATGCAGTGGATATGTGGGTGGATGGGTGAATATGTGGGCAGGTGGGTGGATATGTGGTTGGGTAGGTGGATATGTGGGTGGATATGTAGGTGGGTGGGTGAATATGTGGGTGGGTGGATATGTATTTATGTGGGTGGGTGGATTTGTGGGTGGGTGGATATGTGGGTGGGTGGATATGTGGGTGAGTGAATATGTGGGTGGGTGGGTGGATATGTGGGTGGGTGAGTGAGTGGATATGTGGGGTGGGTGGATATGTGGGTGGGTGGATATGTTGTTGGGTGTGTGAATATGTGGGTGGGTTGGTGGATATGTGGGTGGGTGATTGGGTGGATTTGTGGGTGGGTGGATATGTAGGTGGGTGGGTGAATATGTGGGTGGGTGGATATGTATTTATGTGGGTGGGTGGATTTGTGGGTGGGTGGATATGTGGGTGGGTGGATATGTGGGTGAGTGAATATGTGGGTGGGTGGGTGGATATGTGGGTGGGTGAGTGAGTGGATATGTGGGGTGGGTGGATATGTGGGTGGGTGGATATGTTGTTGGGTGGGTGAATATGTGGGTGGGTTGGTGGATATGTGGGTGGGTGATTGGGTGGATTTGTGGGTGGGTGGATATGTAGGTGGGTGGGTGAATATGTGGGTGGGTGGATATGTATTTATGTGGGTGGGTGGATATGTGGGTGGGTGGATATGTGGGTGGGTGGATATGTGGGTGAGTGAATATGTGGGTGGGTGGGTGGATATGTGGGTGGGTGAGTGAGTGGATATGTGGGGTGGGTGGATATGTGGGTGGGTGGATATGTTGTTGGGTGGGTGAATATGTGGGTGGGTTGGTGGATATGTGGGTGGGTGATTGGGTGGATTTGTGGGTGGGTGGATATGTAGGTGGGTGGGTGAATATGTGGGTGGGTGGATATGTATTTATGTGGGTGGGTGGATATGTGGGTGGGTGAATATGTGGGTGGGTGGGTGGATATGTGGGTGGGTGAGTGAGTGGATATGTGGGGTGGGTGGATATGTGGGTGGGTGGATATGTTGTTGGGTGGGTGAATATGTGGGTGGGTTGGTGGATATGTGGGTGGGTGATTGGGTGGATTTGTGGGTGGGTGGATATGTAGGTGGGTGGGTGGGTGATTGGGTGGATTTGTGGGTGGGTGAATATGTGGGTGGGGGGGTGAGTATGTGGGTAGTTGTGTCGGATGGTTTGCCTGTAACTCTGCCGTCGTCATTAATAAATATTTGACTTTAGAACACAAAGTGAGGACAATTATAGTCTTTTGATTCTCGTTTCTTGCTCAACGCATTCGATTAAATTCCTAATGAATACCTAATGATATCTTCCGCTCGAAATGAAACTAAAATGAATCGAAAGCACGAGGTTAAACGGGGCAAGGGTCGTGGGGGTCATCTGGGACCGTGCGATTGAATTCCTCCCTGTCTAGACACAAAGAAGTGGTCATACTTTGCTTCAAATGTGCCACCTAAAGTCACCTGACCAATTCTGTCATGAAATGAGTTCATTTGCCGAGTATACTGTCTTTGGAATGGAGAGACGTCACGCGCAGTCAAAAGCCGAGGCTAAGAAATTACAGTGGCTAGGACTGCATAAAAATTACTCCCTCATCATCATCATCATCATTATCATCATCATTGTCGTCGTCGTCGTCGTCGTCTAGTATCATATGAGTCATGAAAATGCTGGACATAAATGTCTTCCTTGAATTGGACGAGAGTGAACGTCGACTGAGTCGGAAAGAAATCCTTCATTGGTTTGAGTATACTGAGACGCTCCTTCGTCAAATGGGGCGCAATAGAAACGCTCTTGTAACGTGTACCATGTACAGACTCACATGAAGATCGGTCTGAGATGATGGGTGTCTCCTGCAGCAGCATCATTATCCCTGTCACCAGCAACAGTAGCAGTGGCATCCTCTTCGTTCTCCTCCTCCTCCTCCTCCTCATCCGTTGGTTTGCTGAGAAATGCTCTTCGTTGCTCCTCTCTTCTTTTCTTCTCCGTCTGTCTCTGTTTATCCTCAATCCTTCTCTGCTCTTCCACCATTCGCCTCTCCTCTTCCGCCCTTCGCCATTCCGCCTCCTCCCTCCGCCTGTTCTCGTACTCCTGTTGTGCTTGCCTCGCCCTCTCGGCCGCCCTCTCTGCCCGCAGAGTTGCCTCTACAGCCATCTTCTGAGCATCTAGGACGTATCTCGACACACGAAGCACCTCGTCGCTTGCCTTCGCCAGATCCTGGTTCAATAGTTCCTTCTTAGCATGCAATTGGATCTCTTCGTAGTTCATCTTCGTCTCTACAAACATATAGGTCTTTGCTCACGACTCACGATTACAACAATCACGACAACGACGAACGCAAGAGTAATTCCTATGTAGCAACCAACCTATCGGAAACTACAACTAACTAATGATGATGATGATGATGATGATGATGATAATGATGATGATGCTGCTGATGATGATAATATCCGCTTCTTCTTTCTCTTCTTCGTTCAACCACCTCAACATAGTTTTCTACCATAACCTGCTAACTTAAAAATTGTCGCTGCAATTCCACGGCTACGTCATTAATAAAATTGTAAAAAACAAATGAACGGATGATGGATTGATGGATGGATTGATAGATGGATGGATCGATGGATTGATTGATGGATTGGTAGATGGATGGATTGATGGATGGATTGATAGATGGATGGATGGATGGATGGATGGATGGATGGATGGATGAGTGAATGGATTGATGGGTGGATGGCTGGCTGGATTGATTGATTGATGGATGGGTTGATAGATGGATGGATGGATTGATAGATTGATTGATGGATGAAGTGATAAATGGATGAATGAATGAATGGATGGATGGATGGATGGATGATTGGATGGATGGATGATGAATAGATGGATGGATGGATAAATGAATGGATGATTGGATGGATGATTGGATGGATGGATGGATGGATTGATGGATGGATGTGTGGATGAATGGATGGCTGACTGACCGTCGCTGATAATGGTCCTGGCCGTGTTGCTGAGCTTGGCTTTGTTGAGAACCGATCGACATGTGTGTTCTCTAATTGTCTTCATTGATTCTCCGATCTGGTCTAATAGAGTCTGCACTGACTTCGTGTAACTCTTGAAGCATTCCACCCGTCCGCAGATCCTTTCAACCATGATAGGTAATTGCCTCGACATGTCCAGCCGAGCATCGTCCAACTCACTCGCCGCATCCCCTAGGATGCTCCGGCTGCTGCTGCTGGTGCTGCTATTGGTGATGGTGGTGATGTGGAAGACGTTTGACTGTAACCATGTCAACAGAGTTTCCAATTCAACGAGAAATTCCTTTCCGTCAAATTCTTCTGCGTTGATCTCAAATGTTGGAACTCGGTTCCACTCGACAAGCTTCGCTGCAGCAGCCGCTGCCGCTGCTGCTGCAGCTGTTGCAGAGGCAGAGGATAAGACGAAGGAGGAGGAGGATGCGGTCGTTCTTTGAGGATCGCTGTCGTTTTGTGATGTGTCCTCGTCGTTTGGTTCGATGAGAGTCAATTCTCGCAGACGAGGTACCATCGTCGTCCTATTGTCTGTCGTCTCCTGACTCTTCTTCCTCTTCGTTCCAGCTGATCCTTTTCCCACTCTAAACCGCGAAGTGGCATCGGCCAATTGTCTCAGTTTCTTCGCTGCGGGACTTTTCTTTACAGTGGCCGAACTCCGTCGTCTGTCTGCTGCTGCCGCTCCTGCTGCCATTCCTCTTGGTTTCGTTCTCTCTACTGTGGCGGACTTTATGACCAATCGGACTCCCTCCCTCCATCGTTCCAGAGGGGCATTCGTTCCATCGACCTGTGCTCGCTCTCCAACTCCTCCTACCCTCGAGGGTGACAGACCCCCTCGGGCAGAATCGACGCCCCCCACCGACGCCGTGGTCGTCGTCGTCGTCGTCGTTGGTCCCCGAGAAGACGGTGACTGAGAAACGGAATCAGACGATTAAGAATCTTTCAATTGCAATAGCAGTAGTAGTATTATTATTAGTAACAGTTGTTGGAATATGGTAGGCCTGGTAAGGGTCTATTGTCTGACGACGGCCTATTGTTTCTGCCTGAATGTGACTTAGCCAGGATGAGTCTTGTTATTGATCTATTATCCGCTCTTTGTATATGCCAACCTCGTATTGAATGTTGCCAGTTGAATGCAACACATTATCCGTATCAATAAAACTAGTTTCTCTTAACCTTGTCGCCATCTTAATGCAGTGTAACATATATAGTCTGATGTAATTGTAATCGTAATCTCCAAACTTCTAAAGCGCTACCAGAGAGCAAAGCGCAGTGCATCAGCTTATTCACGAGCGCTGGAATGTCAATCGAAAGAAATTCTCAGCGTCAAAATACGATTATTTTATGAGCTCTCTATCAGAGTCTAATTTTGAAGTCCACCTGTTTCATTGAGCAGAAGAAGTCTACTTCTTTGTCTGCATTCGATTGCATGCGGAGTACAGAGAGGACTTTCCGATCAGGTCATTGATCTAATTCACACCAATCAGATGTAATTAATAAGCCCAGTTAATCAGATGCCTCTGCTGATTGGCTGCTTTAGCCGCCGTCAGCTGACGAATAGTAGACTCTTGTTTCAGATATCAGATAGTCATGGTCGGCGTCTGAGTCGTTGATTCGTCTGATTCACAGAAAATGCCTCCTTACAATAAATTATTGTATCGCGCTTAGTCAAACCGATTTCCGTTCAATTTGAAACTGTACGACCAGGATTAAGTAACGTAGGCTTATAGCGCGTTCGCAAGGTTAAGGCATAAAGTCATTTCATAAACAGATACTTCTAGGATAATAAAAAACGAAGTGCACTAAATGATTCAAGGCGCATTTATATTTTGACAGAAGGCTATAATATAATCTACGACTGTGCATTACTAAAAAAAATTATGAAGCGCTTAATGATTGAAATTGCGTCTACGTACTCAAGTTGAGTGGACTCAGCTTAATATGTAATCGGTTCAAGGCACGACATCTAGCGGAACGACGCCAGGCCGAAATGCATGCAATTCTCTTCTGACGTTCCGTTACTATGTTTCACAGAAAATCTTAAGTAATTAACAAACATGCCTAACACGCACGCGCAGATAAGTAGCACATGTGATTAAATTTAATTGCTATGTTTATGCAGAATATCGGGAACTTTACAAATCGACAGAATATCTCAATGCGAGTGAAACGGCCTCTATCCAGCACAGGCCTATCCAGCCAGCGATTGATTTTCCCGCTGGGAAGATAATATGTTTTATTATGCGGCTGTTATAAGTGGAAGACGATGAAGTTATCTGCCATTCGAATTCTCTTCGCTGTTGGTATCTTCCAAGGTTAGACTATCATTTAATTCACCCATTTGGGCATTTCTTCATCAGCGTCTTCACTAAGTAGGCTATCAATAGGGACTATGTATATTATATAAAGGCTATCCTATCGTCTATCGGTCAATTTGTTCGCCGTGGTTGCAGCCAAAGCCAGTCAGAGAATGCAATCTGTCATGCAAAAAGTATTGAGTAAAAGTATTGTGAAAGAAGTTTGAAATAGTATTTTGGAGAATTCAAAGTAGACCTACTTTTCCAAAATAATGTTAAAAATACTTCTCAAAAATAAAGTTTACAAATTTCCATTTGCCAAAATTAATTTTTTAATTTTTCAAGGCTTTAAATTCAATTTGAATATAGATGTCATATAGAAACTTTTTAAAACTCTGGTCACACAAGCATCTTCAAGGTGTGTTACATCAGGATATGCACAAGAGTCGTGTGCTTGATCCTCTTTAGATTATACTAGCCTTACTTACAGCCCAGCTTCGCCCCTCATTGACTTTTGAACTGAGCTTCGGCCCTGGAATACGCCCCGATTGCTAATGTTATATATGGCGACTGGCGAGAGCTTCCAGGGAAACACTGATCATTATATAATTAGGGCTTCAGAGCGCAATTATAACTGAAGATCACGGCTGTGTAATAGCAGTTGCGATATGTAGCTGGATGATGTTGTCGTTAAAGCTAAGGTAGAGTGAGAGCCTTTGAAGAAAAGGTCAGAAGAATTAATATTTTTCCTTAAATGCTTGCGGACACCAACGGTGAGGAAATCCTGATTGTGAATGGTATTTAAGAGTTGCGTTGGTTGGCGGTCATCTGTGTGATATGGTATTGTGTATATGACTTTGAGCATCTGGAAGTGAGCGAGGGGAAAATGATAATGAACAGTAACAGTTGTTTGTCGTCAGCGTATGTTTGGTGATCAACAGAAGATGGGCAAATGGTTTGATGAGTGGGGAGATGTACAGATGAACAACAGAGGACCAAGAACAGAACCTGGAGGAACACCGCAGGTGAGGCTGTTCCGGACTAGATAAGTGACCAGCGGCATTGACAATGAAAGAGCGTGAAGAAAGGTATGACATTATGACTGGTCCCAGATAGGGCAGTTACCGGCACTATCAAAGATTCCAAATTCAATAGAGAGGAGAGGTAGGCTATTTGAGGAGAATACTCAGGATAGCAGTGGCTATTTCATCATCGATGTAGGTACAAATGATTAATTGAAATGTTTTTACTAAGGTCGTCTTTCGTCATTTGCCTCTGAGAGGACGTAAGTTAATTTCGAGTGCAATTTGCAATCTGGGTAGAGAATGGCTGCTCCTGAATTCATGAGTGCTCTCTTGAGTTCTCGCTATGAGACCGCGATGTTTTATATAAATGTAAGCTGATTTTAATAAGGGCGTAACCGGAAATCGCCTCGGACATTCGCCTCAGCCGAATATTGAACTATTTGGAAGTATTTGCCTGGGCAAATATTACCTCCGCAAATAACTAAAAATAAATTTTTTTTATAAAATAAGTTTTTTCATAAAAAATATTTTTTCATCAAATAAATTTAGTACTAACGGACTTACTTGTAAGTTATTGATTAATTAAACAAGAACTTAACATTCCATTGAATTTTCTTTAAAATAATGATGTTAATTAATATATTTTAATTTCTTTTGGTTGCATTCCCGAGGCAACAAAATCAGTAATTCTCCCACTTGAATTGGCTCCATCCACTTATCGGTAAACATTAGAGAGTAAAGACGTCGTTGATAACTTCATAATTCAAATTTTCTAACAAGGTTTTACATTTTTTTCACAAAAAATTTATTAAATAATAAATATATTGTTATAGCCTAGAGTGCGATGATACGCTGTAAGAAGGATATTGCTATAGACTGCGTTGACTATAGATAGTTCTGCGTAGTTGTACACGTTAACTGGCAGTTAGTTGGCAGGTTAACTACGCTTTTCTACGGATGGTACTCGCTTCTCGAGTCGCTGGCCAGATTTACCGCTACTATTCGGTTTGTACCCGGATCCGGCAAATAGTGAATCCAAATACTCGGATTGGGTACTCGGTAGAAATTGTCTACTCGGTTATGCCCTAATTTTAATGTTAATTTATCATAAATTTTTATCTGGCTATTGGCATGCTTTTGTTGCGGATTGGGAAGTCCATTGGATGAAAAGTAGTCACGTGAACTGGGAACTGAAGATGATGATGATTGTGTGTGTGCGTGTGCATGTGTGAGTGTGTGTGTGTGATGGTTGATTTGGTGATGGTAATTATCCATACGGTCATCTGTTGCTGTTGTTGATGTCTGTCAATTTCATGGGCTTCTGTCTTCCCCTATCTCTCCCCCTATCTCTTTCTCTCTTTCCCTATCGCTGTATCCTATCTCGCTGTCTGTCACTCTCTGTCTGGCTCTGTCTGTCTCCTCTCCTCTCCTTCTCTGTCTGTCTCCCTCTGACCCACATGCATAAACCGAGTCTTGCTTTCGTCTGCCATGCAGTGGTGGCGCCGATCCTGCTGCTGCTGCTGCTGCAGCTGCAAGAGTCAACAATTCTCTCTTCCTCTTCATCATCTTCATCATCATCGTTGTCATCACCATCAGCATACTTTTAGTAATTTCCCAGAAGAACCGCGCCTTGTCGCATACTGGCCGATGCATGTCGCCACCAATCGGATGATGATGATGATTATGATGACGACGATGATGATGATGGCCAGCTCTGTCTGTGCATCACTTCTGTTCATGTCAATAAGATTCTGATGTTTGCTTTATCGGCTCTAGCGCCAAAAATCTACACACTAAGCCTATATATAAATAATATGTATATTATATATATATATATATATATAATCCGAGTATTGCCTTCATTTAGTTTTATTATATAAATCATATATATGAATGGGTGTGTGATAATGCCTGACAAATGGAGCGGTCGCTTGTGTGCTCAACTACTCAACTATGGCTTTAAGTATAGACAGACCGTATGTGTGTGAGAGAGAGAGAGACAGAGAGAGAGACAGACAGACGGACAGAGATAAAGAGAGACAGACATACAGACATATATAGACAGACAGACGGACGGACGGGCGGACGGACGGACAGACAGACAGAGAGTAAAACTATAGCTAATTTTTTTCAGAAAAGCTCCTTTATTAATAATTTTCGTACATCTAAGCAGTGGACGCATGTCGATTGACACCATTGCAATTCACTGGAAAATTGTTTTTGGGACTAAGTGTAACAGAAACTGTTATAGGCCTACACGACTGTTACCGTCATTTCATCCCAAGTGCATAGGCGTACTTTTCAGTGATAGGAAGGTTACCCGGAGCCGTACTTTTTGACTGGAGAGTTTAGTACTCTCTCTCAGTTTTCCAACTCAGAAGAAACAATGCCCATTATTATTTCCCTGGAGAAAGTGCTTCGTTTCAGACCCTCAAAACAAAATCAATTAAACAACATCATCAGATTATAATTTTCATTGATATTATTATTATCATTAGTAGGGCTATTATCACCATTATTGTTGTTGCTCTTATAATTTATATGATAATGATAATTAATAATAAAATAATAATAATCAATTCTAATCTAAGAACGATTTAAAACAAACCTGGTCTACTATTAAATCAATACTAAAAGTAAAGACTACTGATTCGTTAATTAAATGTTTGACCTGCAATGGGTCCGTTATCACTAACGCTGAAAAATGTAATGCCTATTTCACAAATATAGCGCAGGACCTGGTGACCAAGATGCCACCTCCTATTAATTCAGTAACTTCTTATTTACCCACTCACTGTTTATCCTCTTTTGCAATTTATCCAACTTCTATGGAAGAACTACTCTCCCTAGGTCATTCACTGAAAACCACCAGCAGTTCGGGCCCAGATTATATAAATCCCAGTCTTATCAAACCATTACTGCCTCTTATTGCCAAACCACTAACAGATATTATTAACTGCTCTTTGAGAACTGGCATAGTACCTAGCCCACTAAAGATAGCTAAGGTGACACCTATTTTTAAACAGGAAAATAAAGATGATGTTGCTAATTATAGACCAATTTCTATTTTACCCTACTTTTCTAAATTATTTGAAAAAGTTATGTATGTGCGCCTCTATGATTACATCAATAAAAAAGGTATACTCTGCCCATTTCAACACGGTTTTCAACCGGGCCATTCCACTGTAATGTCACTAATTAATATAAAGGATAGTATATCGGCCGCAATAGATCGCAATGAATATTCTTTAAGCATATTCTTTGATATTGCGAAAGCTTTCGACACAGTTAATCATGATATCTTACTCATTAAGCTAGAAAATCTTGGTATTCGTGACATAGCACTTAATTGGTTCAAAAGTTACCTTAGCCATCGATATCAGCAGGTAAAATGCAATGCCTTTCTATCATCGCTCAGGCTACTAAAATAAGGAGTTCCGCAAGGCTCCATCTTGGGACCATTACTGTTCTTAAGTTTCATTAATGATCTGCCTAATGCTTTTTCCATGCTTCCATTTTTGCTGTTTGCTGACGACACAAATATCTTTGCTTCCCATAAATCCTACGAAAAATTATTTGAAATAGTTGATCATGAACTAGAGAATGTTAATGACTGGTTCAAATCAAATAAGTTCTCGTTCGTTCGTTCGTTCTCGTTTATTGCAGCCATAGCAAACGGTACATGCAGTTAACAAACAATACAGATTATAAACTATAGGCTACAAAAGGCACTCCAAAAGGGATCGAAATCCCGCTAGCAGGGACACCCAAGTAGCTGAAATTAGCAAGAGGAAAAAGAAATAAGATATACGTCAATCAATATTAGTTCTAATTCTACCTCGAGAGGGCTAGGATCATCGAAACAATTAGACAGTCATAAACGCAAACAAATTACCAACAAACCCTCAGCAACAAACAGAATCTTAAAAAATTAACTTAACTAAAGCGGTTTGTGAGCCCGGACGACGGGTGGTGGACCAAAGGCGAGCGAGTGACCAACTGCCCCGTTTGATAGTTGTGGAAATCATATCATCGAGACATTTCATTTATTAAAAAAGTACGCAAATTATTTTTAACGTATAAGGGTTGATGGACGAACGGATTTCAAGCGAAATAGCGTTCTAGACCTGCGGACCTGAAGATTTGAGACTGAATTTACGGAGATTTGTTCGGGCTCTATCATAGCGGTAAGCGCGGGAGTTCCTTATGCAGTAGGCATGGGTGTCGGAGCCCACGGATAAATAATTTAGGAACACTGATGGTAGTAGACCGCGCTCATAGCGGTAAAAAAATGCCTATTTGAAGAATTCTAATTTTTTCTTATTTTAGAAGCTGCAAATCTTTAAATAATGGGTCAGTATGTGCAACTCTATGGGCACCCGCAACCAGACGTATCGCTCTTTTTGTAGCACCACTAGTTTAGTGAGCCCTGACTTATAATTTGAGGACCAAATTAAATTACAATAATTTAAGTATGGATAAATCAAGGTGTGGTTCTCATTGAATGTCACTAAGACAAACTACATTTTATTTAGTTACCACCGCAAACAGATCCCTCAAATCCAAGGAACGCTTACTTTAAATAACATACCAATACCGAAAGTCGTAACAACCAAGTTCTAAGGTGTTCAAATTGATCAACACCTTACATGGAATGATCATGTACAACACATTTTCAATTAAAATTGCAAAATATTTAGGAATAATGGCTAGGGTCATGCACCTGATTCCACTAAGTACACGAATAAGCCTATACTACACGATGATCCACCCTTACTTAGCATACTGTAACATCATCTGGGCTTCAAACTATCCTTCAAGATTAAGATACCTTAGTATTTTACAGAAGAGAGCTATCGGCATGATCAATGGTATACACTTCCTTGCTTCATCTCAAACCATCTACATTGAACTTGGTATTTTGACTATTGAGCAATTGACCACTTACCAAACCCTTGAATTCATGTATAAATATACTCACAGTCAACTACCCGTTGTGTTTGATAACTACTTTCCCTCCCTTTCTGTTATAAACCCATACAGTCTACGATCCTCCGCCAACTACAGACCTGTGTTTTCCAAAACTAATACACGAAAGTTTTCAATTAGATACTTCGGTCCAAAGGCTTGGAACAACTTACCAAAGGAAATACATTCCTGGAAACATCTTGGTTCTTTTAAAAAAAGAATACGCGAACATTTGAACATTTGAATATTTCATCAATTCTGGTTATGTGTTCACCTATAGATATATAAACTTATTGTCATTATGCACATAGTTAACTAGTTAAGAATTTTTTTCCATGTTTCAATGTCTTATCAACTGCCATAATTACTTGTCGTATTAGGGTGACCCGAGTCACCCGACTACGGGACTTGTGTCCTTTTTGGGGTTTCTTCCTTGTTGGCTCCTTTTCCTTAAAAAATCTAGATTTGAATTATACTTGTAGTACTTGCTTGGATCAGTTGTTATGTTGTTAATAATTATGATTATTATTGATATTATTATTTCCGAGGTAGAAATAATTCATCAGGAGCAAAAACTTAGTTTAAGCAGCATTGTAAGGTCTGCTCGTTCAGTTAAGATTATTTGTTCATCATCTGTGCCTATGACTTCAATCAACACCCCTTCGCCAATCAGTTAAGGAAAGAAAGGAAGTCTTAGCTTTAGATTAAATATCATAAACTAGAAT
The DNA here is from genome assembly GCA_959347315.1 of Bimastos eiseni. NCBI lineage: Eukaryota > Metazoa > Annelida > Clitellata > Crassiclitellata > Lumbricidae > Bimastos > Bimastos eiseni. Next base: position 35,278,403 of record OY365814.1, on the reverse strand, counting down.
TTGAGGGAGATGTTGAGCTAATCTCTTCTCGTTCATTATTAGGTCTTCTAAATAGGACTGTGTGATAATCTCCACATTTTCCGAGTTGCGTTGTTTAAACAAACGGAAGAGTGCCGTAGCTGATGTTGCTCTTAGGATCAGTCTATTTGCTTTAGCCTTCGAAGAGGAAGACAAGAAGAAGGAGAACGACGACGACTACGAGGAGGAGGAGGAGGAAGAGGAGAAGAAGGAGGAGGAGGACGACGAGGAGGAAGAGAAAGGAAAGGAGGAGGAGAGGAGGAGGAGAAAGAGGAGGAGATGGAGGAGAAGGAGAGGAGGATAAAAAGGAGGAAGCGGAGCATGAGGCGGAGGAGGACAAAAAGGAAAAGGAGGAGACGGAGAAGGAGGTGATGCATTGGTGTATGAATGAGTTAATGCTGCAGTAGTGTCTGCTTCTGTTTGTCTGTTCAAGTGGCAACCAGTCAGCCTCCGTCTATCGTTCGTCATCCGCTTCCTCCTCTGCGCATATTTCGTCCGGATGAACAGATTGATCTTGACTGTGACGCCAAAGGTCAACCAATCATACGGTAAGCACCATTTCATTCATTTGTCTTTCTTCCATCCCTTCTTCCATTTCTCGGTTTTCTTCCAATTCCTTGTGTTTAGTCCGAGCAGAATTCTCGTTTCGATCAGTTTCATAATTGCGAGATTTCTCAAGCACTCAGAAGGTGAGTCCTGGGAAGCAGTTATTTATAGGCGCTGAGTCAAAACAAAGTCGATGGACGGAGATTTTTAATCCAGAGAGTCAGTCAGGCAGACAATCAGGCGATACAGGTGGATGGAGTTTAGAGTTAAAGCAGCGATGGAAATACATTCTATTCCATTTACGGATTTATAAAGCGCCTCTTACAGTACAACTCTAATCAGAGGCGCTCCCTGTGCGAAAAAACCATAGAAAAGAAAAGTCTTAAGAGAACGAGCAGAAACAGTTGTATTACTAGATACGATTGCAGCACGAGTCAAAGCAGGAAGACTGTTCCATAGCAAAGGGCCAACAGAGAGATAGGCACGATGCTGAGCTGAGGGAGTTCTAGACCGAAGTACTATAAGGTCATGACGGTCTAAAGAGCGAAGAGGACGTCCGGTGGTAGCCGAGATAGGTTGCCTGATAAGATCACAAAGATGGCGTGGAGCTTGACCCAGAAACGCTTTGCATGTAAAAAGAGGATTTTGAACTGAATCCTATCAGTTAGGGGAAGCCAACGAAGATAGAGATATGTGAGAAACGAATAAGACAGGCAATCAAGCGGGCAGCTGCGTTGAGTACAGACTGGAGCGGAGTGAGGCGGAGTTTTGGTAGGCCGATGATGAATGAGTTACAGTACAGTAGTCAATGCGGGACGGATGAAGGTATGAACCATGGGCGAAAATATTATTGAGGACACAGATCGTCGGACGGCGCGTAGTCGCCGCAAATGATAAAAGCTGGACCGAGAGAGATTAGAGATATACATGTATGTGTCCATGTTAGGGAGAGGGATAACTCAAGATATGATTTTGGGAAAGAGCAATGTTTTGAGCGTTTAGTGAAAGACTTTTGAAGAGATGGCAAGATGTAATCGAAGTCTTCGTAAGTTTTCGTAGAATGAATAGATTATACCAGAGTATAAGATATTTGTCGTATTAGAGTTTGTTCAAAGAAAGAGGGGTGGAACAGCGAAGTCGTATCATTATATGCCGAGGAGGAGGATGAGGAGGAGGAGGAGGAGGAGGAGGAGGAAGAGTAGCAGGAGGAGGAGGAGGAGGAGGAAGAAGAAGAGTAGCAGGAGGAGGAGGAGGAGAAGGAAGAGGAGGAGGAGGAGGAAGAGGAAGAGTAGCAGGAGGAGGAGGAGGAAGAGTAGCAGGAGGAGGAGGAGGAGGAGGAAGAGTAGCAGGAGGAGGAGGAGGAGGAAGAGTAGCAGGAGGAGGAGGAGGAGGAGGAGGAGGAAGAGTAGCAGGAGGAGGAGGAGGAGGAGGAGGAAGAGTAGCAGGAGGAGGAGGAGGAGGAAGAGGAGGAGGAGGATAGGATGAAGGTGTTGCAATTGTTTTGTAGATATGGATGGTTAAAAGATGGAGTTCCGATAGATGAGAGATCTCGTCCGAATGTTCAATTTCTGGCCGAGAACCGGATTCGCATTCTGAGTGCCTCAGTTTTCGATGAAGGTCTCTACACGTGCCATGCCTCGAATGACCTTGGAACGGCTGTCTCCAACGAGGCTCGTCTTCTGAAGGCCGTTCTAGGTCCGTTCCTTCGCCCAGGTCGTGACGAGCGCCTCTATTCCGTTGAAGTCTACTCATCGCTGAGACTCGAGTGCAGTGCTCCCCTCACTCTACCCATCGCTGCCTTCAGTTGGGTGCTGGCTGGAGGAGCAATCGACGACCGACCAAACAAACTCAGCGAATCGAAGAGGATTCAAATCGATCCAGTGACAGGTCAAGACAGTTCAACACATCGGATCTCGTTCTCTTCATTTCCATTTCTCAATTTACGTCTAACGCGCATTGATTTATTTTAAAAATCGTAACTTAAGGAAGAAAGTAAGATGGCGACAGAGACCAACGAGTGACAGCATCTAACCCTCGGAGGCTTGGACTGTTAGTCTGTTACAAGTTCTCTTTGCACACAATGCCTGATCGATCTACAAGTGACAATGTGGCATTTGGTCTAAAGCAAGAACTGTATTGAATCTAACATTGTTGTTGTCGTCGTTCCATGTTCAGTATCTTCAAACTGATCTGAGTGCATTGAGCCACTTATTTAGCGCATTTTGTGCCTCACATATGTGCTACATACTACGACTCTTAATAGCGTTTCTCAACAACGATTGCTTAATATGTAAGGCAGTCTGTGAATGTTTGCTGAACAGAAGAAGAGATGCGTTAAAGTGTGTCATGGAGGCAGTTCGAAGTGAAAGGTCATCCAAGATTCAATTAGTAAATGAACGATATATATACTCTTCTGCAGTTGATCCACGAAGGTATCGCGGCACCTGCATATCTCCATCCCAACAGATCATCAACAACAATCATTTTGACTTGGTAGTCCTGCAGGAACATAGGCTGCCTGATGATGATGATGATGATCGATGCCCAATAGAGTGTCATTATGTCACCAATGATGTCCCTGTGTTTGTGTTTGGTTTGTGTTATGGTCGTCATTCGTTGATCTGTTTATGCGTGTGGCACAGTTGTCGATTGGTTCGAGCGGTCGACCCTCGTCCCAAGCGTCACTATGTAAGGACCTTGAGCAAGTCTTTCGCGCACAATTGCTCTGCAGTAGGTCTACAACTGCGTCGTCGAGGCATGTGTTTGCACTTCTGAGCAAAAAATGTTGGAAGATGGTCGATATGAAATAACCGTTGTATTGCATTGTATTGTATAAAACAGGTGACCTCTGCTTCTCGTATTCAAAAATTTCGGATGCAGATGGTGTCTACAAATGCGAAGTCTTCAATCCATTTCTCGATCTTCGAGCGAGTGGATCCTATTCAAGAGTCAGCGTCAATCAACGTAATAAACTTAATTACAAATTCTCATCATTCTACTCGTAAGGCTCATCTTCTGCTATTTCACAGTGACTACGATGACGATGACGACGACGACGATGAAGACGATCGTAAAGTAGTTGCTTGTGGCTGCAGACTAACTGGAGTCTTTCCGAATGCTTAATCATCTTCCGCTTGGCTCCGAGTGATGGAGCGGTGGGGGAGGGTGCGTTAAATGAACTGTGTTGATCTGTTTGTTATTTAGGTGGTAATTCAATTGGAGCAAGTCCTTCTCCACTTCCATCATCACTGCAGCTGTCTCTTCCTCCTTCCATTCTCTTCTTTACCAAATACGTCGTCGTTCTCGAACAATCGACGGCCAACTTGCGTTGCTTCTTCTCTGGATAGTATGTATAATCGATGGATCTCAGCCAAAACTCAACTCAGTGAAAATTTTTACCAATCGAGCGCTACATGAAGGCGCCTGTATTAGGAGTTAGATTACTATATATGGTGGCGCTATATAAGTGCTCCGTTGCATTTCATTACTAGTTAGCCCTTTCAGTTCAGCTCTATAATTGTTTTACTTGGCAGTAGGAACTGTGAAAGGGAGTCAGCATAGGCGAGAACCCAACGAGAGTAACTGTACAAGGCCTCCTATTCTCTCTTCATTTCATCTGGGTTCCTCGTTTTCTTCTGTAGTCCTGAAGTGACGATCAGTTGGGAGAGACTCGACCGAACTCCGCTGCCAATCGATCGATATGAAATTGGTAACTTTGGCTCTGCTCTGAACATTCTGGACGCTCATACGTTGGATGAAACCGATTATGTTTGCATCGGTCGTAATGACGCTGGAGAGGAAGAGCAGATCGTTCGTCTTTCGGTTGAAGGTCAGTCGATCGTCTACGAATGAGGTTTAATGCTCAGTTTCTGATCTCTTCTAACCTATCTAACAATTAAAAACGATCTGCTACTAATGAAATGCACCAATAAAGTGAAGAATTAAGTCGATTCATCATCAATAACGTTAGGATCCTAAAAGGAATAACAGGAGTTTGTCGGAATGTTCGTTCGTTAATGACATGTGCATGATTAGAACATATTTCACGAGTGTTACATTTGCAAATTGTGTCTCTTGAACTTCTTTGACCACCCACATTATCTAACTTTGTTTGCCAACAGACTGAGCCATGTTTCCCAATTCATCTCATCTGATGGTGCTGGTATACTTGCAATTTAATGACACTGCGTGGTAACGAAGAACATTAGCGTCGCCTTCCTCCCTTATCCAGGCTTGGGACTGGCACCTGACAGAGTAGGCCTATAACCAGTGGCGGAGTTTCGTCTGATCGTTGATATCGTCTTTCTTTTATTGTTATTTCATCTGTTGACGAAGCTGCATATTGTACGACACATTAATTAGACCTACAATACGCACGCGTCATCTGTTATATTCAGCTGAAGTAGGCCTACATATGTAGGGCCCTAACTCCGATTTCTAAATCCATGCTGAACATGCCAATAAAGACAATTTATGTGGCGCTGTAACGTGGCCATACCGCTATAAGGGCGCCTAAGCAGAACTCGACACAATCGTCATTATGATCACCCTCGTCTGATCATCATCTTCAGCCAAAAGTGTCACTCGATCCTCATCTCTAATATTCGGCTGAAGTAACTCTGATGATTTCTGAAAGAATGCTGAACATGCCATGCAGTGTCATGATCCAGTGTCATGATCCAGTGTCATGATCCAGTGTCATGATCCAGTGTCATGATCCAGTGTCATGATCCAGTGTCATGATCCAGTGTCATGATCCATGGCAGACGATATACATGTATATCGTTTACGTTTTCAGCCGCACCTCAGTTCATATCGCCACATCACCAGTTGAATGATCGTCCTTACGACATCAATGCAACAGACGGTGATTCGGTGACCTTTAACTGCCAACCTTACGCTGACCCCACAGCACAGGTCACGTGGTACAAGAACGCCATTCCAATTAACTGTAAGGCACATTTCGATATTATCTTCTGCAGCAAAGACTTAATGCATTCTCTACTCTATGATTTTATCCCATCATTATAAATGACTGTATGCACGAATGTTCAGACCGTCACACATACAAACAGTTGGGGCAAATGTTACAAAAGGAACCCATTATAATATATGATTATATTATTATTATAGACTTTATGCTTTCATCCATGTACTGATGACGGAGGTCCCCAGTGGTTAAATTCAGTCGAATCTAAGATCTAGAACCTCGGATTTGAGATCCACCACCTCAACCATGAGATTCGCCACCTAAAAACACGTTTTGGTTCAAGATTTTACCTTACGCAACTTGTTTTGCAAATTTTGGCTCATCCTAATACCAAAGAGCGAATGCAAGATTCGCCATTTATAAATAAGTGGACATCCGGCAAAACCCTTGATGAGAAATCTAACCAATGGGAAATCTAACCAATGAGAAATCTAAACAATGGGAAATCTAAACAATGGGAAATCTGACCAATGGGAAATCTAACCAATGAGGAATCTGACCAATGAGAAATCTAACCAATGGGAAATCTAGCCAATGAGAAATCTGACCAATGAGAAATCTGACCAATGAGAAATCTGACCAATGAGAAATCTGACCAATGAGAAATCTGACCAATAAGAAATCTGACCAATGGGAAATCTAACCAATGAGAAATCTGACCAATGTGAAATCTAACCAATGAGAAATCTAACCAATGGGAAATCTAGCCAATGAGAAATCTGACCAATGAGAAATCTGACCAATGAGAAATCTCACCAATGAGAAATCTCACCAATGAGAAATCTGACCAATGAGAAATCTGACCAATGGGAAATCTAACCAATGAGAAATCTGACCAATGGGAAATCTAACCAATGAAAAATCTAACCAATGGGAAATCTAACCAATGGGAAATCTAACCAATGGGAAATCTAACCAATGGGAAATCTAACCAATGAGAAATCTAACCAATGAGAAATCTAACCAATGAGAAATCTAACCAATGGAAAATCTAACCAATGAGAAATCTAACCAATGGAAAATTTAACCAATGGGAAATCTAGCCAATGGGAAATCTAACCAATGGGAAATCTAGCCAATGAGAAATCTAACCAATGGGAAATCTGACAAATGAGAAATCTGACCAATGGGAAATCTAACCAATGAGAAATCTGACCAATGAGAAATCTGACCAATGAGAAATCTGACCAATGAGAAATCTGACCAATGGGAAATCTGACCAATGGGAAATCTAACCAATGGGAAATCTAACCAATGGGAAATCTAACCAATGAGGAATCTGACCAATGGGAAATCTAACCAATGGTAAATCTAGTCAATGAGAAATCTGACCAATGAGAAATCTAACCAATGAGAAATCTAACCAATGGGAAATCTAACCAATGAGAAATCTGACCAATGAGAAATCTGACCAATGAGAAATCTGACCAATGAGAAATCTGACCAATGGTTCCCCATTTGAAGCAAGACGCTTCGTCTCAGAAGAAAGAAAACAACTAACATGCAACATGAAAACTTTTACTAGTTTCAGAATTGTTTCCTTGGCTGATGTGCAGCAGGTACCAAGGAAGAATTACGTCATCCCCTTAATAGTTAGATTAGGTTTCGTCACTTCCTGCGGACAGAGGCGCCATCGTTAAGAGGCTATGGGGGCCGAGGGTCGTCTTCCGTTCCCCTCCCGTAAACGGCCTCTCTAATCCTCTTCCCGCGTATGGTTCATCTTATACAGTCGACTGTTCTACAGTTTCAGCCGAGACGAACAACATTCAGCTGCGGAGTGATGAGAGTGGTGGAGGTTCATCGATCGTCATAAGACGTCTTTGTAAGAACTGTTCCTACGACGAAGTATTTGATGGCATTGGATCTACTGTCATCCAGTGCAAAGCCAGTAACATCCATGGATCGATCTACGCCAATGGATTCATCAACGTTCTTGGTAGGACAAATATAACGATTATGCTTTACTAGTTATAGGCCTACTATTAGAACCGTCGGCTAACTGTTGGTGAAATTGCTTTAAAGGTTCACCAAATGCGTTTTAAAAACCGCTGCAATCAAGTAGTCAGGCAAACAAATTATGGTGAATAAGGCAGATCATAATCAGATGGTGTTAGCCTACATACATACATTTCTCGAGTAGTTTAAACTTTCATTAGACTAAATTATATAAATCTGTTCAATATATATATATATAATATTGCAATAATGACGCTCTCATTCTGTATTATTCTGCTCTAATTTCAGATAGAACCCGCATAATTGTTGGACCGACGGATCAGTCTTTCGAGTTGTGGGCGAATATAAGTTTTGGCTGCCAAGCAGTTTCTGATCGAGCGACATCTGCTCTCAGCTACGACTGGTACCACAACGGTTCTCTGATCTCCAACGTAGATGATCCATCGATTGTCTTCTACGATTTCGGTGGAACTCTTCACATCACGACCGCTCATGACGAAGACCGTGGCATGTCTAGAGTGGGAACCTACCTATGCAGGGTCTCCAATGGCTATTCTGTGGCAGAAGCTGGTGCCAATCTCGTTCTCTTTATCGTAGGTCAGTTAGTCTGTCGAAACACTTTCTTTCCTCTTTTCATTAAGTTTCAATCGTTGAAGATTGACGAATTAGCGATGTTCCAGTTGTATGCAATCGTCAAATCAGACCTAATGGCGCTTCAGCAAGTTTTCGATACGTTTAGAACCGTGCAATCTGTATATATTGACAAATACAGCTATAAATATTCCTCTTTCTTTGTATATGTCTGTCTGTCTGTCTGTCTGTCTGTCTGTCTGTCTGTCTGTCTGCCTGTGTTATCAACAGTACACAGAGGATAGTATTAGCTGCCCTTTAAATTTCGTCTGTTTCTGCAGATAATACATTAGAACCTCCTTTCATCATAGTCGCCTCACGTGCAGGCGCAGCCATCATGCGTAGGCCTATGTCTATACATAGCTGACGATCGATCAGAAGGGATCCTTAATTATCGGACATCTTATGCATTTATATCAGTGTTTCAATGAGATCCAGTTCCCTGTGATCTTTCAAGTGGACCAGATGACCAGCAAATGATTTTAATCTCTGGCATATAATGATCATTTTGTCTTCTAGATTTCGATCAGAGAGCAACCACGTTGACTCTCGTCTGGTTGCTGACGCTGTTGTTGCTTCTGCTGCTCTTGTTTCTTCTTCTACTTTGTTGCATCGGATGTTGCTATAAGTTTCGAGCGTCAGACAAATACAACGGTTGGTTGAGTTCTGTCTTCTGCGTGGCTAAACTATACTCTCACTCGATTTCGTCTTGATAAAATGAAGACCAGAGTGTAAGTAATTGCTGAAACTACTGATTCACAAATGACGCCGGTTAAGACGGTAACAGGTAGAGATAGGCTACCAACTGACGCAGGTAATTCAGACGGTGGTAACGGGTAGAAATAGGCTACCAACTGACGCAGGTAATTCAGACGGTGGTAACGGGTAGAGATAGGCTACCAACTGACGCAGGTAATTCAGACGGTGGTAACAGGTAGAGATAGGCTACCGGGTACCAACTGACGCAGGTAATTCAGACGGTGATAGCAGGTTGAGATGGCGAATGTCGAGAGCTCAACTGAAGGAGGTAACTCGATGGAGGCAAAGCAAGCATTACTTAAGACAGTGTCCTCCTTTCATAAAACCTAAGCGTGTAAATATCTTAAGTATATATCAGTGATTCAGTTAAACACATTTTGGAATTGATGGACTGATTTATCTATTTTCAGTCGACGAGAAAGAGAAGCAGAACGGCCTGGACCCTGAAACAGAGTTGGCTGACATTGGCTTCAAAGTCTACATACGGACGTAAGTAGGCCTGACTTAGATACTTTCAACTCTATTGTCATCTTTAAACGACAGTCACATTTACTGCAGCGTATACAACGAGTCAATGTCCTCAAAAGCTCTGGGTGGCTGAACTGCGTGTTGCAGGTACATGGTAGTAGGGTTATCATATTGACCATGTAGGTTATATACCTCCGTATCCTTGTGGATAAGATACCACTATCACCTAATACAATTGACAATTACCTTAGCCCACATGTTCTGACCTCGTTTGCTATTTATCCGACCACACCTGATGAACTTGTCAGCCTAAGTAACTAACTTAAAATCACCAACAGCTCGGGATTGGATGACCTCAATCCTAGCCTAATTAATCCCATACTAAGTGTCATTGCCTCGCCACTAGCCCTTATAATTAACTGCTCGTTCTCATCTGGCATTGTTCCCAGCAACCTGAAATTGGCTAAATCACACCAATTCGCAAACAAGGACCCAAGGACAGTATTTCCAACTATAAGCCTATATCAATCTTACCTGTCCAAATTATTTTAAAAGGCCATGTATGTACGTTTCTTTATTTGGAGGATTTATATAGCGCCTCTTCAAGACATCTACTCAGAAGCGCTCCCGACCCAACCCCGGCTAAATAGGGCAGTCTTAAGATTAGCATAGAACATGGTTGAGTGTCATCTTGGCACAAGGCCGAGTGTGACAGGGAGCCCATTCCAGGTTGCAGGGCCAGCAACCGAGAAGGCTCGGCGCTGCCTCATGGAAGTCCGAGAGCGAGGGACAAGAAGCTCGACCTGTAGGGATGAACGTAGGGAACCTTGGGGTTGGGTGTGGAACAGCATAGTTACCGCAGGTATCTGGGAGCTAATCCCTCGATACAGCGCCATAACAATGATTAGACCCGGTATGAGATTCGTTGAGAGAAGGGGTGCCAATGAAGGACGTCCCGCAGATATTCTGTAACATGGCCAAACCTTGAAATACGGCCAATGAGGCGTGCCGCCGTGCGCAAAACCCGATCCAAGCACCCGATCCGGCATGCAGGGAGTCCGTCATAGAGGGCGCTACAGTAGTCAAGGCGGGAGAGCACGAAGGAGTGATCAAGCGTTGCAGCAGCATTAGAGGACAGGAACGGGATATTGTCTTGAACTGGCGCAGCTGATAATAGCAATTTCTGCAGAACAAGTGGATGTGGCGTGTGAAAGTGAGTTTTTGGTCTAGAGTTACACCAAGATCCATGACAGAAGATGAGAAAACAAACTGAGGGACCTCTAGGGCGATGGCTTCCATGTCAATTTTGGCTAGCTGATGGCGAGTTCCAAATCAAATGAACTGAGTTTTGGAGGGATTGAGGCGCAGGCGGCTGGAGGACATCCAGACTTTCAAGGCTTTGCTTTTATGAATATATTGATAAAACTCGCTCCAGCACGGCTTTCGGGCAGGCCATTCCACTTCCATGTCATTGCTTAACTTAAGGACAGTGTCTCAGCAGCTATTAACCGTAACGAATATGCTGTGGGCATTTTTATTGAATCATAATCTTCTGTTAACCAAATTATATAACTTGGGAATTCGAGGCATTGCCTATTCTTGGTTTGCCAGTTACCCAGCAAACAGGTACCAGCAAGTTAAATGTAATGGCCATTTATCTAATTTTAAACTCGTTAAGCATGGTGTACCTCAAGGTTCGATCCTTGGTCCCTTATTATTCTTATTATTTATTAATGATCTTCCAAACGCCTCTAGCCTTATTACCTTTCTATTAATTGCTAACGACACCAACATTTTTGTCTCCCATAAATCCTATCAAGAACTGTTTTCATTGGTCTCTAAGGAACTCAGCCATGTAAAGGACTGGTTTACTGTTAATAAGCTCTCCCTGAATGTTGGAAAAACTAACTATATTCTGTTCTGCTCCCACCGCAAATTACCACCTATCATTCAGGATTCGCTCTTTATAAACAACCTGCTCATCCCTAAGGTTTCTTCTACAAAATTCTTAGGAATTCACATAGATCACCATCTCACCTGGAACAGTCATATTCAAAGCATAGCAACCAAAGTTGCAACAAAATTTTGGCATCTTATCCAGAATAACCCATTTATTAGATAAACAAGTCCGTTTGAATTTTTGAATTTACACCGTGTCTCAAAATAAACCAAGCAAAATTGTTTTTGTTAGAACTTCGTCAAATTTCCCTCAAGTTTAATAATAACTTTTGGTAGGTGGGTGGCATAATAGCTGAAGTCTTATGCTATATATAAATTGTCCTTCTCACCTGACTCATATTACCGCACTACCTTGTTAAACACAGATGTGACAATTTTTATATAAAGCTAAATTTTATTACTTACATCAAACTATCTGACGACTGAATTAGCACGCAGTAAAGTAAAATATGGTTTACTTAGCAGAGTTTTTAATTGTTACAACAGATCTGCTTAAGAGTATTAGAATTGGTGCTCGAAATGTTCCCCACTTAAACGGACACAAGCGCTTAGACGTCGACGCCACTGGCCGATAGCAGCATCAACGATCGACTGGTCAAAGCGCGCCCATACGTTAATCAGACGCGTTTTGAGTTCGTCGACGCTGGGTATTCGAGCGGTAAACCTTCTCCTGTAGCACACTTCATATGCTATAGTCGACTGGATTAAGAAACTTAAGATCTGGTGAATTCGGCGGCCACAGCGTTGGTGGGATGAAGTCGGGCGTCTCTCGCTCCAGGAAAGAGACGGTGTCGCGTGCTCGATGCGTCGGGGCGCCATCCTGTTGAAAGATAAAAACGTCGCCCTGGGATATCCGCCGTATGTCTGGCAGCAGCTTCTGGGCAAGATCAGTGCAGCCATTGCAAGTAATGAAATTTAAGCGTTATACTAAAAATTGGTACAACTGTGTTCAACGAGGTAGTGCGGTGATGTGAGTCAGGTGAGATGGAAAATTTATATATAGCATAAAATTTCAGCAATTTTACCATCTACTTACCAAAAGTTATTATAATTGGTAGAAATTTGACGAAATTGTGACAAAAACAATTTTTCTTGGTTTATTTTGAGACACGGTGTATACCACTGTATATTATAAATTGATCCATCCTTATTTCTCTTATTGTACCTTTATTTGGGTCTCTAATTGTCATAGTAATCTGCTTCGGTTTATCTTCTCCGATTACTTTACTCGCTCATCACAAATTAATCCGTATGCGCTTCGAACCTCCAATATACCAACAGGTATACATTGTATAGTCCTACTTTCGCCCGCATAAACACCAGAAAATTTTCAGTTAAATGTAGGCCTACTGAACCAACAATCTGGAATAGTTTGCCAATAATCCTCCGCCAAAAACCTAATATACATGCATTCAAGCAGTATTTAAATGCACCTCTTTCTTTCTTCTCTCTCCTATTGTCTACTTAGTTAACTAGTTAAGTTCTAAGGCTAATTATTTTATGTCATCATCCTAAACCAGCCGTCTGTACATTGTAGTATCTTAAATGGGTAATCCGATTAGCGGGACAATTTGTCCCTCTAGGGTTTTCTGTTCCTTTGTTCCCAATATGATTAAGACCATGTTTATGGTTTCTCTGATTTATTTTTTAATGTTTTTGGGACCAATAAACATTATGGTGATGGTTATGGTTGACTTCTTTCTAGGCGTCGATATAATTCACGTGTAGAGACGTCGTGGGTGGGGGTGGGTGGTACCGTCTTTTAAGATGAAGAAACATTGATGATCTTCAGTTTACAATGTCCGTGAGTCAATAAAGCTGTTGAAAGTACGAATGAAAGCGGAAGAATACGTGGAAGGAAAGTGGCTGCAGTGTACACGACAGTCGCTGCAGATTATAATTAACTGGTGTCATTGCGAGTAAACAATGAAGAGACGGACGACAACAGTGGAGGAGAGATAGGACATCCGAAGGACAAGTTCCAAGTGTATGGTCGTTGAAGACGTGATAATCTAGTTGTAACTTGAGGTGGTTTAGGGTCGATGACGGAAGACAAAAGCAATTCATCGCTACTTCCTTCGCAGAACCACTTCTTATTTCCAACACTGTACATAGATCGTTGGCCTAGGATTTTGGGCCTTTATGGTCTGGCGCGGCTACCACCGGTGGCGTAACCAAGCCCGGGCAATTACGGGCAGTGCCCGGGCTGCAGTTTGTTCTGCTCGGATTGAGGCTAGCCCGAAATTTCGAGAAATTTTAAAACTATATCATGAGTTTTTCTTCTTTATTCATACGCAGCCTGTGTGACTTATGGGATTTGTCGAAACTTCGAAACTGTCGAAAATTCGTTGAGATGCATTTGCGTTGGGGGGAGGGTACCCCACACTTCATAGCATATATCGCCATATGGCAGACTTATCGTGTATATATATATATACTGTTCGGTTGTCTCGTATATATATATATATGCGATGATTGCAGCCCAGGTATCGCATATCTCATACTGCTCTGCAGTGGCATTAATTACTTTCGAATTGAAGGCCAAGATCTGAAATCATACGTGACGAAGCCTCTTATGACTATATCGGATGGGAGGGTGGAAATACCTAATCTACGAGCATGTAACGCAACCACTCTTCCCTCAGCTGCCTTTCGCTGTCTCGTCCTCCTTCTGCACGGCTCCAATTACCTCTCCTGCATCCTTCTTCATCTCATTCATTAAGTGTAGCCTATCCATATATATATATATATATATATCCGCTTCTCCATGATCGACGGCATATTAAGTTGCCGTATGAAGTTTTCCCGACTTGTGCACTTGTGCGTAGACCATTTGTCAATTATTTTGACAGCCATGGAGTCAGTTTCGGTGGCTTAGAGGCCTCTTTCATTTACACACACTAGAGCCTGTTACTCGCCTCACAACAAATTGACCACATATAGGGCAATGTCTAATACAATGTGCATGGCATATATGCGACACTCGAGTATATGGTTATTATGCCAACTGAAAAGAATTGCACTACGGATTAACTCTTCACAACTCATCTGCTGAGCTTCTGCGCTTTCTCATCGAATGAGAAAAAGACAGAATTATATTAATGCTGTTGTGTTTGTGCAACTTAACTTACATTTCTGCCCGGATTAACCTTGGCTACTCAGATCAAAGCAAGAAACGAAAAATTGAAGAATTGGCAACAGCATCATCTGGATCGCACAAGTTGTCGGCACTCGAATTTATCTTAAACAGAGAAAGAAAAAATACAGCTGTCTCATGTTTGGAAATATCGGGTGACACAGCATCTACATCAAATTCAGAATTTTAAGTTCATCTTGTCATTGAAACTGTTTCACTCGCTATTTCAACTAAATACCACGCTTGCAGAAACACTTCAAAATTTCTCAGTTTTGATAGGTACGGCATAGAAGCTAGTTTATGCTGTTTGCCGTCAACTGCAGGATTTCAGAGACAAACCTGAGGTGTGGGATAGCATTTGGGCTGCGTCTATGACAGTTTGCAAGGCTCACGCAATTCCCATAGAGTACGAAGTTTTACCAAGGGAAGGTATTAGGCCACGGCGTCAGCGTAAATTACATGAAGCTCTGAGTGAATATGTGGTTGAGGCACCCGTCGAACAGAACACGGATTTTCTCGCAACATCTCATCAGTACAAGACACAACTACTTTTCCCCATTGTGGACAGAATGCTGCAGGAGCTACAACGTCGTTTCGCACCAGTCAATGAAATCATCTAGAGTGGACTAAATGCTCTATCACCGACATCAGAGTCGTTTCTTGAAGTGTCAGTACTAGAACCATTTGCCATGCACTACAAAGCCATCGTCTTTGGTTCGCCAGATAATAATTTGTTGCACTTCAGAGGGGAAATAACGACCGCAAAGTTTCCAATGGATGACCTAATGAAGAAGCAAACGTCTGCACAGAACTTACAGAAGAAGCTGCTTTCGATTATTGATGTGAATGAGGAGACACAAAAATACGGCGCGTTCAACATGCTGATGAGCTTACTACAAATAAGTATGACGCTTCCTGTATGAACAGCGTTTTGTGAGCGTTCATTTTCGTGCTTGAAGCGCTTGAAAAATGATTTCGCAGCACCATGGGACACGAACGTCTTGCTCCTCTCGCCTTAATTTCCATCGAGCGAGATTTGCTGAGGATTGATAGTTACGACAGCATTGTTGACAAATTCAAACACAGTAGGCCTAGTGATCACACACGGCGCATGTTGCTTTATGTTAAACTTAAAGTAAAAACTATCAAATTCACTTTTATCTTATGATTCTTATCATTGTTTCAATCAAGAACTTAAAACAGCTAATATTAAATTGTCTTAATCGATGCGGTGTGATTTATATAATTGGATAATTAGTTGCAGGCTGCAACTGCTATCTCTCCAAAACTGGCATTTTCTAAGTTTATTTCGTTAGTCGCTTGATGTTGCCTCTGGCGGTCATTATAGCCTACGTGTTTCATCTATCTTAACTAGCTGTAGACTGACTACAGTTTGCGTAGGCCCCCATTGTTAATTTTTTGATGCAGCAAGATGATTTATTATTTATGCGGTAGCAACATTTTGACAGCTATAGTAAATAAATCAGTAGAATTATAGTGGCAAACATACTATTTTCGAAATAATAAATATCACATCTACCAATTCCTATTTTGGATTATCATTATTATGATTAATTTCGAGTTGGGTAGCTGTCCGGGTTTCATTTTGACTCTGGTTACGCCACTGGCTACCACACAGTCATCTTAGTTGATTTGGCAAATAGCACCATAGCCACGAATCATTGACATGTCGCATTAAAGTGCCATAACAATAATAATAATAATAATAATATAATCCAATTCAGAGACTCTTTCGTGCAGCTATAATAATAATAATAATAATAATAATAATAAAATAAAAATACCATCCGCTTTCTAGCACGCACCTGTTCGTTCCTCTGGCATTTGAGACCTTGGGCCCGATAAATAACGAAGGCCTAGTCTTTTTATCTGACCTTGAACAAAAACTCCGCCTGGTCTCGGGGGACCCACGAGAAACTTCTTTCCTCTACCAACGAATCTCGTTAGCTCTGCAACGTTTTAACGCTGTTTCCTTTCAAGGCACTTTCACCAACCAGGACAACGACGACGAGTAGGGTCATTTCCAGACAAATTGCATAATATAAAAAAATAATAGTGATAATCCAATAATAATAATATAATGCAAAAATAATAATAATATATAATAATAATATAATGCAATAATAATATATAATAATAATAAAATGCAATAATAATAATAGGCCCTAGAGACTAATTGATTAATTGATGACGAACATGAAAAATAATGTTGAAATATATCAAGCTATAATCGAGTTACAGGCTACATGTGCTAATTATGCAGCTTTACTTCAATTTCAGTGAAGGTTTGCTGTCGAAAAGCCTCGTATCACTCGATATAAACAGTCAGAGTACGACGCTCAGCAAGAGCTATGGCACTGACGGGAAAAGCGATGAAGGAGGTTCTTGGAACTTTGATCGTTGGTTCAATGAAGATGGTTCATTCATCGGAGCCTACAAAGAGAATAAACGCTAGAAATCATCCGAGGATTAAAAGTTATTTCACGCACGTCGCTTCAAATGATCAACACCACGTCTTGATATCTCTCATTTTGTATTGGCTCTCGCTAATAATTCGGACTCTATATCGAGAAGACACATTTTGGGCGGTCCACATATTACGTACACAACTAGGGGAAGGGGTTTCGAATTTCGGCGATTTTGCGTAAAGGTGCGTATGGTGGGGAGGAGAGGGTCCAGGAAATATGTATGTATGCACATATAACTGTCTAATTACGACGTCCACAAAATGAAATATTAAAACCAGAACTGTAAAACCAATCACAGGCTATATCAGAGGTATAAAAAAACCAAGATTTAAAAAAAAATCAAAAATAATTTGTTTTGTTTTTAGTTTTCCTTTGGATTTTGTCACAAGTTTTCTTATAAAAAGCATCAAACACAGCATGAGAAAGAGCTCCAACTCGTTTATATAATTAATATAGCTAGATTTTGGGCTGAATGACACACAATTAGTAATATAATAGTAATATTGATAAATCAAATAAAAATACTTTAAAAACTAAAAAAAACAAAACAATGCCATTTTTGGTATTTGTAAATACCAAAAATCCAAATAACCAAAAAACCAAGATGTTTGCAGCCCTGGGCTATATTCCTGCTTAATCAATTTTACATAGAATTAAAACTTTTTCAATTGCAAGTGGTTTTAGTGTTTTATTTCTTCATAACAGTTAAAAATTTAAGCTGTTAAATACGATGCTTAAAATAAATAAATAGTCTGCGATAAAATCAACGTCTTACAGATGTCTTTAGCTATTTAACGTTTGCAATGAGGGGAGTAGTGCAACAGAGGTTAGAGGGTCCGAACTCCAATTTTTTTGCGTACGTAATTATGTGGATGGGCCCTTATATCATAGGCTACAATAATGAACTCTTCTAATATACTTTATGCCTATCTGAAACTATTCTTTCGATAACTTATAGTATTGTAATGTAACAACATATTTATACAAAATGTATGCGTAGCAGAGAATTGTCTTTACTGTAGTTCAGAGAAAGTCTGTACACACTCGCTGTCAAGACGAGCGCAATGTAATGGATGGACCTTTTCACATCATCTATTTTCAATCAATACAGGCATGCAAAAACTAGGCACCAGCATGTTACAACCTGTTGAAGCATTGTTCAATGCTCTACAATTAAATTACCAGGTAACCAGTACAGAAATTCTAACAATTGTTAAACAGTTCCTTGGCTTTAACCCTTAAATGTTTTGGGAGTTCCGAGTAAAGTTTCAGCAGAAAGATTGAACTGACAAAAAAAGCTTTGGACAATGAAGGCCATTGTTGCTTGAGAGCATATTTATTAAGATAATTCAAGCATATACTCAAGCACTTTAATGCCTTTCAAACATACATCCAGTCGAGCATTCCCGAGTTACGGCTTGGTTAGAAGTCAAAAGCGAAACATCCAACCAAACCCAGAATACTACAGACATACAACAACCACACAAAAAGGCAGAATAGAGGAAAGATTTTACACAGAATACGTCGTCTCTATCACAGAAACAGAACGGTGACGGTCTGGACCATTCATGAAATATTAAAAGATCTCGTGCTGTTATCCGAAACCGATGCTCGCCATTTGCAACACTGTTTCCAAAACATTCGCTCAGTATTCTCAGAATAAATCAAAAACAAACAACGCCAGACGAGTAACAATCACAAGACTGATTGCTCTGCTAAGTATTCAGTCTCTTATAAGTCGACATGCTCCAAGTTCAATCAAACACTTAAAACATCTATTCAATACCCAGCTATACTGATCTCTTAAGATGTCGTCTCCTTCATCTCGTGTTGTCAATTTCCTCACATTTCTTAATTCGGACCGATTTCACTCTTCCAAATTAATTCCTAATCCTCTTATGCCTGTAATACTTTGCCAGCCAGCCGTCGTCTCCCCTTCCCTTCTCTTTTCACAAAGTCCTTTTGCGATTTTTTGACGACGCTTGACTTTGCGACCCGAGATTCAGTTCCTTGCATCGTCTGTTGAGGAAATCTTCTAGTTCAATTCCTGCGCTGTGGACTGGTGTTCCCGGCTTGTTGTAAAGGAAGCAGTTGTAGATGATGAGGTGAATATCCTGAAGAAGGGCTGAAGAAGTGAAATACTGGTAGCGATAGATCTTATTCTGAATTGTCTGGAAGTCCATTGGTTCCTTAACTATGTCGAAATAATCAACTGCCTGAAAAGATAACAAAATGTCACATGACAGATGATAAACTATATATTATGTTATGATTAGACTCCTATACATAACATATTCGTCTTCAATAGAACATAAGTTACGCTTAATTGGGATATGGTGAAATGCTGTCCAAACAGTTCCCTACAAAGGGAAAACACTATGAACTTCTATGAACTTGTTTACATAAATTAAAGTTAATCTATACATGGAATTCTACAAAACAGATAATTTGCGTTGCATCATAATTCTGTGGCTTAAATTTAAACACACTAAGATTCTACGAAATCGCTGACTATTGTGCTCTACAGTTGGCCTATTTGCAGGAAATTATATTGAACTTGATGAAACTATTTGCATAATAATAATAAAGTCACAAAAAACCCAGTGAATGAAATAAGATAACATAGATGCTTATTAGTGAGTATGTAGATTAGCTTGCTTACATCTCTCTGTGTTACTGGTCTTCTGAACGGCCAACAAGAGTCGTGCTTAATTAGCTCCTTAACCAACTCTTCACATGTAGTCATTGAATTCTCTGCTGCTCTGAAGTGGCTTTTTATGGGTGAATATTTCTTTCGCTTCATATTTGCCTCCTCTGAAAAATAGTCAGAAAATCAGTTCATTCAGTGACGCAGACAATAATAATAAACGACACTGATTCCAATTCATAGACTATTGAAAAACCACTTCAACCAAACTAGACGACCATTCACAAGAAGCTGTGATTCGTGATTCTATTCTGCTTTATTAGGTATACAATCACCGCTTAGCAGACAAATTACGCTCTACAAATGCATCTGAACTGGAACATATACACGACTTGTAAACTATGAATTTCAACTAAAACTTTACATATTGTAGCAGTTATACCTCATCTAAAAGGCAGACATTTGTATAGTAAACCTAGAATGCATGCAGTGCCATCTTCTAAAAAGCTATCGCACTGATGGGAAAAGCGATGAAGGAGGTTCTTGGCCTTTTGTACAATTCTGCAGTGGACATTATTAGTTAGTACGAGCAGATTTTAAGAGATGCTTAAATGAAGTGAAGTGCTTAGAACCTACCGTCTTCATCATTCCAGTCAGACGGAATTTTTCGTTTTCCTCTCAAGACAGCTGATTCAAGACTGAGTCGAGGTGGACGACCTCTACTTCTTCTTCTTCCACCAGAGTTAAGTTCAACAACACCAGTGCAACTCTTCCTTTTGCTACGGTGTACAGAGGAGGAAGTGGAGGGCACTTCTGGGGTCAAAACATCTCGTGACCTTTTCAAGGAGGAGGAATGCTTGCTTTCGATCCGTCGAGCTCTTGTGGAATGCATCCCCTTCTGAGCTGAAGACCCTCCTCCTCTGCCTCTTCTGCTCTCATCAACTTCATCATCATCGTCGTCATTCTGATTCCACTTCTTGCCTGAACCTGTAACACAGAATTCACTCGTTTCTGGTTTGTACTTATCTTTGATTGCACCTACAGTTACATTAGAGTCACCCTAACTAACACTAGAAGACCAACAACAATTAAACTTTGTTCCATCCGTCCATCTTCCACTCTATCCATCCATCTTCCACTCTATCCAGCTTTCACTCCATCCATCTTCCACTCTATCTATCCATCTTCCACTCTATCCATCCACCTTCCGCTCTATCCATCCATATTCCACTGTTTATCCATCTTCTACTCTATCCATCCAACTTCCACTCTATTTATCCATATTCCACTCTATCCATCCATCTTCCACTCTATCAATCCATCATCCACTCTATCCATCCATATTCCACTCTATCCATCCATCCTCAAACTGCAATCAAAGAGGATCTTTGTAGATCAGTGGATTAACTCTTACCTCCTGTTCTTCCTCTTTTTCCTCTCTTATGTGTAGATCCTGAACTCTTCTTAGTAGACCCATTATTGTCAACGAGTTTTGGTCGATAATCATCGTCATTATCATCATCGTTATCATCAACATCCTTTTCTGCATCAGTATCTTCGTCTTCTTCTTTTGTTTCAAGAGACATTTCAAGACCTTCATGTGACCCACTTGTGCTCCTAAAGAAATATATGTATCAAAAGTTTGAGACTTTTTCATCATGAAGACAAGTAACGAAAAAATTATAATTCTGTCTTTATCGATCTAAAACCAGGCATTGAAAGAAAATGGCAGACCATTCATTTTTCAACTGCGATGAGATAGTGCTTGAGAACTCAGCATTCGTAACTTATTCTCTTAACCCTCTACCAAAGAGAGTAATGGAAAAAAAGTGACTTTGAAATCAACGCCAGTTGTTGTCATGTATTATGGCAGAACAATGACGTTGCAAAACAAGAGAATTATCATCGCAATACATGACAGAGCAAATAGGGAAAGGTCTTACCTTGCCTCTTCCTCCTCCTCCTCCTCTTTTCTTCTGCTGCGCTCTTCTTCTTCCTCCTCCTCCGTCACTTGATTATCAGACGATGATTCTGAGTCAGTCGCCTCCTCTGTGTACGACCTTCTTGGAGTTGACGACAGATGAATGAAATCTTTAGGACGACACGAAGGACAAAACCAATCACCAGAGGGAATGACCTGTTATGAAAATAAGGACAGAACCAGTCACAAGAGGGAACGACCTGTTACAAAAAGACGGTCAAATAATGAAGATAAAAGAAATGAGTCCTATCTCCTCAGCGAGAAATAAAGGACATCTTCGTTCAATTGCTAATCAATCAGAATTATGAAAATGTTTTTGCTAATCAGTTAGATTTAGAATTATATAATACATGCCTGTAATCATTTGCTTTATGAATTTCGAAGATTTTAATCAAACCACAGCAAGTTAAGCTTCAATCAGCTTTGGTCTTTTTAGCCTGCATGGTTTTCCATTTGGTATGTGACATTGCAGAGCAGCAGTCCTCATCAGATTTATGAATTCATAATTCTTCACTTGAGAAATTGGTAGCATTGAGCAGCTTGACAAAGCAGTTGTTAACTCATTCTCAAAAATATTCAAAAACTCTATTCGATTAATTAAAATTAGCTATGAAATTCCTAATCAATTATAATCAGGAAGACAATTAATTAGAATCTAATAATTAAGAACTGAAACTCGGCTCGGATAATGGACTCAGTGAGTATCGTAGTACTCGGCGTTACTCAGACAAACAATGGGTCTGAATATTATTAAAAGTGAAACGAAATATCAGAATTCCAAGCACTTTTGAAAATGAAAATCGGATTTCTTTACTACTCCCCAGTGTAAACTGAGGCACAACCAAACATGTCATATTACATTTATAAAAGCTGAGGTTTAAACAAAGCCCACATGCGTCGCGAGTCGAGAGCAAAGCAGATGAGGATTAGTGTTTACTTACAGTGATTCTAGGTTTCAGACAGTACATGTGGTGCCCTCTATCACAGCCGTCACATAAGAGCATGTGCTCTCCATCGTTCTTGCGTCTGCATATTCGACAGCGAGCGTGAAGCGCTGACTTGCTCCAAGCAACACTCATCTCAAGCAGAGAGAGATGAACATAGAGCTGTGAAAGACTGGTAGCCGCTCCAACGGACTCTGTCCACTTCTCCACTACACTCAACTCCTCCGGTTCATTGTCTGAAAATTCAAACACATACTGATGTTCACGAGATCCATATAAATGGAAAAGAGACCTGAATCAAAACGATTGTAACGACAATACAACCATTTTAATGGACGGTCTTCCTTGCCAAGTTCAGAAGTGCACACACGCACCGATGCAAATAAACTGTATAGAGCAGCTGTGCACAAAGGACTCGCTCAAGGTTCCTACACGGTAAGTACCGCCTCAGACGACGATTGAATACGTACTCTCCATGTTGCAGGCTGACTGCTCTAACCAATTCGGAAACATTACTTCATTCTAATCACAACTGTTACAAAACAAAAGCGTAAATACTGGTCAACAGGATTTATGAAGAAATTGTAGTTTTTAAAATATTCCTTTTCATCCCATTACAGAGATTTCTTCAAGTGGTTAATTACTCTTAAAAACATATGCAAATGAGGACAAATCTTTGCTGACCAATCGCAATGGAGTCGGTCAAAGCTGCATTAGTTTCATTCGCGGTCGTTCCTTCTAAAGCCAACTTCTGCTTTGCTTTCTTCGTCTCCTCATCTTCTCCTGTTTCACAACAATACAGTAATAAAAAAATCTATCAGTAGACACACGGAAAACGGCAACAATTTTTTTTAATCAGATTGTAGATTCTTCGTAATAGTTGCATTGGTAATTAATTATGATTAACTAGTTGCGAATTCTTTAAGAAAAGCAAAGTTTAAAATCAGAAGAAAGAGATCAACTATTGGCTTCATAGGAATTATTAATGTGAAATGCTTGCTGCAGTGAAGATGATATTAATTGCATTTACCCAATGGTGGATTGAGATACTTTGCTTCAATCATTTTCAAGACCTGCATCAGTGCTTGTGAAAGATCTCGTATGACAGAATCCTCCCCTCCTACTTCCTGAAGACCGGAATTCACTTTCAAATCATCATCGTTGATTCTGAGACATTTTCGCAAAATACAGAAATAAAAAATAATGCAACAACGAAAAACAAGCCAAGTCATTTTAAATGACTTCACACAAACGCGCGCACGCGCGCACGAACACACGCACAAAGAGCCTTTTAGCACCTTCATGAAGTTCTTATAAGGCGCTATATAAATGACCATAGACATACACACATTCAGTTTAATTATGGTACTAATTGCAATGCAAGAGTATAAAACTTCTTCTCCATTACAGAAATGTCTGGTAATTGAATAAATTGTGGCAAAGTTGTGTAAAAACGAATAGGATGAGAGCTTCTTCTTCTACTTACTCTTGAAAGGCTGATGAGGAATGAAGATAGCTGTTCTGGTCACTAGAGTCTTGGGTTGCAACTGGAGAAGGATTCCGACTACACTTCTCCATATCCTGTCTCCACTCTGCTCGACTTCTCACCTGCTAAAAGCAACAAATGCAAATTAGGGCAAAACCGGAAATCGCCTCGGACATTCGCCTCGGCCGAATATTGAACTATTTTGAAATATTCGCCGCCGCAAATATTACACCCGCAAATAGCTAAAAATAACTTTTTTGATAAAATAATTTTTTATATAAAATAATTTTTTATATAAAATAATTTTTTATATAAAATAATTTTTTTTCATCAAATAAATTTAGGACTAACGGACTTACTTATAAGCTATTGATAAATTATATAAGAACTTAACATTCCAGTGAATTTTATTTAAAATAATGATGTTAATTTATACATTTTAATTTCTTTTTGCATTCCCAGGTGGCAACCAAATCAGTAATTTCCCCCTTGAATTGGCTCCACCCACTTTCCGGTAAACATTAGAGAATCAAGATGCCATTGATAACTTCATATTTCAAATTCTATAATAAGGTTTAAAAAAAATTTTCTCAAATAAAGTTTTTAAATAATAAATACACTGTTTTATTCTAGAGTGTGACAATATGCTATATGCAGGATATTGCTATAGACTCTGCATTGGCTATAGATAGTTCTCTACAACTGTGCACTTGGCAGGTTAACTACATTTTGTCTACGGATGGTACTCGTTGCCAGTAGATGGCCAGATTTACCGCTACTATTCAGCTCGTACCCAGATCCGGCAAATAGTGCATCCAAATACTTGGATTTTGTACTCGGTGGAAATTGTCTACTCGGTTATGCCCTAATGCAAATCCAATCAAAGATCAACCGTGCAACACAAGACATGCAACATCAATCAATCACTCACTCAATCAATCACTCAATTAATCAATCAATAAATCACTCAATCAAGCAATAAATCACTCAATAGTTTATTGTTTCCAACCAAAATATATTACAAGATCGTTTTGATTAAACATCGTGCTGCCTATCAGAAAAGATGACCAAAGCAAGTGAATGCAGGTGAATCATAAAAACTAATCCTTACTTATGATCAGAATGTTTATAAAAATGATCCAATGATGAATGCAGCTGACCTTGAGAACTCCGAGACTTCCAAAGTGTATTCGTTCTTCCATATCAAGGATCATTTCACGAAGGGCTTTCTCGAGACACACTTCACCAGCAGACGATGATGGCAGCTTCCCCTCTCGACCACCCTCTGGGCTGACGACAACAGAAGAAGAGGCGTCGCTTTCATTGTCTTCTGATTTTATGGCAGTAGGCTTAGAAATGCTGAGGAAGTGTGAAAAAGAGCTGCCTTTTTTCATACACTCCAATAGATGTTCCTTTTGCTCATCCAGGGCCTGACGCAGTTGACCTTCGCGAAATCCACGAGGATTCAGAGACAATATTAAAGCATCCAATTCCGTGGGAGTCTTGTAAAACGACCAACGTACCCTCCCCCTCTCATTCAATTGTCTTTCCAAAGACAGGTAACCAATGACATCCTTTTCATTGTCTGAAATCATTTTAATGTCTTTTTTGTCATCAACAGGTTCTGAAGAAATCTGTTTGACAGGCAACAAACAATCACTGGAAATAAACTGATCGTCGTCCTCAACGAAGATTCCTGGAACGCTTGGAAGAACCCAATAGCGTCGATACGACCGATCGCGACCAATTGGAAAGATGGCGCTGGTCGGCTGCAGTTTGGCTACTTCACTGACCAACTCCTTTTCTTTTCTGGCTGACCAATCCTTGATGCATTTCTTTTCCTCTAGACTCAACTGATCCCAATCTATGTTCTCCACTGGCATATTCTCAAAGTCCTTCTCACTCAACTCAGTTATCGACCGCTTCTTACGACTCTTCTTGGTGACGATCTCTTCTTTCTCTGCCCTACAAGAAACCATCTCAGTATATTCAATTAAATGGAACTTAGTAAAAAGAACATCATTGATGTTTCAGTTAAACATTCAGATAACCACAACATCAGTTATATCTGTAAAATACAAGTTATTTGAATGTAAACCCATGACTAAATTCTAGTTTAGTTCTGGGCCTTTTCATACCCATGTCAAATAATATTTTGTAAACCAACATAAAAGATAAACTATTTTCTAGAGAGATTTGAGACATGACTTAACGGTTTTCCATTCGCTAAACTGCTTGACTCCTCGCAACCTCCTCCTCCTTCAGAACTTTTCGCTTCTTCCTTCATTCGTTCCTCAAACTTCTTTTTTGCACTAAAAATAAAAACAATTTGGAAAAATGAAAATTGAATAATTAATAGACACAACCAACCCAAAAATAATGTTAAACTATCAGATGATCAACCAATGAACAATGGCAAATATAACAATGGTCAACATAACAATGATAAATATTACAATAGCAAATATAACAATGGCCAATATAACAATGGCCAATATTACAATGGTCAATAAAACAATTGCAAATCTTTTAAAAAGGATGACTACCGTGGCATCATCTCTTTCAAAGGTCAGAGCAATAAGAAGTCCTATGAAGCCAATTGATACAGTGGTGTAAATAATTATTGCATGACTCAGCAAAAAGCTAAAAATTGGTTTAATATGCTTAAAGACAATTGTTTTAAACAATGTCACTAAATTATTTTGTATACAAGCACAAAATCAGTCATTTACATATCTTGAGGAAAGTCTGTCGGTTGAAACAAGAAAGAAAATAAGAGAAATTCTTTCTTTCTACTCATTATGTCCTTACATTTAGTTGTACAGAAACTAACTTTAATCACAGGGTGATGCAATAATTATTTCCACCATTGTAATTATCATTATTATTATTATTACTAAACTGTCATTTATAATGTGCCTAAAGAAAATGAATCTTGTAAGAGGTCATTAAAAGCAGAAGAAGAAGAAAAATGACCATCTGTATCTCACTCGTACTGGATCTCATCTCGTTCCCTCTCCTGAAGGTGAGGTCAAAAAGAGGTCAATTGCTAAGTGGTCATTAAAAGCAGAAGAAGAAGAAGAATGACCATCTGTATCTCACTTGTACTGGATCTCGTCTCGCTCCCTCTTCTGTACGGCCACCTGATGAATGCGAAGGTTTCTCTGTGATTGCTTCAGTTTCTCGTAGTTGTCTTCAATCAACGCTCGACTAGTAGGAAACATCAGGAGTTGATTGACAAGCGCAGACAGAATCTTCAGCTTTTCAACTGAAAAGAAAACAATCGCATTTCAGGTCACACTCGGACGCAACCAGCAAAATAAATAAATAGAATTTCCATCTAGAAATTCGAAGACTGCCGTAAGCGAGGGAAGTGAGAGATGGTATGCAAGGCACCAGCTAATAATGCAACGTATAAATGATGAAGATAAATAGGCATTAATAATGATTCAATACAGAGAAAAAACATCAAATAAATAATTAGCTCTTTGTAGGCATTTCTCATGCAAAGAAGAATTGATTAATTACCAGGACTCAGATCAAAGATGTTTTTCTTGGCCATCTTCTGAACAATGGATGGATGCAGCTGAATGAATTCGGAGGCTGTTTCATCTGCAAATGCCGAAGCCAGTCCATCGTTGCCTCCGATCGTTAGTTGTGCCTTCGTGAAATGTCTTCGCAAGACTTCTGTCAATGAATATCCATCCAACTGAAGTTTCTTCAACGGAATCCCTAAGGAAACGAAAGCATCAAAAACAAATCGATTACAAAACAACCAAAAACGTATCTACACACAACAATTAGTCAAGTTTAGTTCTTATTTAGATCAAACATTTTTAAAACACAGCTTCTTAATTTAACTTCAACAATTAAGGCCGTCACCAAATCGATTCAAAAACACAGGAGAGAGAAATATTCACTATCTGAATTCTGAACTGACCGAGGACATTTCCACGGTCGTCGTAATCCAATTCCATGTGGAATATTGCTTCCAGAAGTTGCTGAACTAAGTTGGCAAAAAGTCCATCGACCTTTGCTTCCATTATCGATTGGCAGAAAACGGCTGAAAAGAAACAGAAATTAATCTCAATTCAATCTTATAATAAAGTATAATTAAAACAATTTCTAAGGAAAGCAAGAATATTTCTTTTGTGATAGACAGAGTGATAGACAAGCACGACTCATTTATACCTATTACCTATGCAGACATCTTATGTTGACTCTTGATTCTCTAACACTGCATAACAGAGATCACACAGACCTAAGATTGACTGTTCATTATTGCCAGAGTTGAGTGAGGTGTGCAATATGTAAAGAAGTCCACTGAATGAATGAATAATAGAAGTTTAATGCAAAAAACACATAAAATATCCATGAATGGGGGACAGACCGACTGATAGGTTGTTTGGAATGTCAATTTCAAATGAAGCCTTGAAACTGCGCAAGTATTCGATAACCATCAAGACGTCACCAAAGCATTCTGACAGACAGGTCACTGGTGTTGCAAGTGGCAGATCCTATAATGTCACAATAAAGGCAACGATGAACAAATGATGGAGACGCTTTTCCATCATAATTAATCTATCATTAGTATCTTAATCAAACAAAATGCACTGAAAAATGAAAGAATCACTAGCATTAGACCAGCAGCAGTGTTGGTGACAATTAACACCAACTAGTTATCCCAAAAGCATATAATTTGTAACAAGTCGCTAAAGGTGTTACAAGTAATGTGGTGACAATACAACACTACAAACGATTAAATAAATAAAAGATTTTTAATTTTTATAAATCCTCGATCACATCAATCGTTGTCATTATCATTGAGCTAAAGAGCATTATTCGACTACTTCCTAAAGTAGTTAACAAAGTGAGATCATGAGACGTACTTTTAAATCTTCGCAAGTGAGGTCATCCCTCGGTTTGTTCCACTCCCGTAAATTCTTCTCCTGCTCCTTCTTCTCTTCCTTTCTCTGCATGAGAAAAGACAATGTCGATTAACTTCATGAAAACCATCATCACCATGCTCCTAATGCCAGCCGATTGGCGGCGATGGGTACAAACAAAGCATTACATCATTCCTGGACATTTGTTAAGCCAAGTACAAACATCAGTTACATGAAATGAAAAACACCCAATTAAAAAAATTCTAAGTCAAATGCAAATGAAAGAGAAACAAATGCAGAAATAAATTGAGTTTCTTGGTTTTCTTAATAACCAAAAAAAAAACAATGAAAGAAATGATGAAAAAGAAAACTCTACCCGATGCTTTTCCTCTTTCTTCTTCACTTTCTCCTCCTCTGCTTTCCTCTTTAACTCCTCTCTTTTTTGCTGCTTTTCGACTAAACAGCAAAATATCAAAACTAAGTAAAAATACACAAAACAAGTTTCACATTAAGTCTGCCTTAGAATGAATTCAACAAATGCATTTTAAACTTTATTATTTGCCATTTCTATAAAAGCTAATCAAATCTCAAGAAGGTCAAGATTAAGAAAACATCACATTCCACTTATATTATTGTCCAGATCCTGGTACATAATATCTGTTCAATTGTGTCATTTACATCCATAGAATGCGTATGTTTCCGGTTGAAGGTTCTGCAGTGGGCAGAACAGAAAGTAATCCTTATGAAGAAGTTGAATAGTTGAAAAAATCAGAAGAGTGAAGTAACCTTTTTCCTTCATCTTTGCTAGTTGTGTCAGTCTTTCCTCTTCATTTTCATCGTCATCATCCTTCCTCTTCTTTCGACCTTCCTTCGACGTCGCAATCTTTTCCTTTTCCATCTCTAAATTGTCTTCTTCATCTTCATCGTCTTTTTCATCGTCGCTGTCCAATTCAATCGGCTGAATGACCGGCTTCTTCATCGGTGATCTCTCGAAGGCAGGAGTTGGTCCCACAAAGAAATCGGAGAACTTTGCGGTTTGGAGGTTGAACTTCTCTAGGAAATCAGTCTGGAAAAAAGAGAAGAAGAGAAATCACTGACAAGACAGAAGATAAACTGATTGTATAAGCAAATGCAATATATGGCCAATACGTTGTAAATGCACTTTATAAATGAATATGATGGCTTCTTCACAAGACTATTTATAGACAACATGAAATACAGACTTTTGACAGAATTCTGAATTTCTGAATTTATTCATGTATTTCAACAGAAGGCGTTGCACAGGACAAACCTTAACAATCCAAAATCCTTTCTGACCGGAAAACGAACAATGTTGTCTGACGAATAATCCACACCTCTCCCTCGTGATTCCTCCCTTCTTACGACTGAAAACGAAAACCAACGCACTCAGATTGCAAAAATAAGTAAAACCCTAAACAAGACAAAGTTTTTATCATTGTCCACCAGAAATGAGTAGCAGTGTGTGACATAATGCATTTCCAGAGATAAGAAGAATTCTAAGAAATTGTAAGAGTAGACCAGGGCACAAGAAAAGAGATCCATCCATCCATCATTCCCCTTTGTTGGTCATCAAAAGATAAACTTGCAGTCAATAAATTATTTAACTTCAACTAATTCTGAAGAAGATGGAGAAAGATTTGCTGACCTGATGTTGCGAGCGTCGACAACAATGACGCCTCCAATGCTTGATTCTTGGACGATGTATTGGTAGGAAAGGGCATCTTCCGTCGACACAGGCATCTCCTCTTCATCAGCCTCAGCGCTACAAGCAACATGTAGGCAGAACAACGCTAAAAAACAGACACTTCTTCTTCTTATGATTGTTAAGAGATAATTCAGACCATTGTTACCCTAAAACACAAGTAATGATCGTTGAATTTATTATTGATCATGCTTAGTCATTCGTTAGATGAATATAATTATATAAGTATGTAAGATGTCGTTATGTATGAAAGTATATTTGCCTGAATGTATCGATGTTTGAATATATCAATCTCTAAGTTAATCTATTACGGATCAGCTGCCTGGCGAGGATATCTATCTGTCGCTGATAAGAATCAACTGGGAGCAGTTTATATGGTATGAGAAGAGGAGGAAAATGAGGAGAAGGAGACGAAAGAGGAGTAGACAGAAGAACAACAACAGCAGAAGATCATGAGTAAGGCTGTCAACGGGTACCCGACCGAAGCTGATTACTCGAGTAAGGAAAACGATTTTTGGGCACCCAAAAGTCCATAAAAATGCGCAATTTTACCCGAACATATGCCAGAAATATTCCGTTTGTCATATTGGCTGACCGCTCGGGCAATGGAGTCGATTCTCGGGTGCCCAACATTCCGTAAAAATGCGCAATTTTCTACATTTCCTAACAAAACATCCACGCAGTCAGGTACCTGACCGGGTCGACGGGTACCCGGGTCATCATTATATAATTTTTTGACAGCCTTAGTCATGAGTTTAACCTGTGCTGATTACAAGAGTAGGATGAGGATGATGAAGATACAGAGGCATGGGAGAAGGTGTCATGAGTTTAACCTGTGGTTGATTGCCTCCTCTGAGTCACCTCCATTTAAGTCATCCATGTCATCCACTTTGGTTGCCATGATCTTCTTAATGATTCCAGACTTCCTGATATAATAACATGTGGCAAACATCTTTTCACTTATATTATTAGTCAATTCAACAATAAATCCAAACAAATGCCTTTCTGTATTTAGTCTTTGAGAAAGTCACCTAACCAGATCCAGACAAAACGTGTTGAATGAATGGATATCAGTTTATCAGAGACTTAAAGAAATCCAATCTCTTTGAAATCCAATGAGAAATAATCAAATACAGGAAAAAGTGGAGAACAATAGCCATTCCTCACTCATTGTTTTGGCTCAGTTACAAAACCCTCTGTCTTCCTTTTCCAAAAGAGAAATGCTGACCTAACAAACAATCTATAGTAAGCAATGATTTTGAATATATTGAAAGCATTGCTTGACCTACTTTGTTCCTGAAACGACGACTTCAACGACCTCTCCGATGAAGAATCGTCTCTTGGCGAAGCGATACAGGTCTTCTGTGATGTCGGAGGCATTGCGACGACGGGTGAGAGAGGCAAGGAAAAGCAGCGGTCGTTGGAGATCTCTTGGAAAGACTATCGTCTGGAGCGCCTTTGCCTCCGAGTCCTTTGCCTCCTGGAATGTCAGGTTGTGCTTGCCGGTGATGGAACACGTCCAAATGACGCTGTTGCACAGAATCGACTGATCAAAGAACTTCCTACAAAGACGACAAACATCTTCACAGCAACAAACATTACTTCAGATAATTTACATTGAAAATACAGATATGAACATCTCCCATCAACTGTCTTGAGCAATTTCAGCAAACCAACAAAGAGGCCGTCACCAAGTTCTTCGTAATAGTAGCGTGGTCATCTTCTTAGTCATTGTCTATTTCAAACAACCATTAATAGGTCAGTTTACACAAGTCTTCACACTGTATTCATCACAATTATCAATTGGCAATGCCTACAACACCAGTGTCAAATACAATAGGCACTAACTGACAGAGCACCAAACTACTCAAAATGCACACATATATTAAATGTTACCATGCATACATCTGAAGACATTGTGTGTCAAAGGTCATTATGAAGGAGACAATTGGAAACCAGTGAAGCAGATAGAAAAGAGGAACTTTTACTGACTTTGTAAGTAAACAGAAAGTATCTGTAATTGCAAAATTAGACTGAAAGCCATGATGGCTGTAATGGTGATACTCAGAAACATCACTAAGAAAGCAAAACAGACCTAACGTGCTTAAAAATGCAAAACTCACGTATAGTCGCTAAAGACTTCGCCTGTCACTTTGCAGAAAAAGACATCATCGTCCGGTCTAAGTCCGA
This sequence comes from Bimastos eiseni, assembly GCA_959347315.1. Lineage (NCBI taxonomy): Eukaryota > Metazoa > Annelida > Clitellata > Crassiclitellata > Lumbricidae > Bimastos > Bimastos eiseni. The sequence continues at coordinate 35,245,595 of OY365814.1, read as the reverse complement.
GTGGAGGAGTCTGGCGAGTGAATGAAGTCTTCCCAAGTAACGGCATTTCTAGATTTATGTCATCAACAGAAAACCTAAAATGCAAATCCAAAAACAGTTTCACAAGAACAAATTAAAGCACTTTTTACAAGTTAAATAAGTATCCACTACAGCACATGTAAAACTTCCGTCTATCAAAATCACTTGCAAACATTTAACCCAGCAACACCTTCCCCCCATCAACACCTTCCCCCCATCAAAATCTTCCTTTTTTCCCCCACACCAATGTTCTCTCTTGCCCAACCAATACCATTGCTCAACTGCCTCCTTCTGCCTTTGCTTCCTCTGCTCATCACCTCATTCCATTCCAAATTGAAGCATCGCCTTTTCAAGAACTCCCACTCTAATCCACCCAATCTTCTGTCTTGAAATGACTAGGTGACGCTCCGGCATGTCAACTCTGACTCAACTTGGCTGCGACATCATCTTCAGCCAGAATCGGATCAGGAGTAGATAATCTTGATAGGGTGCTATATACATTTATGAAATGAATGAAAACGAATTCAAAAACCACCTCAGCGCTCAGCCATTCTCCCTGCTCTCTCTGAACACACAATCAGATGGACTCAGACCATCGTGAGATGTCTCTGCACAACTCCTTTGACATGATGCAGCGCATACAAATAAGTGGGTGATCTATGCCTAGTTTTCGAATAGCACCTTAAAATTTGAAGTCTACTATCATGATGAATTTAAGCAATGGATGTAAAATTTACAATGTAGAATATTCCACGATTTTATTCTGTCTTAGTCTAAGGCGGCCATATTGCTTCTCTGCCAATCAGCGACTCAAACTTTAATTTTACCCAACATTTTTCAAAACGTTGAAAATACTTTCAAACAAATTAAATACAAAGCAATCGCTGAATGGCCATCTAGAATATGAAATTCGTCTTTATTACTGTCCGATTACTCCAAAATAATTATTTTGCGAAAATGAAGTTACGTTTTTAGTCGTTATTCAATATGAAAAGCACATGCGAACCAAACATTAGATGCACTGTGGCTTAGTGGCAATCATGCGAAAACAACTTTTATCTGAATAATCTGAATTTTACATAGATTACCTGTAAAATGCAGTAAATTGGTTTTTAATGTAAAATAACGAAAATCATATATCACCGGTTGACTCTCTTGTATCAGAACTATCTATTATTATTTAATATTTTTCTCTTCCTTTCCTCTAAATCTTTAGCGTGGGTTTAGCTAGCTTAAACTGACCCAGTTTTTAATCATATCATAGGCTGAAACAGTGGCTTGTACCAGAAACATAGACTCATTTAGCGCTATGAATATTACATTATAAATATACGCTATTGTTTTAATTTAGAAGTTCGTAGAAATTTTTGCTTAATTATGTTACTTTACGCGTGATCTTTTGTGTCCCAACTATATTATTTTTATAAACCACGTAAAATGTGAGAGCCGTGATTTCGATTTTACGTCGCATGATGGCACCACGTGTATGTCTCGTGTTGTGGTGTGCCAACGTAACTTAACGAGCATTTGTACGAATGTTTTAGTCTCCAAAGAAGATATTATCTGTGCCTAGGAAAATGCGAGCAGTAATTCAGAAGGTCGTTAATGCCAGTGTTTCTGGTAAGATTTCTGAAGAATTGTCTATTGGCTTTTGGTAAATCAGCTAACAGAGAGATACTTTCCAAGCGCACCCCTCTCTTAGCAACAAGTCTTGCGCTCGATGAAGTGAACTTTCTGCCTCGTGTCGGGACAGTGTTGGTTGTTGAGCGTTCTCGGTTGCCAGTGCAAGTGTAAACGGATGAAATTCCCCAGAACAAATGTCCTGGATAGGTTTCCCAAGTTATGATTATGTATGTATACGAAGCGTAATTTCCATCATATAGCCTACAATATATACTTAGTACATAATGCTTTAACCTTGTATCACTTGCAAATCTAGACGAGTATAGTTTCCAGGCGAGTTGTGTTGATGTTGTGAAATACCAACCATATTGTGGATCTATTTGACTTTTGCAGTGGATGGTAATCTCATAAGTTCCGTTGGAAGAGGAATCTGTGTTCTTGTTGGCATCTGCCGAGATGACACGAGCAAAGATGCAGACTACATGTGAGATACTTTTTAATAAAATCTTCCTACTATGCATTAAGGATCATTTGATTTATCTGTGATCTCAAAGAATTGACCAGCGCTAGGCCTCTGCCACTGCCTTCAGTCACACGGTTTGCATTTGGAGATTAATTATTTTGGCATTCTTCAAAAACATCTCGGAGGAGTTTGTAATTCATCAGTTTAATCAACCATTCATTCATTCATTCATTTATTCATTTATATGCTACCATTTCATGAGCCTGATTTTTCTGTAGCGACAGCTGAATAAATCGATGGAAGACCTTTATGTATAAGTTTAAGTTCTGCATTTGTCGTGTTTTCATTGTGGCAAGTTTTCATTCTCTTCATAACAAGCGCCTTTGCATCACTCACTGTTGGCCGATGATTTTGAATGAAGGAGGTGACGACAAGAGTCAATTTATGAGTTGGTTATTTTCTGTTCTATAGAATTCGTAAGATTCTCAACCTGCGATTATTTGACGATGAGACTGGGAAGAGATGGTCAAAAAATGTGATGGAGAAAAAATTTCAGATTCTCTGCATCAGCCAAGTATATGTCTTTGTCTGTGGAATAGGGTTTGGTTGAATAGATGATTCATTAAAAGCCTTTGTTTAATAGGTGCTCATTAAACGCACCACTGTTCAGTGTCTATGCAAAGCTCTACATCTGAATTTATAAAAATTGCTCTCTTCATTTCTTGGCATTTTGCTGTTTTCGCTAATGTTCAGAGGCGGAAATCTCGTTTGACAGGTGTGGGGGGACACCCAATGAGAGCTTTGAGAGGGGTAGGAAATGTGGGGGACACATGTGCAACGTGTCCCCTCTCTGTAAAAGAAGGGGGACTTGTCCCCCTCCACCCCCCACCCACCAGATTTGCTGCCCCTGCTAATGTTGTTTTAATTTGCTATTTGTGTCCAGTTTACGCTGCATGCCGTTCTGAAGGGCAACAAACTCGACTTTCACCAGTCGATGTCAGCTGAACAGTCTCAGCAATTCTACGAACAATTCCTTGAAAAACTGCGGAAAGCGTACAAAACAGATCTGATCAAAGGTTTCTTTTCACATTCAACTTATGTCTTTGTTTGCTGTCACAAACATTTCATCTCTTGAGTTTTGTGGGTTTCATCTTTTGTTTAAATGAATAGACGTGTTGTGTTATTTGAGTTGTGTTGTTTGAATGACTGCAATTTCTTGTTGACGTTGAAGATGGTCAGTTTGGAGCATACATGACGGTCAACATCAATAACGATGGACCAGTGACTATAAACCTCGACAGTCGATTGAAGGTGAGGCCATGTGTCTCTCTCTCTTTATCTGTCTGTCTCTGTATCTGTATCTCTCTCTATCAATATCTGTAGAATTCAACCTCACACGATGGACAATTACAATGTCTTTAGATCATTTTCAGTTGTGTTCAGAAATCTTGGAGTAGTCTGTCTTCTTGGGTCTCATCATCTTCTGCTTTCTTGCCTGACTACTTCACTTTCTTCTTCTTCTACTAATAAATAGCTCAACAATAGTGCTTCTGTTTTCAAAGCATTAGAACCAACATCAAACTCTAACTGTCTTTAATTCATTGTCAGCATAAAATCGACTCCAATATGTTAAACACTTCAAATGGAATACGTCTGCAGGGATACATGCAAGTTTTCCATCACACGTGCAACGCTTATGCCAATCCAACCAACTAAGTAACTATGTGAGATAAACAGTTTGGCAAATATGCACAGGAGGCGAACTGAACAAGGAGTTCCCTCTGAACAGTTCTGGTGCCACTGGTGCGTTTTGCTCTGTTAAATACTTAATTATTTACCTGGTTTTTTGTGCTCACCAATCACTTAGGGGTTAGGTACATTCTGTCTGACTATAAATGTTTGGAAGCATTTCAGGATTTGGAGAATGGTAAATCTGGGAAGACGATGGAGAAAAGTGGAGTTAAGGTATCAACAGAAGCAGAGAAGAAGGAGAAAGAGGTCAGTGGAGACTCCACTTCCAAAGATGGAGAAGATGCGGAGGACTTTAGGGAAATGGAGGAGAAAGGACAATGAGGAGGAGGAGTGAATACAATGGACGACGCAACAAAGGAGATGGAGGAAGATAAAAATTGACAATGGCAACACTAAGGAAGTCCGTTTTTAAACTGCACTTATCGCAGTCATCACTGTTATGTAGTTCTATTTTTAGATAATTAATTATTATGACCAATTGGAAGGTGGATGACCAGATGAACCAGGATATGAGTTCTTGAAGAGGATGGACTAGTTAGATTAGAAAGAGCAGCATATGATGGTGTCCAGCTAAAGCCAAAAGAACGAGGGGTGATGGATAGAAGAGCCTGAGGCGTAAGATGGTATGCGATTGGCAATGAAGGTTGAGGAGTGAATTTCAGCTTAAGATAAATGGTCATCAGGGGTCGAGAAAGACAAGTGTGGTAGGGTAGAACGGAGGAGTTGTAGGCCTATAGGATTTTGAAATGGATTTTCTCTGGGTTAGAAAAGCAATTGGAAATTTTTTAGAAACTGTTTGCCAGAGAGTTAATTCAGTCAATAATATTAATTATAATTATTTCGGTAACTTTACACCAAAACAAAGATTTTTGTAGACCAAAGAGATTTTGTGAGTTAGTTTAAGGTCTGATTTAGGCATAAATGTGTGCAACTAAATTTATTGAACATGGAAGCAAAACTGAACAGCATAATTGGTTTTATATTATTGTAGAAATTATTTGTTTCATTTTTAATCTGTTAATTAACATACTTTATAGTTTCATCAAGTTTAAATTGGAGAAAAGTTTTCAAGCCTACATTGGTATTGATAACTGTGCCTGTGCTTTCAAGTGTATAGGCCTACACGTATAGCATATATGCTACATGACTATCAAATGCACTTTGATTGCACCGTGATGGTGTAAACATTGCGTGAGTAGAAAAGACATGGAATGACAAGTTGCAAGTTTTATTCTTCTGACTTCATCTTTGGTTTCATTGCACAAGAAATTGGGAAAACTAGAGAAGAAAAATTAATGACTAAATAAAGAAGACTACCATCCAACAGCAAATCTCAAACATTTATACGATATTTCGTATGTAGTCGATAACGATGGCAAAATAAGAACATAATTATCCTCTGCTAACGTTCAGATTTGCTACTTCGTTTCTGATCATACTTACTTACTGTCCACTCATTTCATGACAGTTGGTCTCAGGATATTTAGCCCCAAAGCAGAGGAAGAGCATCATCTCCAAATTAAAGGTCTTATTCCAACGATTAATCTGTGACTAGTCTTCATTCCAATCACTTAGAACATAATGTCATGAACATGTAACACAACCAGAGGCTGATGCATCCTGGCACATGACAATCTAGTATCGTAATACTCGTTGAAAAGCTATAGACCCCATTGCCAGTCTCTTCTGTTGTGTCAGATCAAGCGGCACCCTCACCCCACCATGTTTTACAAGAGAGATACAGTGTCATAGACTGCTGGCAACAAATCTGTTGTACGACGAGCTGCGGAATTGAAGGGCAATGTAGAGGGAGATCGACCTCACCAAGAGCCTTAATAAACTTAAGAAATCTTAGTAGGGGTGGGAGCTACGGAAAGCGTTATCTAGATCGGTCCCTGGGCCAAAAGAAGAGAAGCCTCCTGAGAATCAACCAGATTGAAAATCACAAATATTTGGCGCTAAATAACTTCTTTTGGCAAAAGCTAGGCCTACGTGCACTGCATTTAACGCTATTCCTAACGTCTTGTATCAAAATACTGAACAAAGTTTCAAAAGAAAGATGAAAAGACACCATCAGCAATAACAAAGCATCTCCTCCTTCTCCTCTGCTGTTGCTGCCTCTGCTGAGGTGGTGCTAAATGGTCGACGACAAAGATGCTTCCTTCTTATCTGTACCCCTCCGTGGTCAGTCTTAGTCGTCGGGTTTGGCAACTGAACCGTAGCAATAGGTTAACAACTGCTGTTTAGTCAGTAAATTCCAGTTCTATTCACTTCAACAACTACTGTCAGAGAAGACAAAACCAACTTTAACCCAAACAACAACAACTTTGAAAAGATTATTAATCTATTTACCGGTCAAATTCACATTCCACATTATGTCAGTCCAGTGGACTTTTTAAGTCCGTGGCCTGCCTGGCACTCCTTCCTACCTCTCAAACAATGCAACTGGTTTGGAAGAAGATATAAAAACGTATTCACATATTCATGGAAACACAAATAAAACTGAAGAAAGACGAAGATGAAGAATGGACATGCGTTGGTGGCAAGCTTTCCAGCATTCAGTCCAATCTTAGTAATATAATATAACTCAATTATGACTTTGATGATAGTCCACAATCAGTGGCTGCTTCGGGGTCAAAAGAAACGAAATGCGGTTGGCGACAATGCCTTACAATGCTCAGCAGAAGCAGAACCTGAGTAGAGTTAATAATATGATCTAAAGCACCAATTATCAATAATTCTCTTGGTTTCATCAAATCCAAAAAATGACTAAAATAATACACACAGGAGAGGAGGAGATCAACTGATGAGACAGAAATAAACGACTTTTCATAAAGTCATTGCAATATTTGCACTAAGCAAATGACAACAAATAACACAAGCGGCATCTGACCTATACACCACAGCATAAGACCTGATATTCAGGACAATTTCGCTATCTCGCTCTGTCTCACTCTCTCTCGCTCTTTCCATGGTACCTTCTCTATAATTAACAATCTCTGTCTGCTCTCTATTAGCTCGCTTCCTTCTCTCTCTCTCTCCTTCTCTCTCTCTTTTCTCCACTGTCTCTACACTCTAATCTTTCTTTCTGAGACTAAATCAAGTATGAGATTAATGTCTTTGCAAAGGAAGCAAAGGCATCATTTCCCAGAGCACAAGGTCTGCATTGGCTGCATTTGCGTCTAAGTTCGGTTGGCAAAAGAGAAACGAAAAGCGTCGGTAGACGTCTAGCACTAAATTCCAGCGCTGAGCAGCTGCTTTACTCTACGAAGAACTCTACGCCTCACTACAGACACGATTATTCACTAGAAATTCAAGTCTAAAGACTAAGACATAATAATAATATCTGCAGGCATTCGACGACATCACGTCTCCTGATGATGCAGTGGCGCTCTCTCTGGCCCATCTGCCTCTGGTGCTGCTGCTGCTTCAACAGGTGGTGGCTGTTCTATCCATCGTCTGGACATGTGAAGATGTCTTTGCAGCAGTAATAATGGACAATGACTTCGTTTGGATAACGAGCGAAGGCACTGAAACAAAACAAAAACCAACATCACCACAATTATAATAGTTATAATAATAATAATAATTATAATAATAATTATAAAGTTTTAAGAGCCTCAGGCATTAGAACTACATCGATGACAAAAATATTATTACTATTATTCGTGTAATTTCAAACTGACAGACTGCAGTATGATTACAAATACAGTATAAACAAATGATGACAAGTTATTAGAGGAGTTGCAATTTAACTATCGGCAGCCACACAAGGCGCCCACAACTTTACCATGATATCTTCGTAATAACCATCTGACTATTCAGTCAGGGTTGCTCTTAGGCATGTGCACTATGCACCTTATTTTGGTTTCTTGTGAAGAACCCTCAAATTTAGAGACTCCAAAACTTCTATTGATTGAGACAGATATAGTCTCATCAATGACAATATTGTCACAGATTTTGTCCAAAAAAAATTTACAATAAACTACTTAATAACACAAAGTCTGAAACAATTTTCAAATTTTCATTTCAACAGATACTATAATAATAGGTCCCAATACAATAGTTATGTGAGGTCCACAAAATACGAAATTTGATCATGCACTGTATGCGGTTTACTTGATGTGAGATAAAATTCATGAAAGGAATCAGCAACTTACAACCGCTTCAACACCATGCCTGTGTTTGCATGTATGTCTGTGTGGGTTTGCATGTATGTCTGTATACGCTTGCATGTGTGTCTGTATATGCTGGCACATGTGTCTGTGTGTGTGTGCTTGTATGTCTACATTGTCATATGTCTTGATCACCTGTTTCCAATTCTCTTCCTGCAGACGCAACATGTGCTTTGGTCAGTGATGATAGACTTGCTAGTCCTAGATGCCAGATGCCCAGCCAGAACCTAACCAGTCCAAGACAAAGAAAATAAACAATGCTTTTAAGCAGAGAATTAGCCAGAACCTAACCAGTTGAAGACAAAAAAAATAAACAATGCTTTCAAGCAGAGAATTATCCAGAACATAACTTTGTCCAAGACAAAGAAAATAAACAATGCTTTTAAGCAGAGAATTAGCCAGAACCTAACCAGTTGAAGACAACAAAAATAAACAATGCTTTCAAGCAGAGAATTATCCAGAACATAACTTTGTCCAAGACAAAGAAAATAAACAATGCTGTCAAGCAGAGCATTCTAAGACCCATTCTGCACTGCTTACTGAACAAAGTAACTGTATTATTAGACTAACTTTAGAAGATGAAAGAAACTGACGTCATTTCAATGACCTCAGCATGAGAGCAGTTAGTGGGTTACCTGATGAAGATGAAAGAAGTGAAGAAGGGGTTACCTGGAGATGTTGTGAGCAGAGAAGGCTCTTCATGATGTGACTGCTCCACTTGCGAGCAGAGGAGTTCAACAGAGAATCCTCGATAAACTTTAAGATATCGTTGATGCAGATGGAAGATGGCAGCAAGTTCAACACCTATATCAACAACCAATCGACAACCAATCAGTAACCAATTAACAACCAATCATCAACCATTCAACAACCAAATATCAACCGATCTACAACCACTCAACAACAACTCAACAACCAATCAACAACAAGCAACAGCCAATCATGAGCCAATCAATAACCAATCAACAACCGATCTAAAACTAATCAACAACCAATCAATAGCCAATCACCAACCAATCACTAACCAATCATCAAATCATCAGCCAATCACCAACCTATCAATAACCATATTTTCTCTTCAACCTTCAGATAAGCCACAGATAGAAGGGTGATCTGTTTGGTCAGAACCCTCTTCATCCTCTGCTTATTTTTCCTCTTCCTCTATTTCTCCTTATTCCTCCTCTTGTTCTTATTCCCCTCCTACCTCCTCTTGTTCTTCGTCCTCTTGTTCTTATTCTTTGGCTGGTTTTACAATGGACAAGAGAAGCACTTGCCTTGATCATGTCGAAATGCGACGAATGATGGCTTAGCAGATGGATTGCAGCATTCAGATCTGGAAAGACGACAGCAACGGTTGAAGAAGTGGTGAGAGGAGCAGTCACCCCAATCCAATCGTAGTCAGGTTCAGACAGGTAGGTCTTCAGCAGGTACAGGAAGACCTGTGCATTTAAACAATACACCTGCTCAAACAAAAGCTTCATCAGCAGGTAGGGAACACTTGTTCATAATACTTCATATAAACAAAAGCTAAGTATCTGAGTATCATCTACAGCAGTGCTTCCCAAACTGGGTTCCTCGGAATCCAAGGGTTCCATGAGGCGAAGACAGAGGTTCTGCGAAAAGCATTCAACAAGCTTGAGACAATTTAAAATAAAATTTTACGAATTTTTTAGGGGAACTTGCAGCATAGTTGAAGCATTTTACGCCTTGGATTGCATGATTCTTTTCATAATTCCTGCTTCCAGTTAAACAGAAATCTTTTCATCATTCCTGCTTCCAATTACCCAGAAATCTTTTCATGATTTTCGCTTTTACTAAGGCAGAACTCCACCTTCCAGTTAAAATCTCATCATTTCTGCTTCCAATCAAAGAGCATTTTTTCATCAATTCTTTTAATTAATTAATTTTCTAGTGAAAATCATTTCATCAATCAAGCTTGTAGTTAACATATCTATATATATCTATATATATCTATATATATATATATATATTAATCAATCCGCCTTCTACTTAAGATAGAGCTTAAATTACGGAAATTGCATCGTATTATATGGATGAGAGTGAGTCACCTAAACTGCCAATTTGCCATTTTGCGTAGGCCTCCATATGAGGCTATTTCATGACATCTGTGTATAAGTTTATATGAAGAGAATTTATGTGCCATTTTCATCGCTTTTTTGTATTGTTATTGATCTAATCTAGGCCTCAACCAATAATTGTCTGCATTCCAAAGCGCTTGTACCAAAAACAGAACAATGTTTAGTTTTGGACTGGGGTCCCGTCAAAAGATCTTAAGAGCAAAAGGGTTTTGCAGCCAAAAAAGATTGGGAAACGCTGATCTACAACAACAACAACAACAACCAACATTTATTTGGCAATCCAATAAACGAAACAGAAATTAATGACAATTATTGCAAATTTTTACAATTATTATCGGATCGCCCAGGAGACCCAATTAGGGATCGGAACACTAGTTAGGGCCACCTGGGATGTTCGAAGTAAAAATAAACGATTGCACCAAGTTTTAGAACTATTGCAAGATTGCACAAAAACAGTTCTTTATAAAATATTAACTGAAAGCTTAACTAGACTTAATTAATAACATAGCCATCCAAGTCACAGTTGTTGATTCAAAGCATAATGGTTGGCCCTTTATTAGCACATTACAACAACGCCAGCCTTAGACCACAAAGCGGAGTAACCCTAACCAAGGTCCCTGTATCTCTCATACGATAGTTGGCCCATTATTAGCACATTACAACAACGCCAGCCTTAGGACCACAAAGTGGAGTAACCCTAACCTAGGTGACTGTATCTCTCATACGATAGTTGGTCCATTATTAGCACATCGCAACGCCAGCCTTAGGACTATAAAGCAGAGTAATTTTAACTAAGGTCACTGTATCTCTCATCCATGTTCATTCAGTATGGCCTCCCTCCACTTAGACCTGAACTGGTACAGATTTGGAATTAGGCGCAATGGAAGTGGGATGTCATTCCAAATCTTAGGCCCTGTGCGTTTTATAGATGCAAGCCTAATGTTCGTCCTCGCATAAGGGATGTAGAAAGTGGGGTTCCCTTTTGATAAATGATAATGGCTACCTTGGTGAAGAGGAAAATAATCTAGAAATTGGCTGGGTAATAAGTTGCGGGAGTATTGGTACATGAAGATTCCAATTTGTAGTGTCCGAATTTGTTCAATTTTAGTATCTTTCTGTTTTTGAATTCGAGTCCTGTGTGCGCACCATATGGTATGTTTGCTACAAATCTGATTGCTTTTTTCTGTAAAATACTCAATTTCTTTAAATTGATTTGTAAGCAGAGGCCCAAACTATATTGCCATATGTTAAATATGGGCAAATGAGAGTGCGATATAGGGTTAAGCGGGCCTTAGCTGGAAGTACCTTAGATATTCTAGAGACTGTTCCGATACTTTTTGCAACTTTAAGTGATATTGCAGATATGTGATCAGTCAACGATAAGTGCTGATCTACAATAATTCCCAAAAATTTGGTGGAAGAGACTTGGGTGATTGGTGTTTCCAGAATTCTAATAGTTGGTGAATGCTCAGGTGGAGGCTTTCTGTATGATCTGAACAGTATGAAGTTAGTTTTATCTATGTTAAGGGTTAGTCTATTAGCTACGAACCATTCTGCCATCTTATCTAGTTCAATGTTTGTCTGGCTAATCAGGGTTTCAAGGCAGGAATGGGAATGAAATATATTAGTGTCATCAGCAAAAAGTATAACAAATAAAGCCAGAGCTACATTTGGAAGGTCATTAATATAGAGGATGAATAATAATGGTCCCAGGATAGATCCTTGGGAGACCCAATACTTTATGGTTATTAGACCAGAAGAGGTGTTATTACAGCACACTAACTGTTGCCCATCAAACAGGTAGCTTCTAAACCAATTTAGTTGCGTGCTTCGTATCCCGTATATGGATAATTTCTTAAGAAGAATATCATGGTTTATAGTGTCGAAGGCTTTAGCCAAGTCCAGGAAAATTCCAATGGAATATTCGCTATTGTCTACGGCAGCTGATATTTTATCCTGCATGTTGAGTAAAGGCATGAGTGAACAGAGCGAAACCCATACTGAGCAACATATAGAAGCTCCGATTTTGCAATAAAATTATTAAGGCGCTCATGCATTGCTTTTTCGTATAATTTCGAGAATATAGGCAAAACTGAGACTAATCTATAATTAGAGGCACTGTCTCTTAGGCCTTTCTTAAAAATTGGGACAACTTTCGCAAATTTTAAGGCTTCTGGGAAAGTGCCCAATTTAAATGAACAATTTATAAGTTCTGCCAAAATGGGAGCTATGACCGATAGGCTTGTAATAGCAAGAGGGATCAATATCATCCACTCCTCTAGATTTGGAAAGTTTGAGACTCTTTCCCAACCGTATCAATTCACTCGAGGATGTTTCGGTTAGTCCGGATGATTCATTTCTGAAGGGAGCCATATATTTTTCTATGGGTGAGGTAGATTCAGAGAATAGTGAAGCCAGTGAGTGCGCTATATTGGCAAAATAATTATTAAATTCTGCAGCAATTTGCGTCGGATCGTTAGTTGATACACTGTCTATTTTTAGCGACTTAACATTTTTGTGCTCGGCGTCAACTCCGTTGTTCAGCAGAGATCTGAGAATTTTCCATGTCCTTTTTAAGTCGTGGCTATGCTTACAGAATTCGGTGCTCAGAAAATTCCTTTCCGCCAAGAGCCTAATTTTCTTGACGTTATTTCTATGTCTATTATATTTAATCTTATTTGCCTCTGTCGGATGTTTAACACATCTCAATTGCAATTTCGACTTGGTGGCACAAGACTTTAAAAGACCTGGTGTCATCCAGGTTTTTTTTGGCAATGCTCGCTTGTTTTGGTTAATCCTTTTGAGAGGAAATGCCCTGTTATATTCTCTGGTGCAGTTATCCATGAATAAATGATATGCCTTATCAGTGTCTAAATCTTTGCAAGCAGATAAAGTCTGTGTCCAGTCTTGTTGAGATAGAGAAGTAAGAAATAAATCAGTGGCCGCAGATGTAAAGCTTCTTTGGGTTTGACTGATTGAATAAGGTGGGGTCACAAGGGTATAGACAAATGTCGCTGATATAGGAATGTGGTCAGAAATGTCTGATATTATTATTGACGATCCTATTATTTTATTCCACATGTTAGTGAAAATGTTGTCTATAAGCATGGCGGTTGATTCAGTTACACGAGTGGGTTTCGTAATCACAGGGAGGAGGTGGTGAGACAGTAGGCAGTTGAAGAATTCTTCTGTTGGTTTATGCGAGCTACTTATTAGAAGATCTAGGTTAAAATCTCCAATTAATAGGTGCTCCTTAGATTTACCTTTTATTTTATTTAGAAGTAAATCTAGCTCGTTAGAGAAGTCTTGAACTTGCTGGCCGGGCGGTCTGTATATTGCTGCTATCATGGTTGATCCAGTTTGTGGAGCAGGCGCAGGGTTATACTCTCAAAGTTAGTGAATGGCAACTCACTCATTGTGTAGTCCGCAATTTTGTAAGAAATTTTCTGTCTAATCAAGAAGCCCACACCCCCGCCACTCCCCTGCGATCGTGATTTATGCAGCAATTGATATCCAGGAATTTTTACTACGTCTGCTTGGGCCTCTTCCAACCAAGTCTCCGTTAAGGCCAGGACCGAGACCGGGACAAGTTGCAGAAGGTCTGTGATTTCGTTTATTTTGTTTAACATACTCAGACAATTTAGATGCATGATAGAAAATTGCTCAGAC
>OY365814.1:35174296-35224296 GCA_959347315.1 Bimastos eiseni | reverse complement strand
CAGACCCTGGTTATGGTCCACAGACCCTGGTTATAGTCCACATACCCTGGTAAGGGTCCACAGACCCTGGTTATGGTCCACAGACCCTGGTAAGGGTCCACAGACCTTGGTTATGGTCCACAGACCCTGGTAAGGGTCCACAGACCCTGGTTATGGTCCACAGACCCTGGTTATAGTCCACATACCCTGGTAAGGGTCCACAGACCCTGGTAAGGGTCCACAGACCTTGGTTATGGTCCACAGACCCTGGTAAGGGTCCACAGACCCTGGTTATGGTCCACAGACCCTGGTAAGGGTCCACAGACCCTGGTTATGGTCCACAGACCCTGGTAAGGGTCCACAGACCCTGGTTATGGTCCACAGACCCTGGTAAGGGTCCACAGACCTTGGTTATGGTCTGTTGTCGCTGTTAAATCAGTGATGCATCAACACATAAACTGACATTTCATAAAGAAACAGAAGGACAGCAGCAAAAGACAGAAGTCGAATGGGGATGAGAGCTTAATTAAGGAGGCATGTAATGTAGAGAAGAGGGCATGGGATTAGAGTCCACTCGTTGGCTGCTGAGTATGTTCATCCAAGCACAAGGACATTGAGCCAAACTGCTAGGAGCCATGAATGTTCTGTGGTATGAAACGAGGGACATCATCCATCAAATACAGTTGTATTGTATTCTAGGAAATGCACTTCTACTGCATTGCATCAACTGCTCATCATGTATCGTATGGTATTACTCTTCCTATTGTTTAGAAATGAGAGAAGGAGGAGGACGAGGAGGAGGAGGAGAAGGAGGAGGAGGAGCAGAAGAATAACCTACTACTGACCCAATCGTTGTAGATATTCGAGCGTTGGTTCGTGACCACTTAACGCTGAATTCAGTTTCTGTGATTGTCGCAGCAACAGATCTAAAGCTAATAACATCACACACAAAATAATCATCAACTTCCAACCATCATTAATCATTCAATAAGTCAATCAATCCATAATTGATCATAAGATGAGAATGCATTCCATTAAGTGAAGCACTCTGGCTGAAGAATAACAAGCATTACCGCTGATGCATTACGGCTGAAGCATTACGGCTGAAGCATTACAGCAGAAGAATTATAACTGATGCATACGGGTGACGAATTACAGCTGAAGCATTATGCCTGAAGCATTACAGCTGATGCATTAGAGATTAAGTATTACAGCTGAAGAATTACAGCTTAAACACTACAGCTGAAGCATTACAGCTGAAGCATTACAGCTGAAGCATTACAGCTGAAGCATTACAGTTGACTCACCCTTTGTGTGCAATGCGTTTCTTTCGTAGAGAATGACGAGCTCATTGAACTTCTGATGTTGTTTGAGGATGCGTTCTGTCTCTTCCAGATGACAATTGTTGTCCTTCAGCCTCAGCAACGGAGCAACGAGCGCATCATTCATCTGCAGAGGCAACGACAACCACCTAGGACAATCACTTCCATTGTCTTCTCATCCTCCCCTCTGCCTAACAATGGTTGTCTTACCTACCTTGTCACTTCTCTCTCTCCCTCCTCCTTCAGTCTCTCTCTCTGCCTGCCTCTCTACCTGCCTGCTTGTCTTCCTCTTGCTTTAAACCCAATGACTGACAGCAGATACATAGAGATAGAGACACAGACAGACAGGCACACAGACAGACAGAGAACAAGAGAGGGAGAGAGAGTGACAGAGAGCTACCTGAATGTAGCACTTGAGGAGCGTAGTGTCGATCATTTGACTCATCTGTTTACGTGATCGCATGACTGGAGCGCCCTCTACGATTGGTGTCGTTCGCACTTCTTTACTTGTGTCTTTCAAGACTTCGTTTCTCTTCTGCACAGACCAATACATCAATCCAATAAGAGACCACACAGACAAACACAGACAGACACACAGACACTGAGACAGACAAAGAAAAACAAGTTTGAGCAAGACAGACAGACAGACAGAGAGAGACAGACAGACAGAGACAGGTAGAGAGAGAGCAAGAGAAACAAGTGGTCATAATAGTCATGCAGGTCGTAACCACGCCTGTAAGAGCCATCTGCACGATAGTTAGAAAGTGTTTCCTTACAAATGACAAACTACATAGACGAAGATGATTGACTGAATGACAACATCTATGACAACATATTTTGGTTGTATCACAACAAAAACAACCATAGCAACAAATCTAACAAAGACATTTACGAGTTCTTACCTGAGTGAGGTAATCAATAAGGCAGGTCAATCCTTTCTCCAATTCCGTTACATCTAAATCTGGAATGCGATCCGGATACTCCAGCTGACTTCGGTAGTCACCAGGCAACAAGTTCGGGAATAGACCAACAACGTGAGAAGGGTCTAGAAAAAGAACTAAACTTATTCAACCCTTGAGTTTAGATAATACATCAAGGACACAAAGCCGATCATAGTGGGTTAATGATGTAGACTCAAAGAGGAATTAGTTATCCTACTGATATGTGTGTTAGACTCAAAGAGGGATTAGTTATCCTACTGATATGTGTGTTAGATTCAAAGAGGAATTAGTTATCCTACTGATGTGTGTTAAGACTCAAAGAGGGATTAGTTATCCTACTGATATGTGTGTTAGACTCAAAGAGGGATTAGTTATCCTACTGATGTGTGTTAAGACTCAAAGAGGGATTAGTTATCCTACTGATATGTGTGTTAGACTCAAAGAGGGATTAGTTTTCCTACTGATGTGTGTTAAGACTCAAAGAGGGATTAGTTATCCTACTGATGTGTGTTAAGATTCAAAGAGGAATTAGTTATCCTACTGATGTGTGTTAAGACTCAAAGAGGGATTAGTTATCCTACTGATATGTGTGTTAGACTCAAAGAGGGATTAGTTATCCTACTGATGTGTGTTAAGACTCAAAGAGGGATTAGTTATCCTACTGATATGTGTGTTAGACTCAAAGAGGGATTAGTTTTCCTACTGATGTGTGTTAAGACTCAAAGAGGGATTAGTTATCCTACTGATGTGTGTTAAGACTCAAAGAGGGATTAGTTATCCTACTGATGTGTGTTAAGACTCA
Organism: Bimastos eiseni; assembly: GCA_959347315.1. Lineage (NCBI taxonomy): Eukaryota > Metazoa > Annelida > Clitellata > Crassiclitellata > Lumbricidae > Bimastos > Bimastos eiseni. The sequence continues at coordinate 35,221,252 of OY365814.1, read as the reverse complement.
AAGAGGGATTAGTTATCCTACTGATATGTGTGTTAGACTCAAAGAGGGATTAGTTATCCTACTGATATGTGTTAAGACTCAAAGAGGGATTAGTTATCCTACTGATGTGTGTTAGACTCAAAGAGGGATTAATTATCCTACTGATGTGTGTTAAGATTCAAAGAGGGATTAGTTATCTTACTGATGTGTGTTAGACTCAAAGAGGGATTAATTATCCTACTGATATGTGTATTAGACTCAAAGAGGGATTAATTATCCTACTGATGTGTATTAGACTCACAGAGGAATTAGTTATCCTACTGATGTGTATTAGACTCAAAGAGGGATTAGTTATCCTACTGATGTGTGTTAGACTCAACGAGGAATTAATTATCCTACTGATGTGTGTTAGACTGAAGAGGGATTGCTTAGTTACCGAGAGGAGAGACATCGCATAGAATGACCTGTTCCGAGATCGATGAAAGTCTTCATTGCATCTGAGAATCGATGTTGACAGAAGAGATCGAAAGAGTGAAGATTACGAATCTCCAAGACCTGACGTTCTTTCTCCGTCGCTGATTCATCCATCATCTCCTAAATAAGCATGGAAACCTCCTCTGCTATATCTCAACAGGAATTCCTCACAAAAAGAAAGAAAGATAATAAAAAGCACAGAAGGACCTCTGATGTTGTTAGCCTTAGAGTAGCAGAGATTGGAAAAGTAAAGTAATCACAGATTTATATAAGTAAGTAAGTATATTCTTTAATCAGACGTCTGCAAATGCACGACATGTAGAGAGAAAAGTTTTTACAGAGAAAATTTTGTACAGAGAAACTTTTTTATAAGCAAAAAACATCTATGAAAAGAGCACACAATCAGCAGCTATCCTCTTCCTCCTGAATCTCAATATATTAACAAGGATTTTCAAAATAAAAATATGAACAAAATCATTGACAAAGAAGTTTAACAACTAAAGGAGAAAATGAGAAGAGTTTTTTTTTATATGGGAGCTTTTTCATTTTCCAAGTGATTCATTCACTACAACAGCTAAAAGTATTGCTTTGTGTGTTTGTCGTATGACATATTGTGCAGAAGGCCAGTCAACAATTGCATCGTCTGTCTACGCTCATAATTATACGCTGAACTGTTGTCTAATGAAGAGTGAAGGCTGACAGCACTTAAACAGTTGTATGGCTAGGGGTCAAGGAGCTATAGGCTAGGGTTAAGGGTCAAGGTTAATAGTGATAATACTATCTAACAATGACTTACGGCCAAACGCAGAGCGAGTTCGAATTCTCTCTTTGCCATCAGCTGTTTGATTTGCATTGCTATGGGAGTTGTTGCCAGTCTCCAGAGAGAGTTAGCAGATGCCAAATACACCTGGTCCTGGCTACAAAGACACAACAAACAGACGACGAAGACACAGCTACCGACTGCAGCATCTGGCGGAAAGCAACATACACACACATCCAAAAACACATGCACACCCAAACACAACATTGCAGATATCAGTGCAGTCTAAGAGTCCAAGGCAAAACAAACAACTGGGTCCAATCACCTACAGCATCTGTCCATCCATCTGTCAATCCATCCATCCATCCATCCATCCAATGACTTGTCCAATTGTCTGCTGAAGCATCAATTGTCGAGGGAAGGAAGATGTGTTGCTCCCATGGGACAAAGGAAGAGATGACCAACAGGTCATGCAATAGACAGGAGACTCACACAAACAGAGTCTTCTTTGGGTTATGACAAAACTAGTTACTCGTACTCAGCAGTTCATCCCTGTAAATTATGTGATAGGTGATTACAATTGGCTTCTAATGCTGCTTACTTCTAATTGCTATTGCATTGTGTGATCAGCGTATTCAAGTTGAATTGTACCGAGTCAGACTCAGAGTTTTCAAATATTCTAAAAGCCTCATTCTCTTGATTTCTAGTATTGCAGTTAGAACAGTTTTTATGAATTTCTTGGTTTTGCCCCAGTTTACACTACGAAGTAATAACTAGCATTGCAGTACTACTAACAACAGTATTTGTGTTTTTCGTACAAAACAAAAACTCTTAATTTCATTCTCAAAAAAGAAAATCGGAAAGCAAATTTTTTACAACTTGAACCCATTGTTTGTCTGAATTTATGTCGAATACTACGAAACTCGGCCAATTTTAATTTCGGTTCATCCATAATAATTTAACTTGCACTCACTAAAAGTGACTGAGAGGAGGATGTAGACAACCCTTCTTACCTGCCACAGCAGATTAACTTTGGTTTGATTATCTCTGTGTTCTGGATGAGAAGGCGCGGTTCAATCGTTCGCACCTCAAGTGAATTTGGCAAAATAGCGATGATGTAAGGTTCACTGTAGACTGCAAGTTACAGATAAATCAATTCAATTCAATTATAATTATGGGTCAATCATCATCATTGAAGCATAGGAGGTTAGACGACATCCATTTAGAGATTGGGTGAAAAGATTGGTGGAGGATATATAGAGTTGGGTGTCATCTGAGTACAGATGGCGGTCAACATAGGAGGATTCCTTAAGATGGCTTAATGGTGTGGTATAGAGGATGAAAAGGAATGGATCCAAGATGGAGCCTTGAGGGACATTGCATTGTGAGTGAGACGCACTGGAAACAGTGATGGCTGGAGGAGGCTTTAACAGAGAAAGATCGGGAAGACAAGTAAGACTGAGAGCATGTACGAAGTGCTGTGAAAAGAAGCAGCCCCTCCTCGCCCCCTGTCCGCTTAATGTGCCATGTACTCATTGTGTCGTTGATGAAGAGTGACTGAGGACTGAATTGCAGTAGTAGTATTCTTAGTAATAGTGGAAGTAGTAGTAATTACCCATGGCCGTGGGCGTTGAGCTCCAGCTGAGAGCTGTCTTCTGTGTAGGATTTCCATCAGAGTCAATGAAGATGGTTGCCTCATCTCTCGTCAGAGCCAAACGATTCTCAGACAGCTTCACAATCAGTGGCTCTATCTGGTGACCAGTCGAGAAAAGCTCTTTCAACAATCCAGTCTCAATCTGGACACCAAGAAAAAGACACATCAGATCATCCAGCAGCAGATGTCCAGCGACAGGTCCCCTTAAGGTCCCTGTGGCTCTGGTTTTAATAACTAACTAAGAAATGAAATAACGTCATTTTTTTTCAAAGAAATAACAAGGAAATAACAATACAAAATGAAAAGAGAATAATATGACTTTGTTACATACTCTATTTTAAAATAAAAACCTTTTTTATACAATTTATTTATTATAAGTTTGGTTTAATAAGAAATTGAAAAATAAAGAAAATGGAAACTGCAATTTTTCAAATTTTAATTGTAAACGGAAGTCCACTTCAGTCAATGCTGACATAAAACAACACAATAAAAACTAAACTATGTAGGTAAAAATAAAAAAAATGTACTTAAATTACAGAACAAAAAAAACAAGTATAGAAAACAAAACCATAAAGAAATGGTCTTAAGAACTATGTCTCTAACTGATGCCAGTAGTGAAGGATAAAGGTTGAATAATTATCTGAGTTACAGGAAATAAAAGAAAAGAAATGTTCATCTTAAGCAGAAGAAGACACAGGTTTCAACAAAGAACTCTTGCATCCCTTGCAAGCAATTCATTCATTCATTCATCTATTCATCCATTCATCTAACCTTTATGAGGAAGTATTCTCGCTTGAAGCCAATGCATAAGGAATTATTGCACCAAGCAATGGCTCTCGTGATGTCTGGAATCAAGAGGTCAGGCTGAAAACAAAATCAACAACATCAACATCTAAAAGAATAGGAAAAAAAGGAAGTACATGTTCATTGTTATTGTTAGTACATGTTCAATGTTATTGTTAGTACATGTACATTGTTAGTAAATGTACATTGTTATGATTAGTACATGTACATTGTTAGTAACTGTACATTGTTATTGTTAGTACATGTTCATTGTTATTGTTAGTACATGTACATTGTTAGTACATGTACATTGTTATTGTTAGTACATGTACATTGTTAGTAACTGTACATTGTTATTGTTAATACATGTTCATTGTTATTGTTAGTACATGTACATTGTTATAGTTAGTACATGTACATTGTTAGTACATGTACACTGTCATTGTTAGTACATGTACATTGTTATTGTAAGTACATGTACATTGTTAGTTCATGTACATTGTTATTGTTAGTACATGTACATTGTTATTGTTAGTACATGTACATTGTTATCGTTAGTAAATGTTCATTGCTATTGTTAGTAAATGTACATTTTTATTGTCAGTACTTGTACATTGTTATTGTTAGTAAATGTACATTGTTATTGTTAGTACATGTACATTGTTATCGTTAGTAAATGTTCATTGTCATTGTTAGTAAATGTACATTTTTATTGTTAGTACTTGTACATTGTTAGTAAATATACATTGTTATTGTTAGTACATGTACATTGTTACTGCTAGGACATGTCTTAAAGGTAAACGGTGTATTAGATCGTACATAATCAATTAACACAAAACCCAATCTCAGTGAGTTAGAGTAGAAGGAATTCTCTTCCTACCAGCAGTTCATGGAAATCTCGGTTCTTCCAGTAGTACAGCTAAAGAACAACAACAACAACAACAACAATAAGAACAACAAAGAGAACAACAATAAGAACAACAGCAACCAATCAATTAATCACAATGACTTGACCAAAAGACAAACAAACTACAGAACAAAATGGAAATGAGTACGAAAGAAAAGATATTGGCAAATTTATCTTCAAAATAGAGCTTCCCAATGATACGGAGAGGCAATAAAATATCATCATCAGCATCATCAACAGCAGCAGCAGCAGCAGCATTAGTTTCTTCATCTTCTTCTTTCCATCAGTTTCTGACTGTTTATCGTCGACCAACCATGACGATCTGTCTATGTCTCAACGCATGGGATGCGTGATGCCTTCTATCATGTGAACCTCATCACAGATGATCTGGCTAAATGCATCCCAGTAGACAATTCAACGATTGTGTATTGGACAGGAAAGCGTAATAAACAGTGGACAATTCATACTTAAAATAATAGCAATAACAGCAGCAATAAGGAAAGCAGCAGTGAGGATGACGATGATGACAGTGATATAATAGAGTCATCACCTGGAGCCTGCGCTTAACGACGACACAGATGCGGAGACTGAACTGAACATCTCCATTCTCAGTCGACTGTCTCTGAAATCAACAGATATTCTCAAATAGAAAAGACATTCACATGTAAAACGATCGATCAAAAGAACTCAACAAAAACTTAAACAAACAGAAAGAAAACAGAAAAAAAGGAAGAAGAGATTGAAGAAGAAGAAGAAGATTGGCATAATCTCGGTCAAAGCTTTCTTTCCCACTGATCATAGCATTGCATGCCATCCACAATCATCAGCAGCAGCAGCAGCAGCAGTCCATGTGCCATAGTATCATATTGTATCTAAACATTAAAAGAGCAGCACCTCTTGCAGCAAACACTGGTTATATGTGATTTATGCACAGAAGCCCCAAAGAAAAAAGAAACGCCTTTAGAGAGCGAGAGAGGATGCTCAGATCACACGAGACTTATTCTCGACTGATCTTCAACCGAAGCTACATAAATGACTCTCTATGAACTGCTGGAGATGTTAGCTTACCTGAGGGTCAAAGAGTGATGGCTTACCTGAAGGTCAAAGGCAAAGAGTGGTGGCTTACCTGAAGGTCAAGGGCAAAGAGTGATGGCTTACTTGAAGGTCAAGGGCAAAGAGTGATGGCTTACTTGAAGGTCAAGGGCAAAGAGTGATGGCTTACTTGAAGGTCAAGGGCAAATAGTGATGGCTTACTTGAAGGTCAAGGGCAAAGAGTGATGGCTTACCTGAAGGTCAAGGGCAAATAGTGATGGCTTACTTGAAGGTCAAGGGCAAAGAGTGACGCTCCCCTCGCCTTCTCAATCGTTGTGATCAACGCAAAAACAGTTAAGTCATGAACACTGACAACACCATCTGCAAACCAAACACATCCAAAGACAGATTCAAAGACAGATTCACAGAAATATTCAAAGACAGATTCACAGAAATATTCAAAGACAGATTCAAAGACAGATTCACAGAAATATTCAAAGACAGATCCAAGACAAATCAAAAGTCAGATCCAAAGTCGGATTAAAAGACAAATCCAAAGAAGTGCACAGACAACTCTAAAGACAGATTCGTAATATCGTAATCCCAGCATTTCAACAGCGCCCACAAAAGCCAAGTCGTGGGAACCAGCTTATTCACAAATTGTAATGTAATGTAGATCTTCAAAAATTTCTCAGCGCCCACAAAAGCCACGTTAGGGAGACCAGCTTATTCACCAGGGCCATACCAAATCAAATTCGCAATATCCAAACCTCTTGTTTCATTCCGATGCCAGGCCAAAATCCGGCGGGTGAAGCAGAAGAGACAGCATGGTGCACCAATGGTAGTCGGTGATGAGATTAATCATGTGGTGTTGCAGAAGCAGAAACCGGATAAGAAAGTAGAGGAGAGTGAAAGCGGAAGAGAGGTTGTAAACAGACAGTTCTTTTGGGAGTCCGTTCGAAACAGCTGTGGCAACACAGACTAAGGAGTGGCTGAAGAATTTCAGAGACAATGGGCCTGGAGGATGAGATAGAAAAAGATATGACAATAAGCAAGTAGAGCCGAGCAATTGGGTGGTGAATAGCTGAAGCATGTATATAAGTGTATTGAGAGGTTTGTAGGTGATAGATAAAATTTTGCAATAGATGCAATGACGGAATTTTAGTGAATGAACTGATTTCAGGAGAGAGGCTGTTACAGACGGTGGTGTTTGGGAGTTTAAGTGACTGAGCTGATGAGAGGGTTGTGGATTGTTTGTAGGCATTTTATTTGAGAAGAGTTGATGTTGTGAAAGAGGGAATAACAAAAGTCGTACATATTCTCTGATCTTACATCTAAGGTCATTGTCTGACTGACCTGAAAGACTGACTAAGATGTGATATTCTGGAATGACGTGAAGTTGTGTTATTGGTTTCTTTGAAAACAAACGATTCGATCGTTCGATGTTCGTCTCAAACCGTCCGCCGTCCGATCGATGAATGGAATAGATCAAGAGCTGTCCTTCCTTTGTTCCAACCAACAGATTGTCACCTGAATTAAGTCACATGACAACTTAAGTCACATCACATCATGAATCATCTAATCAACGTATCACCCAAAACCAAAGTACTCTAACACAGATTAATAATAGCAAAGACTGCTGCTCATTGGCATTTCTTAAATTCACTCAGCTTCAGAGATCATGGCATTAGACTGGTATCACTGCTACAGATGACAAATATTGAATATCAAAGGGCTAAACAAATGCAGATTCTGAATCCATCCGAATGCTGAGGAATGCTCAAAAGGCGCTACAGAATTGAAACAAATGTAAACAGCGAAGACTGACTGTAGGAGGCGAGGGCTTCGATCTGCCTTGGCAATTTCTCAACGAGCAGGACAGGATCGTACGCGTCGTGCATGGCTGGTTGAATGCTGGGAACGGACGATGACGACGACGTTCCGTGGGAGAAGCAGGCAGCGCATGGGTCCCCTGGACAGCACGCCCTCGCTGAAGAAGAGTCGCCCAGATTGAATAGGTCCCCGTCTTCTATCCAGCGGAAGAGCAGGACGACGACAACGACGAGAGTCGGCTAGAGGACTAGGAAGGGGACGAAGAAGACAGGTCTACATCCGGTGCAACAGCAATCGCGTCCTCTTATGCGCTAAGCTAATTCCATCAGATCCTGCCTTCGCTAAGCTTAATCTCTCGTCCCCTTCTCTCTCATCTGTTATGTCTTGTGATTACATCGCCTGCGAATATTCACAGAGCAAATATCTACTTGGAGGTCCACATCGCACAGCGCCACCAGGCGACCGACGGAATTCTAGACAACTCCGTGATTTTACAACATCGTGGTTAATTACAACCAAAGATGGTAGAGTCGTTACGTCTTTATTATCTGTTACAACTAGAGTTACGCTAAACTGACAAATCGTAAATTGAGAACTTCAAACTTCTAAAGCGCCACTCGAAAGCCAAGCGATGCGCACCAGCCTATTCACGAGTGCCGTGACAAGTCAGAGGTAGAGATTGCAATTCCGGAAATTCCGGTCTTTTATATATACCGAAATTCCGGAATTTTTCAAATACGAAATCCGGAATTTCGGAAGTGAGATTTTCGGTTTAAATAGCAGTTTTTATCATTGTTATTATCATAATTCTTGGAACACAAAGAGAACTTTATTTTATTTACATATTTCTGATATATATGAATATGATATAGCCTAGTAGGCAATATTTTGTGATTGAACATCTGTCCTGTAGCAACTAGCAAGTAGCCATTGTGTTGAAGCTGATCATGCGTTTTCTGCTGCCGGTGTTATGCCTATCTGCTCCAGGCTGTAGACTCGGGGATGGACTTTGACTCACTGTGCTTCCAGAGTTCATATTTTCAGAAGCATGCCTGATGCATTATGGATTCATTTACACCGTGCATTGTAGGCTATATCTGTGTTCTTTAAATTTGTAATTTTTATCTATTTCTTTGACCGTTGTAACTGAATACCAACTTGTGATACCTTCGACGCTACTTCCATGTGTAGTTTGGTTTCATACTAGTAAGGAAGACATAAAATTAGTATTTGAATTTGTTAGGAATTTGTTGGAAATTGACAGTAAATAGTCGGTCAATACTTTCATAGTGAGAATTCCGGAATTCCGGAATAATTCCGGAATTTTACTGAAAAAATCCCGAAATTCCGGGAAAATGATTATGGTCCGGAATTGCAATCTCTAGTCAGAGGGGTTGTACGTATAATTGATAAGAGATTGACTTTCACGCTTTGTTGACTGAGTAAACTTCAAATGACCTATTATTTTGCATGTATGTAGTAAAATGACCATGCTCGATAATCCAGTTCTTAGCGTGCACTGGGCCTATATATTGACAGTCCGTCAATCGAGAGGCAGAAATTTGGTTCGATATTTCTGTTCCAGCGGCGGTTCTAGACATCTCAGTTGTAATGATCATTGCCGATCGTATCTGAGAATTATAAAAAGCGCTAGAAATTCACAAACGCTCTGGATCAGCCTGACATTAGTCAAAGCACCAAGGAAATAAGAAGTAAGTCTATGTCTCCAGTCTTTTGACCACGAAAGGGTGATGGTGGGATACGACTAGGCCTATATCATACTACGAAGAGTCGACGATGGCAAACGCACGATGTTCGGTGGTCACAGCTGCAGTCTTTTGCCTGGGAACAAGAGGCGAAGTCAATCAGCAGATCAATGAGGGTGGATAGAGATAGCAGACCAATGAGACCAATGAGGGTGGATAGAGATAGCAGACCAATGAGGGTTGATAGAGATAGCAAACCAATGAGACCAATGAGGGTGGATAGAGATAGCACACCAATTAGGGTGGATAGAGATAGCAGACCAATGAGACCAATGAGGGTGGATAGAGATAGCAGACCAATGAGACCAATGAGGGTGGATAGAGATAGCAGACCAATGAGACCAATGAGGGTGGATAGAGATAGCAGACCAATGAGACCAATGAGGGTGGATAGAGATAGCAGACCAATGAGGGTTGATAGAGATAGCAAACCAATGAGACCAATGAGGGTGGATAGAGATAGCAGACCAACGAGGGTAGATAGAGATAGCAGACCAACGAGGGTGGATAGAGATAGCAGACCAATGAGACCAATGAGGGTGGATAGAGATAGCAGACCAATGAGGGTTGATAGAGATAGCAAACCAATGAGACCAATGAGGGTGGATAGAGATAGCAGACCAACGAGGGTAGATAGAGATAGCAGACCAATGAGGGTGGATAGAGATAGCAGACCAATGAGGGTGGATAGAGATAGCAGACCAATGAGACCAATGAGGGTGGATAGAGATAGCACACCAATGAGGGTGGATAAAGTTAGCAGACCAACGAGGGTGGATAGAGATAGCAGACCAATGAGACCAATGAGGGTGGATAGAGATAGCAGACCAATGAGGGTGGATAGAGATAGCAGACCAATGAGACCAACGAGGGTGGATAGAGATAGCAGACCAATGAGGGTGGATAAAGATAGCAGACCAACGAGGGTGGACAGAGATAGCAGACCAATGAGACCAATGAGGGTGGATAGAGATAGCAGACCAATGAGACCAATGAGGGTGGATAGAGATAGCACACCAATGAGACCAATGAGGGTGGATAGAGATAGCAGACCAACGAGGGTGGATAGAGATAGTAGACCAACGAGGGTGGATAGAGATAGCAGACCAATGAGACCAATGAGGGTGGATAGAGATAGCAGACCAACGAGGGTGGATAAAGATAGCAGACCAACGAGGGTGGATAAAGATAGCAGACCAACGAGGGTGGATAGAGATAGCAGACCAATGAGACCAATGAGGGTGGATAGAGATAGCAGACCAATGAGGGTGGATAAAGATAGCAGACCAACGAGGGTGGATAGAGATAGCAGACCAATGAGACCAATGGGGGTGGATAGAGATAGCACACCAATGAGGGTTGATAGAGATAGCAGACCAACAAGGGTGGATAGAGATAGCAGACCAATGAGACCAATGAGGGTGGATAGAGATAGCAGAGCAATGAGGGTGGATAGAGATAGCAGACTAATGAGGGTGGATCGAGATAGCAGAGGTCGCGACCAATGAGACCAATGAGGGTGGACAGAGATAGCAGAGGTCGCGTGCAGACAGAGGCTTGCGCATTAAGTTGAAAAGTTTATTCAGTTAAGTCGTTATGATTGGAATAAGCAGAGGCGTCCGGATAAGGGGGATCCGCAGGCAAATGCCTCCAATTTCAGGTAGGGGGAACAGTTTTTGTGTATTAGGGGAATATCTTGCCACTCTGGCACTTTGGACTGGGGGTGGGGAGTTTGCCTCCATCACTCAGAGGGCTGAGGGAATTGACGCCCTCATGAGAAGTAGGCCTACCTTGTATTGGATACGAGAGGCAACGGGAAGCCAGTGTAGGACATCAGTCATGTAGGTATAGAAATGTGGGAGTCGAGGAGCATTGAGCCCGGTTGCCCAATTCACTACCTGCTGAATCTGATCTTCTATATAGAAATGTAATTGCTATCTCCAAATCCCTAGAGCAATAAGTAAAAGCCAAGCTAGAGCCCCATCTTATTCACTAGCGTCTGTGTCGATCGACCATTTTCTACGCGTCGTGACATTGAAGAAAGTGCGTATTTTATGATGAAAGATATGGATATAACTAATTGAATTGGATCGCCAGTGACACCTTTGAATTAATAATAAAGAAAAGATATGCAAAATCAAAGTCTCCACAAAAGTAAAAAATTCTACGAAATGAGGTACAACGGATGTCACGAAAAGACAAGCAGTCGGACTTGGAGACATTATGCAACGAGCTGGAGGAGAACGAAAGGAAAGGTAACACCAGACATGTATTCCAAATGGTGAAGAAGCTCACTGGCTCGTTCAAGCCTCGAACAACAGCCATATTAATGACAACAACAACAAGAAACTTGCTGAACTGGAAAAAGTAAACCAAAGATGGAAAGAATATTGCGAAGGATTCTACAGCAATGAAAAAGAGGAAAAAGACATAATAATCGAAATACAAGAAAAGGAACCACCACTAAAAGAAGAGATAAAACGAGCCATATTGAAAGCAGCTATGCGGAAGTCACCAGGCCCAGATGCCGTAGCCGCTGAGCTGTTTAGATTTGGTGGAAAAATGACTCTGACAAAACTACACGAGATATGTGGGGACGTATGGGAGACCGGGGATTGGCCAGAAGAGTGGTCAGAGTAAATTTTTATTCCACTGCCGAAAAAAGGAAATCTACTTCACTATGGTAACCACAGAACAATTGCGCTAGTGTCACATGCCAGTAAGGTTTTGTTACGAGTGATACTGGAACGCATCCAGATCAAGCTGGAAACAGAGATCGCTGAAGAACAGGCTGGCTTTAGGCCAAGGAGAGGCACGCGAGATCAAATTGTGAACTTACGAATCATCTTCGATAAAGCGAGAGAAAAGAAACAACCACTTTACCTCTGCTTCATTGACTTTACAAAAGCTTTTGACATGATTGAACACGATCAACTATGGATAACCATGATGGAAATGGGTTTCCCACCCCACCTCATTCAGCTATTGCGAAATCTCTACAAACAACAACGAGCTACTGTCAGGACAGACGGAACTATGTCGACATGGTTTAGTATCAAGAAAGAAGTCCGACAAGGATGTAATTTATCACAAAGCCTGTTTAACATTCTGGCAGAGCAGGTAATGCGAAATGCTCTACGAGGCTACCACAAGGGATTCAGGATTGGAGGGAAGACAATAAATAGCCTTAGATATGCTGATGACATCGTGCTACTGGCCACTTCACCTGAGGATTTACAGGAGTTGGAGCAACGTGTTGCTCCAACTCTGCCTACCTATTCTTTGGTGCCCCTCAAGGCTCCATCCTTGGCCCACTGCTCTTTATCCTTTACACTTCTAACATTTCCAGAATTGCATCTTTTCATGACATCCTTATCCATATCTATGCTGATGACACCCAACTTTACATTAAACTGTCGACTCCAAATCTTAAAAACTCAAGAGCTAGACTTATTGCATGCTTTCAGGATATACAGTCTTGGTGTGCATCCATGCGCTTGAAGCTAAACCCAAGTAAAACGGAGTTAATATGGTTTGACCGTCGAGTTCGATCCAACATTGGCCCATCCAGTCTCTCGATCTTTACAGCTTGATGAGGCATGCTCTATTCAGCCCAATGAAGTTGTTCGAGACCTTTGTCATCTTCTTGACAGCAAACTCTCCATGTGTAACCATATTTCTTCTATTGCCAAAGCCTGCGTTTTTCACCTTCGCCGAATACGTCATAGCAAACGCTGTTTAAATGAGCATTGTCTCCGTGTCTTAGTTCAATCGTTGATTATATTAAGAATTGATTACTGTAACTCAGTACTTGCTGGTCTATCCAAATCCACTCTTGCACCACTCACCTCTGTTCTGCATACTGCGGCACGCCTAGTTGAAAATCTTCGCCCCCGTGACCACATTACGCACTCCCTACGTCAACTTCATTGGCTCCCATTCAGGCACGCATTTCTTTCAAGATCTGGCTCCTAATGTTTAAGATCAAGACCGGTTTGGCCCCACCTTACCTCTCTGCCCTGGTCACACCATGTGCAATCATTGGATCAAGAAGAGGACTGCGTTCTGCTTCAAAAGGGGACTTTGTTATTAAAAGATCGAACCCGCAGTTTGGCAACAGAATGTTTGAAATAGCTGGGCCAGCTGAATGGAACAACCTATCAGAGGCAGTGCGCAGAGCTTCCTCGATGGAAGTTTTTTAGTCTAGTCTCAAAATCCATTTGTTTTCTGTTTATTATGACTGATGAAACTGTTTCTGTAACGCGCCTTAAAGTAAGACTCGGTTTTATTGAGGCGCGCTATAAATGCTAATTGTATTGAATTGTATTTTAGATTGCAATGTCATCAGCCGTAGAATGACGTCATCGAATTAAGTGAATTTATCCTGATATCATGCGTCAACCGGCAGTCTAGTACCTAAACGAGAAATCATCCGACAGTTTGGGTGTCCAAATGGAGCCCCTGGCCATGATCCAATGAGTCAATGACCCACATAAGCACACTGGGGCGGTATTCACATGACAGAGTTAAGGTAATACGGTATTAGAGCCTAGTTCGGAGTTAGCTATACCCTGGCTAAAACTAACACGTGGTAGCTATTCACGAGCGCGACTTAGCGAGCGGAATAGTTAGTCTGGGTATAAGTACCGTATAACTGTAGATGACGGGCTACTGCGCAAAAGTGTTTATGCACTATGATACCGCTAAAGATAGGAACATTCACAAGCGTAAAGAATTTTGTTGATCAATACGTCAACATGAACGACTGCATTACCCGCTTATTAAAACTGTATTTGTGTGGAAATTGCCTTTAACTATCCGCAGTGACTTAGGCACAATAAATGATATTACTCCACTTCCCAACTCTCGCCTTAAAGTTACTCTGACCTCTCTAGAAACCGGACCTTCACCATTATCGAAACTACCATTAGGACAAGCCCTCCGATTAGACGCAGCGCTCGTGAATAAGCCGGTACTACGCTGTAGACTTGTTGTGAGAACAAACCAATTCCAGCCAATAAATGATAGGCCTATCCGTAGTATACACACTGCGCTACAGTGACGACATTTCGCATGCAATATCGTCAGGCATCTCGTCAAATTTGAAACATTTTGACCCAAAAATTAAAAGCAATATAGTTTGGCCTTCGGTGAAAGAGGCGAGTTAATTATAGTGCCTCTCAAACACCTTTCAACGTCTAAATCGATGTCGCATGCGACGAAGCACAAGGGCTGCCATTTTGTTTTTCACCTTTAAGCTGGTATTAGCGGACTTAAACCTACCTCTAAGTTGGATTAGACTCATACCCCGACTAGAGGGCTGATACCGTCTGATAAATAGCTAGTCGGGTATAAGCCATATTTAATACGGGTATTAGCGTTAACCCTGTCTTGTGAATACCGCCCAGGTCACGTGTGCAGTCTCCAACCTCATCCGCCGAATGTCTCTCGTCGGTCCTAAGTAAAAGGATTCTCGACAACGCAGAATTTATTCTCATATTTAAACTTCAATTTAATGGAGCTTTGAGATTGTTTAAATGCCATGAAACCATCGACGCACACATAGGCCTACACAAATATAGGCCTACACAAACATAGGCCTACACAAACATAGGCCTACACAAACATAGGCCTACACAAACATAGGCCTACACAAACATAGGCCTACACAAACATAGGCCTACACAAACATAGGCCTACACACATAGGCATACACACATAGGCATACACACATAGGCATACACACATAGGCATACACACATAGGCATACACACACAGCTACACCCTCACGCACAATTGTACTTAAGCACGCGCAACGATTGCAGAGGGTGGCTCTAATGATCGCTGTTATCACACAGCCGTTAAACTGCAAATAACGAAGAAAGACATTTTACAAAGAACTGACAAAAGAAAGAAGTCTTTCTAAAATGCATTTGATGAATATTTTAATTGAAACAATGATTGACACCGATACAATATAATAATTATAATTATATATCTAAACAATAGGTGGTGCTGGGCAACAACAAAAATAATCAATCAGATACAAGAACAGACGAAAAATGTTATCAAAAGACAAGCATCGAATATCGACAATTATTAGCAAAGTAGATACACTTCGTCTGTTATCAGATATCGGTTAAATGTAAACGAATGAAATCAACGACTGATAATAATGCGGTTGTGATTGATAAACCTGAAGCGCTTGAAAAGTCATCATCATCATCATCATCGTCATCATCGTATAAGTGGAAGCTTTAGAAGCCATACACGGATTGAAGACGACGCAATTGACAACAAGAACAACATCGACAACACAAGTTGCGCTACAGAAAAACACGGCTTTTAGCCAAAGACAAAAATCGTTTTGCAAAACTCACCGCAACTGGTTAGCATAGAATATTCCTCAAAGGAAAATGATTGTTACGCAAATCACACACCATCATCATCATTATCATTCACACCAGAGGAAGTACACAGTATTATGTTGACCATACTGGGATTGGGGTGAGGGATGTTGTGGATCTGCCACATCTGTCGGCTATGAATATAGAATCATACTAACGAACTGCGTCTAAAGAGAGGGTTTCAGCCTTTCACCAAAGAACAGCAAAGGGCCAGATAGAGGGTCCTTCAGAGAAAGGATACAATACGAAGATGGATCTCTTCAGCTCATAGAAGCTTCTCTCAGGAGGTGAGAACGAGAAGATTTCCAACGATGAAGCTATTTTCAAACGAAGCAACGACCATTTGACATCAGTCTGGAGAAGATGAACTACGACCAGTGCCAGATGCAGATGATGAAGGTGTTGCGAATGTCGCCTGAATACACGGTCTTTGTCTGCCTTGAGCGGCGGATAATAGGTGCATCAGAGCAGATAGATCGATGGTCTACGTATATATATATATATATATATATATATATATATATATATTATATATATATATATATATATATATATAGAGAGAGAGAGAGAGAGAGAGAGAGAGAGAGAGAGAGAGAGACAGCAGACAGACAGAAAGAGACAGAAGAGAGAGGACAGAAAGCAGAGAGAGGTAGGTAGGGAGGGAGGGAGTCTGTCCATCACCCAGAGAGAGTAACACAGATCGAAAGAAGGGAAGGGCATGAAGGGGAAAAACGGGGAGGGGTGCGTGATTGGGGGAGAGGCCCAGCAAAGGACAGAACAACGCAGATTGCATAATCACCGATCATCATCGTTCCAAGTAGAAAAACAATCACAAATTATTAGCATTATTATCTTAATATCAAAACTTCGCAGATGTAAATCGAAATAATCTACAGACGACGACGATGACAAAATCGACGCAACAGACGACAAAATTAAACTAAAAAACAATGGCAGGCAAATAAACGGAGACAATTGTTGGCAAGATGACAGATGGAACAGACAATGACTACAATACATTGACCGCTCCTCTACACTGGGTCGTTGTCTTACAGTGGGTCGTTGTCTTACAGTGGGTCGTTGTCTTTCAGTGGGAGTGGGTCGTTGTCTGTCAATGGGTCGTTGTCTTTCAGTGGGTCGTTGTCTTTCAATGGGTCCTTGTATATTGTTGCTCAGAGGACAACCATCATCTGAAACCATTTCACTGCTAGAAGTGACCGCATAGAATGCTTCTCTAACTCCTTCCTTACAACGTAGCCATATTGAATACATAACCCTCATACAACACGCTTTCGCATTGCAATGAATTCACTTGCGATCCATGTTTTCTGACTCTCTCATGCCATAATCTATTCACGTCAATATGAGAGCCAGAGCGTTCAGCAGAGAGAACCCGGAAGTACAAGTGACGTCATATTCTAATTGGTCGAGTCTGACGAACCAATGAGAGACGAAAGAAGGAATAATGAGACGGAAACGATTTCAATCAAATGCTTCCTCCTCCTTCATCAAAGGTCAATTCAAGGAATGATCGGAGCTCATTGGGAAACATCGGAAAACAATAGAAATATCAACAGCACAGTAATATTAGAGAATTCGACAAAGAAACTGGAACACGTCGCATCCGTCCACACACCCACATAATCACTCACGCACAGATCACGTAACAGACGAAATGCAATACGAAAATTCACAGAAACGCAAAATCGGAAATGTAACTCTTCCCATAGCAAGAAGTCGTCACGAGTGGCCATGCACACAGAATGTAATCATCACATCAGACAGACACAGACAGATAGACAGACCAAGGGCCTTCCGTCACAAGCTCTTCTCACAAAATGATCATTGACATAAAAACTGTATAAAAATACTTGACGCTATCAGATATAAAGCCTGAAGCATTACCCACAGACGTAGTATACACATACATAGAATGAAACTCAGATGAAACAGACGCTCGAGAGCCTCTTCTTCCTCTTAAGATTAAGTTAAACAATTAACGTTAACCGAATAACATTCGAAAAACCTGAAAAGCAACGGACGCGGACGAAAAACGATCGGAATAAAACATTGTTGAAAATTATTGCACTTGTTATGAATTTCATCAATTGCCAGATAAATAAAACACAAATTGACAAGAAATACAAAAACAAAACGAAAGTCGTCGACTGACTAACACATCATCATCATCATCCATCTCCAAACAATGCCACACAGCAGCAGCAGGGCAATAACCGTCTCATCAACCGTTCAGAAACATTGATGCAGTTGAGGGATGATGAAACGACCAGTGAGCTCAGTTATCATCCATCAGAGTCAGAGAGGAGGAGGAGGAGACGGATGAGGTAGGATGAAGAGAGAGAAGGAGATGGAGGAGAGGAAAGAAGGAGGAGGGAGAGGAGGAAAGGAAGGAGGGAGGAGCCGAAGAGGAGGATGAGGAAGTTTAATATCAACCACGGAGTAAATTCCTTCAACCACTAAAACAAAACTCAAACAGACAAAAAACTAATTCGGTTGGACCATTCATTTACAGACAACAATAAGCGTTATTGTTGACAACTCTTTGATAACAATAATCACTGAAAATAGTAACCATTCTTAACAATAATAATAGGCAATAATATTCATTGGTGACAATAATCATTGATAAGGTTAGTCATCAGTGAAGCTGAAGTGAAAATCTGCAAAAGAAGTCTCTGTCTGTCTTTTTGCCACTGGATATCTAACACCCTCCACACACGCAGAGGGACACAGAGGCTGGTCGTCACCTGATAAGGTGTCTCCTCCTCCTCCTCCTCATAGTCAGGCGAGGCACACACACAGAGGCTAAGGCTAAGAAAACCGGCATGGATCGAGATAAGAAGACTGAATGCAGTGACATGAGATGAATAATTGCAATCGAATGGGTCGAGACAAGAAGACCGAATGCAGTGAAAAAATTAGATGAATAATTTCAATCGAATGGGCCGAGACAAGAAGATTGAATGCAGTGAAAAAATTAGATGAATAATTTCAATCGAATGGGCCGAGACAAGAAGATTGAATGCAGTGAAAAAATTAGATGAATAATTTCAATCGAATGGGCTGAGACAAGAAGATTGAATGCAGTGAAATGAGATGAATAATTTCAATCGAATGGGTCGAGACAAGAAGATTGAATGCAGTGAAATGAGATGAATAATTTCAATCGAATGGGTCGAGACAAGAAGATTGAATGCAGTGAAATGAGATGAATAATTTCAATCGAATGGGTCGAGAAAAGAAGATTGAATGCAGTGAAAAAATTAGATGAATAATTTCAATCGAATGGGCTGAGACAAGAAGATTGAATGCAGTGAAATGAGATGAATAATTTCAATCGAATGGGCCGAGACAAGAAGATTGAATGCAGTGAAAAAATTAGATGAATAATTTCAATCGAATGGGCCGAGACAAGAAGATTGAATGCAGTGAAAAAATTAGATGAATAATTTCAATCGAATGGGCCGAGACAAGAAGATTGAATGCAGTAAAAAAATTAGATGAATAATTTCAATCGAATGGGCTGAGACAAGAAGATTGAATGCAGTGAAATGAGATGAATAATTTCAATCGAATGGGTCGAGACAAGAAGATTGAATGCAGTGAAATGAGATGAATAATTTCAATCGAATGGGTCGAGACAAGAAGATTGAATGCAGTGAAATGAGATGAATAATTTCAATCGAATGGGTCGAGAAAAGAAGATTGAATGCAGCGAAACGCAAAATCGAGATGAATAATTTCAATCGTATCAACATCAGTCAACAGACTGACAACAACCACATTTTCATCATCATCATCGTTCTCAAGTAACATGACTAGCATTGATATTAACGACAACATAGGCTGCTAACGTATAAATATCAGAAACAGCAAAACGAAAATAAAAAGGATCTTTGGAGCCAGTCTGAGAGATTCACCGCTTGCTGCTTTATGTAGCGCCTCTCTATGAAAGCTTCTTCACAGGGATCATGTGTGTGTGTGTGTGTGTGCTATAGAAAACGAAAATGCCTTTCTTCAATGATTATGAACGTCCATTAACCCACGGTTGTCCTTCGTTCAGCCACCTAGCTCAACCAATCCATTCATACATCTGTAAATTCACTTTTTTCATGGCACCAAATCAGTGAGGCATGAATTTCGTTGCTGTGATTGATGAGTGAGTCATTCGCTGATGACCTGGCGTTGCTTGTCGTATTCATCGATGCGTGACGCCTGTTCATCCATCCACTTGTTGATCTCTTCATGCGGAACCAGGCAGGCCATCACCTCCTTCATTAGCTCATCACAATCGCCAAAGACCCGAGAACCCAGTCGACCACCGTTGCCCCTCTCTCCAACCAACCCAACATAGCCACCACCACCTCCTTCCTCTCCTCCTCGCACCATGTAGCAGAGCTTGTCAAACGGAGTCGGTTGCCTATAGCAACATACCAAAGACAATCAATGATCTGCGTCCCTGCCTCCTCATACCATCACTTATACAATGTACCTGTTGAGAAGGAGCTGAGCAGTCACTGCTCTCCATTAACAACCAATATATCACTTGGGTGATGGAGGAGTTTTATCAACACCATGTCATGAAAAGTGAATGAAATAAGAAAAGAATGTTTCTATGACAGCAAAGCCAAAGAAAAGAGTCGGATGAAAGATGAATACTTGATCTGACCAGACCGATAAAGACAGCAGCATTTGGGGAGAGGGGCAAGAGGGGTTGGGGGCAGTGTTTGAATTGTCAAATTTGAACGGGGTGGGGGGGTTGAAAATTATCCACATGTCAAGATGTCCCAACCATAATTTGTATACAGAGGCTAAATTTTTTCTTTGCTTTATCTTGTTAGTTTGCTGATTTTCAATAGAGCAATTTTGCCCCATTGTAAAGCACCCTTGCAGCGGCATGGCTGCATTATGGCGCCTTAGAAATCGTCCGTTTAATAATAATAATAATAATGATAAATTGTAAAAGGTGACAGTGGGTGGGTGTGGGGACACGAATTTGACCTTATAGCTGTGTTTTGTTCAATAATCAGTTAAACGACACTTATCAGGGCAACATTGGCTGCTGACATCAAATATAAACACCATAGGGGCTTACATTGGTATTTTACAAACAGCATGCACATTTCAGCTGTTCAGGTAGTTATTATATTTGAGTCCCAGTTTCATTTACTACCAAGGTATACTAGAATCAGAAGTGCTGGTGATTTTAACCTAGACTGATCTACAGTAGGTAGGCTATACTAATACACAGCAAACATTCTTATGACTTTACCAATAATGAAATGATGTAAATGAAAACAGGACATCGTAATAGTTTTCGTCAATTTTGAACTCTAACAATTTCAACTGTTGGCATGCTTATAGTTTTGTCCAGGGCTCCAGGTTTGCCTGGTTTCAACCAACTTATAACACACATTCCAATGCCCAAGAGGGAGGACCATTAATACAAACCATAAAGAAGTCATCAACAGAATGTTAGTCAATCTGTCTCTCTCCCTGATATGATGTATATTCATTTGACTAAATCATCACAATCAGCTTAAGGCATACAGGCAGCACTATCAAAGTCGTTAACTTAACTTGTTAGGTCTACCTAACATTTCACCATCACTGTTGTTGAACATGCCATACCCTTATACAATATATTATGCTACTTGTATTCTTTGCTTATTTTTGCAACCTGTTTTTTGCCAAAATTGCTCTACTGAAAGAATTTTAGGGCCACGATGATTGAAGAGTGAAAAGCTAAACATTTTAAAGGAGTGAAAATTGAGTAAAGTGGAGATACTCAAACTGCAACTGCCTAGTATTGCAGTCCTTTGGCCATTGTAATTTCTGTCAAACAAGATTTCTCATACACACTTACCAGCTTTTGATTCATCAGCTTTCTCAGCAACGCTGTCACATCATCTTAATTTAGTTATCGCTGGTTCAGTTTCTCCATCAGGACCGTAACATTCTTCAGTATCTGGAAATCACTTTGGCGGGAAAATCCAAACTTCTGTAAGCTCGTTTATGCAATGCTGAAAGTGGTTTGATGGTACATACAAACTACAAATTTAGGTCAGTGGCAGATTCCATATCACTGTTGTATGGGCTTCATCTCAATATCATCCCAGTACGTGCAGCTGCTGCGCCCAGTGGGCACACAGCGTATAAAGTGGTCAGAGGTCATGCCCTCTCTCTGACACTGCCCGAGACTTATATGTCAACTCCCTCGATGTGTTGACTTATAAAGCTTCAGGAAAAACTTCATTACTACAGGCAACTCTGTATATTCAGAATAGTGCAGGCGCACGCAATTGCCTACTAGATATTGTTATTATGTTACTGAAAATGTAACATGACATGATATTTTTTAAATAAAAAATATCATAATTAAAGGCTTGAGCACTAGAGAGTCAGGACCCGGTTAAGATACACTAAGCCACTGAAAGTTTATCTGGAGGGGTTTGCCCTGACCCCCCCAAGATAATTTTTGAGAATTAACTAGGGGGGTTGAAAAACGAACTGGGGATGTTGAACCCTCCCAACCCCCTGACAATTCAATCACTGGTTGGGGGACCATATTTACCCTGATTGTTATGAAAGAAGAGACGAAGAAGGAGCCGAGATGATGTACCTGTTGCATATGACCAATCTGACTGGGTCGATTCCCATTTCGACGAGGTCGCAGGCCGGAGTGACCC
Organism: Bimastos eiseni; assembly: GCA_959347315.1. Classification (NCBI taxonomy): domain Eukaryota; kingdom Metazoa; phylum Annelida; class Clitellata; order Crassiclitellata; family Lumbricidae; genus Bimastos; species Bimastos eiseni. The sequence continues at coordinate 35,198,947 of OY365814.1, read as the reverse complement.
TGAGGGAGGAACCAAGACAGAGCACAAGGTCGTTCTGCTTGGCCTGCTCGGTCGCTGTCGAAAGAACTCGCTTCTCTAGGCTATCACCAAAGTTAATGATAGAGTTCATCAGATAACCACCACAGCCCTACAACCAACCACCACCACAATCAACCATTAGGAGTATTAACATTGATCCATCTGCCTTCAAAGAATCAAAACACAGCAACATCTCAATGTCAACAATGACAAGCATTGGATTCACATTCATCTCTATTAAGTAAACTCACATTGGGTTAGACAGTTTAAACGCTCGATTTGAGCAATAAAAACCCTTGATGCAGAGAAAGTGAGTTGCCCTCAGAATAACTGACCATTGGCTGTCGTCATTTGTTGTTTACCTTGCGTTCACAGAGGCGTCCGGTCCGGTGGTCAAAGTGGCAATGCACACAGAGGCGAAGCGGCACTTTGGCGCTGGAAGATCGTCTGACAGCGTACGGACGCTCGTAGCGAGCGCCGCACTTCTCGCATTTTTCATGGAACGAGTTTCCGTGCAGCTCAGAGAGTCTGTCCCTGGGAACGCCAGAGAGACGGTGGAGTCCGTCTGTATTCTGGCTGATTAGATGTTTGATGAAACCAAGCTCCATGAGTTTAGAGAGCGCCTCGTGAGAGTAGCTCGGACGAAGAGACTCATAGCCGCAGAAATTCCGGTTGTTGTTTTGTTTAGCAGGACCTAGCCAAGCAAAGGAACAACAACAGACTATCGAAACCAAACTATGGGGAAAATGTGACACTGCTCTCAATGTAAATGATTGTATCAATGAATCAATGAGGAGAGGAGGGGGTCTCTGGTGGCCCCCATCTACATTCAACAGCCTTCTCACATCAAGATGTTAAAAATGTCTTCATGTGTTAAACAAATAATGCAGTTCTTACACAGCACAGAAAGTAACCGATCCACTGAAAATGACATCTAAATCAATTTCATAATTAAAATAGAAGTCTTTCCTGTCATTGACATTGTTACATTAGACTTTTTAAGAAGAGAAACTGATGACGAAGAAAACATGGTCCACTCACCGTGTCTGTTGTCACGGTCGCGCTTCGTCCACATTCCACTCTTGCCTCTGAAATCACCGATTCCAGACGAAGTGGAAATGCCAGCACCTACACCACCACCACAAACAAACAGACGGCATCAAAAACATCAAAGGTCAAACATTTTCTCAATGCAATTCACATCCAAATGCAAAGTAAGAATTGTCCTTAAGTCAACCAAATAAATGACATCATCTTAGAAAGACTGCGCTTACCTGTAAACGCAATCGCATACTTTGATGACCGTAACATGTTGGCGATACGGCGTCCCTCGGCCTTCACCTTTTCCCTCGAATCAAAATACTCGGCCGTTTTCTTGGCCTCGATCACCAGATCCTTTTCGAGAGCACTCAGAGAAAAAGGATTTTCCATTTTGACGGAGTCAAGAAGCGCCTTCCAGCAGATGTCGTGGAAGACGGCTTCTCCGACGTCTGTCCACGCCACTTCCATGTGCTGGCTGTCTTCCGTTGGCACCTCGTACGAAGCCACCTCAACCCGCGCCATCCCGGACTCCAGGTCACCCTGGATACACTTGCGAAGGCTGCATCGAGACACCAGCAACGCCATTCTACACCCCCTTACTGAATACCTACAAGAGAAAGTCTGGCTAACGTTAGGCTAGAGTCTCAACATCAGTTTTGGCTCTCATCCACAACAAAATATCCTTCAAACTGTCAGACTAAAAACTAAGATGCTGAAAATCGAAAAAAAGTAACGGTTATAAATTAATTTTTATCACAGCGAGTAATAAAAATACAGCTCACAAACACATCCATCTATGCGCCTACGCACTCAGTATCTCGGAACGCCTTTTGGAGTGCGATTTGCTACGGCAAACGAAAATCACAAAATCATCGCCAACCATCGCGAAAACATATACTTACTTAATGTACGTCAGCCATAACCGGTAATCTCTGCCGACGTCGTCTGACACTCGTATTCTGAGTCACAGACGCCATAGAAGTGATTAGATCATCGGAGTCTACGGTGCTAACATCTAGATGACTCATGTATCAATGGCGAGCGTCGCAGGAAATGTTGGTTACCTTAGAACGGCTACGCTACCAGCAGACGTTGTCTCATGCTCTCGCTCGGTTCTCTTGAGACGGCTTTCTTCTCTGCAAATCACTGGATTCTCTGCACGCCGATTCAGACACTTAAAATTAAACGAAAACGATCGGACAAGCCATCAAAGCTCGCTCTGTATTAGCACTGAGCTATGAAATGAATGGCATCTCATTCAACATGGCCGATGTCAACGTGAGTCCAACATGGCGACGACGTGTTGTCACAGAAAAGCACGGTGTATGATATTATTATACAGAAAAGTAAGCAAATAAAAGTAAGTATGTGTCAACTTTATTCAGCATGCGGTCTGCGGCCTGCTGGAACGTCAGAGATGAACAAATCAAGGAATCCCGAGGAAAACATAAAAAGCAGTTGAAAAAATAGACGTCTTCGGAGTCGTTACAGAAGAAAGTAAGCAATAGGAATCGAACAATTTCTATAAAATTTGATGAAACAAAGTCGATAAGCAGATGAAGTAGAGCAGTGTTGAGCACGAGACCAAAAACTCAAGACCGAGACCAAGAGGTCCAAGACCGAGACTCTTTATTTATAAACAATTCCATTTATTAAGACGCAGAAACGGAAGAATACGCTTAAAACAATAATTATATTGCTGAAGAGTAGGCATACTCATCTTAATAATAGTCCAGAAAATAGTTTTACCGGGCACTCTGAAGTTTCGCGTTCAGTCCTTGACTTCGGCCTGAGAATATCACAATATAAATGACCAACAGTATACGATAATTTAAGACATCTGAACAAGTAGATTGACGTTCCGTTTAAATGGTGTATTTGTACCACGAAACCCCGACCACATAAAATTATTAGATTGTTCCAAAACCTTAAAATTTGTGAAAGCAAATTTTGAAATGGCTTGCTCTGTTGCAAATGCATTTTTTTGTCCATAGTGTATAAGGATCAATTAGTTTGGACAGCATGCCATAAATCGATACAGTCGCGTAGAACCCAAACATCCGGTGTCTCTAGTAATCCAAAATAACCTGCACATTATCGAAAATATTGCTCTGATACGGCAATTGACCAAGAACGCTAATTTAAGACGGAGACCAATCCCAAGACAGTTCCTTTAATACCAAGACCGACGCATTCGAAACCAAGACCGCAGTTTTCCGGTCTTGAGACCACATCCCTGGAGTAGACCCCAAGAACATGGTTTTTAAGCAGCGAGAGAATGCCCCAGTTTCAAGCAATGAGCGATTCATTTAAGTAAAATTGGTTGCAACATGAAAGTGGGACCAACAAATATAAATGCACGAGATTTGGATATAGCCCACGTCACCGAGTTCCAATTGGTCAAATCAGCGGAATGGCTGAAGCGAGGTGACTGAGGATGGCAAGATGATGATTGATTAACAAAGCAATGGATGCTCTTATACCACTTCAGGTCAGTTTTCTGTCTGATCTTCACAACTGGTATACGGTCGCCAATCAAAGGGCTACAACCCTGTGCACAAAACGAATAAATTCTTCCAACTAAATCTGTTGATTGAGAAGTATGAAATCATATGAGAGACTAGAAGAACCAGAGAAAATGTGTAAAGGTTGCAAACATGTGACGAAGTTTTATTGAAAGTACTCTCTGAGCAGACATCACCTCAGGCTTACAAGAAAACAGAAGCGATAGTAATTATTCTGGGTTAAGTTTAATGATCCTTTACACACACAATTTGGCCATCATGTTAAGCCATTCACAATCTCTGTTGTGTCATCATTCCTTAAAATGACCATTTGCCTATTGCTCCAATTCAAGGCACCATCCAGTGTATACTGACAGCACACTTGCCTTCATTTTGAATCAAATCTGGCATTGAAAATAATGACAACATGTCTATGGCCACTAGTTTGACTGAGCCTTGTGAATAAGATGCCAACTTAACTTGCCTTTGAGCACAGTAGAAATCTTGAGATTACACTGAAGGACGGTTTCATTTTCTGCCAGCATAATATGGTTCAAGAGGAAAAAGCACCACAAACTGAATATCTTTAATGGCTGCAGCAGAGTTATAGTCTAGACTAACACATCAGAAAAAATTAAAATAACATCAACAAAAGAATATTAATCCTTCTAAAGTGAATGCTAATAAACTATTTAAAAGTATTGAGCTTTCAATTAGTCTGGTGGTTAATTGAATCGACTGAAGAGACGAGGATATTATTCATTGGCTATAATTATAAAAAAGAAATCGAAGTTGAATTATATCTGAGCTTTTTTCTTCTTTTATTTTACAATTCCATCTCTTGTTGCATTGTTTTACATCTGACTCTGATTGCCTGTAACTTTCCATTCATCTGGGTTAATGTCATATTCCTGCATCGCTTTATCCAACTTCCACCATCGACCAAGAACTCCAAAGTCAACAATTCGTTCTGTCCAATCCAACCAACCAACTTTCAGGTGCTTGCACTGAGCCTCGTATAAGTCAACAGATTCATCGAAATTGTCAACCCACATAAACGAACAAATGCCAAACGTCTGTCTCCTCAGCACTCCACGGTTCGCGCAGTCCACAAGATTCTTGATGTGCGTCTCAGAGTATGGATTGCGAATTGGATCACCGATGGTCACCAATTTGTTTGCATTCTCAGTCAAGTTTTGGTAAAATGATTCTTCAGCTGGGTTGGTTTTTATGAGGTAACCAGTGATGCCGAGCGACGTAATATAGATCGTTGCTTTAATCGGGTGACTTTTCATATCACTCAGAGTCTCAACTGCCACCGTACGATAGTCGTTTAAAATGTTGTTGAAATAACCCGCTAAAACAAAGAATTTTGCCATAGATTAACTAAAAGCACAATTTCACACTTAACATTTAATTTTAAACATGATGTTTTGTCTGTGTGGAAGTCGGAAGCACTTCTGAGTAGCTATCTTGAAGGCGCGCTATATAAAGCTTTGAATGAATGATCATGTTTACATTCTTACAGGTTACAAAAATTGACAAGGCTGATAACGGATCACTTCAAACGTCATAAACTATACTATAAAGATAGATCTTCTGCCGCTGAATATAAAAAGAAATATTATCGAAGACCTTCGCGCCATGAGCACTGTTAAATATGCCTAAATTCTATTAAATGGCGTCATGATGATCAGTTAAGGTCAAGTTACGTGTCGGGAGGGTCAGCATTAGATATAATATGAAAAGCCGCATACGCGATTTTTTCGTGCGCTGTATGGCTCAATATTCGGCCGCTGAAGCACCACGCATATTGCAAACCGATATTCGTTCTTAGATCTCAATCTACTTACTTATCTACTCGACATTTTGCAGCTACACTCATCAGCCACTCAAATGTAGAATAAGCGGATAAATACCTATTTTACTTAATCTTCCTCCTTGGAATTTAGTCGCGATATTTGAGATACGACTTCCATTTAGAGCATTTCTAAATGCATTAGCGGCCATTCTTGCGAAGGACGAATTAAAAACACGTGGGGCTACTTTGACCGATAGAACCATAGATATGAAACAAGGACCATGAAACACATAAAACAGCGCGTATATAACCTCTCCTCACAGAGCGACGCGTGCTGGTCCTGCCACCTCGCGGTTGAAATAAGGCTCTTTATCAAAATAGAGATCCTCCAAGGCGACACAAATTCCAGGGCGCAGGGCTCCAGCTTATTCCAGAGCGCAAGTCATAGACTCAGAGGGGTTGTCAGAAGGATTATTCGAAGGACCGAGTTCTGTTACCAGTGGGCAGTGTTTGGCACAATACCAAAAATTCTATTCTAGACCTTATTTGTAATTTTTCAGCTACTTTTTAGCGCTTGTGATTAAGCTGGCGCTCTGTGCTTGGCTTTTGAGTGGCGCTTTAGAAGTGTATTGATTACAATAACGGTCTGAATTTTTCTGAATCTAAAATAACGAAGAACAAATCATGCAAATCACGCGACTTATTCGCAATCTGGTCTTAATTGCTGTGCTTCTTTGTTTATCGATCTGGTGTTCTAGAACAGTTCTAGAGCTAATTGAGATTGAAAGACGAAATCCTCACCCACAAAGGACCAATTAAGAAACTTAACGAATCTGTCAACATTTGAAGGACACGTGGCTGAAACAGTTCGGTTTGACAAGGTCATCCACGAGTTTTCAGCAAAAAAGGACGCAAAATAAATTTGCCGATTAGTAAAACAGACAATTGATATTATGCAATGATGTCATTCTCAAAACTTAATCTTAACATAAGTAAAATTAGTTAATTATGACTGTTAGCCTAATTAAATATTTTATAGTAGCAACAATGACTTTTTTAGTTTAACACCTTTTATATATTTCTATGCTGTAACAGTTATCACAAATTTACCATTACAATCACTAGGCCTAATGCAGAACAGTAGACTATGATAACTTTTTAATTAACTTTTCATTTACAATTGTTTTAATAACATTCAGTGAAATATAATTTCATCATCTTCCAAATAACAATTAAACAGATCAATTTGTGGTGGTAGTCATGGTGGTGTTGCCAAGTGATGTTGGGTGGTGACATATAGATGTTTGTCATGGTGGCGTTTGGTGGTGGGTAGAGCGATGGACGTCATGGTGACATTGGGTGGTGGTCAGACGATAGTGGTGGTATTACTAGTGGTCATATGTAATTGTTTGCAGTGTTAATCTCTCGGTTAACAGATATCTTGACCAGATCTACTCGACTCCTTTCTCTTCACTCTTTGATCTAGAGATGACCTCTGGCGTTGACCTCTGAACCGCCGCTGCGGCACCTGTCGATGGTTGTAGCGTCGTTTCATCACAGATCCTAGCAGGTTCGTTATCGAACCCGGAAATGGAAGAGGACAAAATGGAGCGACGGTCTGTTTCCGGTCGCTCGTCCATGATGCTCGTTCCCTCTCCATCTCCCTCTCTCTCCTCCTCCTCCTCCATGGTCTCAGTCGTATTGACCTTCGACCTCACCCTTCTGTTGCTTCTTGACGACGGCTGCTGTTGGTCGATTATGGACGGTCCCTCGTCGGTCGACTGGTTCCCTGCTGCTTGGCTGACCATCGGCATAGGAGGATCATCGACGGGAGAGTCAGAGGAACGAGAGACACGCAGCAGATGGGTAGGAGGAGGAGGAGGAGGAGAAAGAAGAGGAGGAGGAGGTCGACGAACGGAGGACGAAGACTTATGCAGAGGCCTCTGATAAAATACAAACATTCACAACATCACCACGTTTATGCATATATATATATATATAAATATATGTATATATATAAATATATGTATATATATGTAATATGTGTACATATAAAATATAAATGTATATATATACGGTGAGTCATTAAAGACAAAGCCTAAACATATTTTAACTGAACTTTCAGATATCATCAGATATCAGATGATGTGAAAGAAATAATAAGACTATAGAAGACTCTGTTACTCATGAGCATTGAGAGTTACGTTAAGTCAATGTTGTTCAAATTGACTTCTTTGGACATCCGCGCATGCGCGAAGTCCCGTATACCACTACTTGACTGTGACTCATAAATGATGTGTTGACCCATTTCGTCACAAGACTATAAAGATGACGCAAGTCGTTGACGTCATGTAGGCCCTACCCTGTTGACCTCTTCTTGAATGTCTATATATTTATGTCTCACTCACTATCTCTCATTCTCATTTTATTTGTCACTGTCTGTCTCTGTGTCTGTCTTGATGAGAGTTCAACTGGAATAGTTACAGAGGCATGGACGTTTGGCAACAGCTTCGACGACCGACGAACTTCGCCACCTTCTACATCTCCGCCTCCTCCATCTCCTGCTCTGCAACACCACAACACCAGTAGGCCTATCATCACCCATGGCACAGATAGGTCACCGATAGTCAAACCAGAGAATAATATGATTTTAATCTCCGTCTGTGAGTTGGTCTGTTTGTCAATCAGAATACAACTAATGAGACAGACGAACGGACAACCAGAGACTAAAATCACACACCATATCTAGATGTAAATATGTTGCTGAAATAAAGTAGTTATCCAATACTGAGGATCATATATAACTGATGACTTTCTCGCCAGCCAATTAGTTAGTTCATCCACTCATTCGCACTTACCAGACCTCCCCAAAACTCCAATCCAAGCGATAGACCGATTGCGAATAAACGAGGAAATCCATTTAATATAATGCACCGGTGACGTCATATAGAGAAGCACATAAATGCGCTGGCGCCATTTAGCTAAAGCAATAACTTGGTCTTTACAACTGACGCCACTCAGCGAATACTGGTTAAGTAGCTCATAATCACACATTAGCTTAATGAAAATACGACCTTCTATGGTCAACTGATGATGATGATGGCGGTGGTGGTGATGATGATGGCATAATCTCTACTACGCAGTTCCTTAGAACACGTGATCACTTCTAAAAGAAATAGATCGTAAGTTACTTTGAAGATCCTGGCTGAGGATGAGGAGGAGGATTGTCCGAAGGAAGAGGAAATGGAGGAGGAATCAGATGACTGCACACAGAACATTCAAAAGTTACGAGGAAGGTGAAAATTGAACCTCATTAAAACTGAATTAAAAGAAGAATATTATTCTACATGAAATGCAATTGAAACATATTTGAATACAACACACGCGCAGACCTGTAGGCATACATGGCAGATTCTTCAAAACATGTAATAATATATTTCTTCTCAACAGACATAATTATTCTCTGATTTTTCATTGTAAATAAACCAGAGGTGCAAAAAACCAAGAGTTTTTAAAATCAAAACTTGTTTCTTTTATTTTTTGTTTTATTTTGTTTTTAGTTTTCTTTTGGATTTTGTCACAACAGTTTTGTTATAAAAAGCATCAAATACAAAGAATAGAGCTCCAACTCGTTTTTATAATTAATTTAGGTTGATTTCGGACTGAATAACACACAATTAATAGTAGTAATCTATATAAATAGAGAATTCTGTCTGTCTGTGTGTGTCTGTCCGGCGATTCATTTGCACAATTTTAGAGCTATTCACTCGAAACCTTCACCGTTGGCTTGGGGAACATCTGGGACACGCGGTCGAGGGGTTCGTAAACCCGCGGACGCCGTCTTCCAGGTCTCCAGGCAAAAAACCTGTCTCTGGACTACTACCCCCAAATTTTCCTTCTCATTCGCCAGGAACGCCACACCTTTTCTTCTTTTACATCGGCATGAATGAATGAACGGTTTTTGAAATATACGTTTGCACAGTCGGTCACGTGGGTATGCACTTTGTACGCATTTGAACACTTTTAGACCTATTGACTCGAAACCTTCGCTGTTCGCTCGGGTAACACCTCAGACAACCAGTATAGGAGTTGTTGAATCAGCGGCCACCGTCTTTCTCCTCTCCAGGCCCAAAAACCTGTCTCAACCCGGGCGAAAGTCGGGTGCCCCAGCTAGTAATTAATAATAATATTATTAAATTGAATTAATCATAGTAATAATTAATAATAATTAAAATAGTAATAATTAATAATAATTAACGATAGTAATAGTAATAATTAATAATAGTAATATTAGTAAATTGAATAAAAATATAAAAAAACAAAAATTACTATTTTTCGTATCTTTTGGTTTTTCGTAAGAAACCAAACAACCAAATAACCAAACAAACCAACATGTTTGCAGCCCTGAAATAAACTAAACTTGTAGACTTCTATTATTAATCATACAAGATGCGACACCTTCCTCTCCACCAGATGGCTGAGTGGAGAGCAGCCCTCTAGCAAACAGGAATCTCACATGGCGTCATAACTGTTCTTTCCAGTGCTGTGCTATGTATTATTCTAAATAGAGAACTTCTAAATAGGAGCATCTGATTGGTGGCAGAGAGAGACAGAGAGACAGACAGACAGACAGAGACAGAGAGAGACAGAGAGACATAGACAGAGACACAGACACAGACAGACAGACAGAGACAGATGTCTTCTAACCTGGATAGAGACAGTTTTGTTATTCGTCGATGTGGATATGTGAGAGTGTGACTGCCTCCGCAGAAGCGAGGCTTATTACACAGATCCAACAGATGCTGGACCTGTGATGCAGATTGCTGCTGCTGCTGTTGGTTTCCATGGCTACACAGAAATCAAGATATCAGTCAACACTGTCAATCACTAGCAATTAGATCAATCAATCGATTGAAACAATTGTTTGAAACAACGCAATGACTAGTCACGTGGCAAAAAACAAAGCATAATAATTATTAGGTTAAATGAAATCTTCATCCTACGAAATTCATCGAATAGGAAGAAAGCGGCGTGATAGGGTTTAAGAGAAAATAGTAAACATAGGCACCGCACGCAGCCATGCATACACAGTTGCACAGCTATGCACAATTTCACAGGAAGAGAGTCTTTCGTCTTCTAAATATCCAGTAGACCAGCAGAAGACATTGGAAATTAATCCCAAATTAATCAGAGAAGACAGCGTACAATTGTTTTATGTAGTAATTAAAAGTGTCAGAAATCATGCATAAAATTGATGTAAAACTCACAAGATATTCCAGAAGTTGTTGGCATCAAAAGGAAACAGCGCCCACAAAAGCGAAGTCGTGGGAACCAGCTTATTCATAGGCTCTTAATAGAAACCAAATGGCCATAGAGAGGCAGAGGTGAAGATTGAGAAATCGAAAGTGAGCCAATCGCCGAATAAGAGACAGATGAACAGCTGATCACTGAATGCCTGACCTGTGAGCGAGCTGTCTGATTTGGCTGAGTTCAAAGACTGTGTGAGGTCGGAGAGAATGCGTCTCTGGTAATCGAGGAATCGAAGGAAGACATGGAACCGGTCTAAAACAACACAGAAGAACAGGGAACTGGTCTAAAACAACACAGAAGAACAGGGATTCAGTCCAAGAAATACACAATTGCTAACTAGGCATTGAAAGCTTCGAATGCTTGTACATTGTACAGTAAAAGCTTAAGCAGTTCTTGTTCTTTTCTTTCATGTCATCTTTTGTAGTGAAGAAAATTGAACATCAGTTTGTATAGTTTGTTGATTCGTTAGAAAGATCATCGAAGCAATTACGATTAAGAGACCTTATTGGGAAGAGATTGAATTAGAAATCATGTATCTAACAGGAAATGAAGGTTGCATAGAAGTGGACCAACCTTTGTGTTGACTTCATATCCAGAGGTTTATTACATGAGAGACAATGAAACGTCTTAATGAGTTGCCTTCTAAACCCTGCTGCTTCCTCATCCGTTAGTTCTCCCTTTCCATCTCCATCACCTTGGGAAGCAGCCATCCTCCTAGCTATCAGACGCAACTGCTTCTCCAGTTCATCTCGAAATGGTCCAAACTCCAATCGATCCAGTTTACTATCAACTGCGCTGTTCAAATGCAACGTCGTCTTCTTCCAATCATCTTCCTAGCAAAACAAAATGACGAACACATCAAACACAAAGCAAACAATCAATGAATATTCATACATCCTCCTCTCCTTTGCACTTTATATACTTCTCCTCTTTCATATAATCATTGCAATCTCATCTCGAGGTCACCAACATAAGGACGATGAAGGTGTTACGTCAGATGATGACGATGATTATGTTGGTGATGATGATGTCGTGTAGACCTACTTACGTGACCCATAAATTTGTTGACTAGGTCGTTGATAGTGTTGTTGATCTCATCACATGTTGAATCAAAGTTCTGGCAGCTGACCTTCTCATCGAGATGGTCCTTGTTGGCCTTCTGACGAAATGAAACGAAGGCAGAGCATTAGAAGAACAAAGGAAGAGAAGAACGATCAAAGGAAAGACAGACGGACAGAAGAAAGAATAGAGGGAGGGGAGGAAGGCAGCAGCAGCGTGAGTAGGTGAGGGACGGAGAGTAAGAGACGAGGGTTGTTTCGAAATTAAGATTTCATTTGAGAAGAACTGAAAACAAATCAATTTACAATCCATGTGGAACAGAACTTAGAAGAAGAAGAAGAAGAAGAAGAAGAATAATAATAATAATAATAATAAGAAGAAGAAGAAGAAGAGAAGGAAGAGGAAGAGGAAAAGGAAGAAGAAGAGAAGGAAGAGGAAAAGGAAGAGGAAGAAGAAGAAGAGAAGGAAGAGGAAGAGGAAGAAGAGAAGGAAGAGGAAGAGGAAGAGGAAGAGGAAGAAGAAGAAGAAGAAGAGAAGGAAGAGGAAGAGGAAGAGGAAGAAGAGAAGGAAGAGGAAGAGGAAGAAGAAGAAGAAGAAGAGAAGGAAGAGGAAGAGGAAGAGGAAGAAGAAGAAGAGAAGGAAGAGGAAGAGGAAGAAGAGAAGGAAGAGGAAGAGGAAGAGGAAGAGGAAGAAGAAGAAGAAGAAGAGAAGGAAGAGGAAGAGGAAGAGGAAGAAGAGAAGGAAGAGGAAGAGGAAGAAGAAGAAGAAGAAGAGAAGGAAGAGGAAGAGGAAGAGGAAGAAGAGAAGGAAGAGGAAGAGGAAAAGGAAGAAGAAGAGAAGGAAGAGGAAAAGGAAGAGGAAGAAGAAGAAGAGAAGGAAGAGGAAGAGGAAGAAGAGAAGGAAGAGGAAGAGGAAGAGGAAGAAGAAGAAGAAGAAGAGAAGGAAGAGGAAGAGGAAGAGGAAGAAGAGAAGGAAGAGGAAGAGGAAGAAGAAGAAGAAGAAGAGAAGGAAGAGGAAGAGGAAGAGGAAGAAGAGAAGGAAGAGGAAGAGGAAGAAGAAGAAGAAGAAGAGAAGGAAGAGGAAGAGGAAGAGGAAGAAGAGAAGGAAGAGGAAGAGGAAAAGGAAGAAGAAGAGAAGGAAGAGGAAGAGGAAGAGGAAGAAGAGAAGGAAGAGGAAGAGGAAAAGGAAGAAGAAGAGAAGGAAGAGGAAAAGGAAGAGGAAGAAGAAGAAGAGAAGGAAGAGGAAGAGGAAGAAGAGAAGGAAGAGGAAGAGGAAGAAGAAGAAGAAGAAGAGAAGGAAGAGGAAGAGGAAGAGGAAGAAGAGAAGGAAGAGGAAGAGGAAGAAGAAGAAGAAGAAGAGAAGGAAGAGGAAGAGGAAGAGGAAGAAGAGAAGGAAGAGGAAGAGGAAGAGGAAGAAGAAGAAGAAGGAAAAGGAAGAGGAAGAGAAAGAAGAAGAAGAGAAGGAATAGGAAGAGGAAGAAGAAGTAGTGACGGAAGAGGAACAGGGAGAAGAAGAAGAGGAACAGGAAGAAGAAGCGGTGAGAAGTTAGAGCGACTTCTTCCTTGCTTCTTACAATTGCGACTTCATTCTGTACAAAGTCTTTGTCTGCTTTCTTGTCGTTCAGTTCTTTGCAGCTGCAGAAAAGATTCTGTGTTGTGGACAACAACAAAAAAACAATTACCATAATTTCTAGTGTTATTATTGATATACTAATATTATTATAAATATCGTAATAACGATTATTACCATTATTACTGTTGCTACTGAATGTTTGTAAGTAATAAGACGGTTGAAATCCAATTCTGAAATGTTTTCTCCACTTATAATCAGTTTAAAATCAGTTCCTGGCTTATATTTCAACGGACAACACCACCCTCTCCCGCTCTCTCCCCTCACATCATCTCCCAATTTTCCATCCCTCATGTCATTCCTCTTTCCTGCCAATCGCACTCATCACCTCACTTCCTCAATCCTCCCTTGCTTGGGATAGAGAGAGAGGAGAGAGAAGACAGAAAGAGAGAGAAGGAAGGAGAGAGAGAGACAAAGAGAGAGAGAGAGAGAGAGAGAAACAGAGACAGACAGAGATACCTGTATACCTCCAAGTGGTTCTGATGATTGATGGATTCGTCTGATAGACGCTGTGTTGCTTCCATCAACTGATCAACTGTCTCCTGGAACTGATTAACGCTCTTCTCCAGTTCAGTAACTGTCTGCGTCATTGCATTCACTGCATCCATATTCTACGAAACATCATCAACAACAACAAGAACAACAGAATAAAAGAACTAAGAAACGAACTTCGTCATCTGACCAACCAATTAGTTTGCCAAGCAATAAACTGAAAAACCAATCACCAAACAGCAACGAACAGCACGACATGTCATCAGACTCTCTCACCTCCTTCTGTGATCGTCGTAATTTGTCCATATCGCAAAAGAGGTTCGTCATCTTTTGGTTCAGTTCTTCTCCTTCAACAAAATTCAGAAAAGACCTCAAGCGAGCGAGCTGTCAACTAATGAATGAGTGGGTTTACTCAAAAATTACTTGTAATTAATAGAAAGAAAAACTAAATAAGAAACGAAAGAAACGATGTTCTTATTCCAGAGACTCTCACTCATAATACAACGCTTCAATGCCGTCGCTATTGCCGGTTCCTTTGTTGAATGACTAAGTTTGAAGAGTGGTAGTCGTTGAGGAGGGAGGAACTGTTGAGTTTAGCAAGTTAATTATGTCTGCTAGAAAAGTGTGAAAGAGAGAAAATGGCCAAAACAGTCTTCTTCCAAATCTGTAATTGTGTTATTGATTGTGTTGGCAGTGTCTGTGCTTTTGTCTCTGTGTGTGGATGTGTCTGTGCCTTTGTCTCTGTGTGTGGATGTGTCTGTGCTTTTGTCTCTGTGTGTGTCTGTGCTTTTGTCTCTGTGTGTGGATGTGCTTTTGTCTCTGTGTGTGGATGTGCTTTTGTCTCTGTGTGTGGATGTGCTTTTGTCTCTGTGTGTGGATGTGGATGTGCTTTTGTCTCTGTGTGTGGATGTGCTTTTGTCTCTGTGTGTGGATGTGCTTTTGTCTCTGTGTGTGGATGTGGATGTGCTTTTGTCTCTGTGTGTGGATGTGCTTTTGTCTCTGTGTGTGGATGTGGATGTGCTTTTGTCTCTGTGTGTGGATGTGGATGTGCTTTTGTCTCTGTGTGTGGATGTGGATGTGCTTTTGTCTCTGTGTGTGGATGTGGATGTGCTTTTGTCTCTGTGTGTGGATGTGCTTTTGTCTCTGTGTGTGGATGTGGATGTGCTTTTGTCTCTGTGTGTGGATGTGGATGTGCTTTTGTCTCTGTGTGTGGATGTGGATGTGCTTTTGTCTCTGTGTGTGGATGTGGATGTGCTTTTGTCTCTGTGTGTGGATGTGGATGTGCTTTTGTCTCTGTGTGTGGATGTGGATGTGCTTTTGTCTCTGTGTGTGGATGTGGATGTGCTTTTGTCTCTGTGTGTGGATGTGGATGTGCTTTTGTCTCTGTGTGTGGATGTGGATGTGCTTTTGTCTCTGTGTGTGGATGTGGATGTGCTTTTGTCTCTGTGTGTGGATGTGGATGTGCTTTTGTCTCTGTGTGTGGATGTGGATGTGCTTTTGTCTCTGTGTGTGGATGTGTGTGTGTGAGAGAGCGTCGTGTCCAGTAGCATAGGGAAACAAGGTCGTCCTTTTCCTACCAACTCCGATGAGTTCCGCACGATCTGCCTTCTCCGTTACATTCGCCTAAGAAGATCAACAACAAAAAGTTCAGTTAAATGCAGATAATTAAGTTCCAAGGTTAAACGTCAATGTCAGGTAACGAAGTAATGGCTATTAATGGATGGATGGATGAATGGATGGATAGATTGATGGATGATATTGAGTGTGGGTGGATGGCAATGGATGGATGGATGGCAATGGATGGATGGACGGATGGATGGATAGATTGATAGATGATATTGAGTGTGGGTGGATGGCAATGGATGGATGGACGGATGGATGGATAGATTGATAGATGATATTGAGTGTGGGTGGATGGCAATGGATGGATGGACGGATGGATGGATAGATTGATAGATGATATTGAGTGTGGGTGGATGGCAATGGATGGAAGGACGGATGAATGAATGGATGGGTGGAAGGAGGTATGGAAGGCGGAGAGGCGCTGTGATCAACGAAGAAAGGTTACTAGGTCTGATTAAAAGACTGGTCCCAGTCCCTTTGACGAGTACTGACATCTTTCTTAAGGAAGGCACCATCATCATATGCCCATCCCTAGTCAATTGGGACCCCCACCACTCTTAACAGATGCACCATCATCATATGCCCATCTCTGGTCAATTGGGAACCACACCACTCTTAACAGAGGCACCATCATCATATGCCCATCTCTCGTCAATTGGGACCCTCACCACTCTTAACAGAGGCACCATCATCATATGCCCATCTCTCGTCAATTGGGACCCTCAACACTCTTAACAGAGGCACCATCATCATATGCCCATCTCTCGTCAATTGGGACCCTCACCACTCTTAACAGAGGCACCATCATCATATGCCCATCTCTCGTCAATTGGGACCCTCACCACTCTTAACAGAGGCACCATCATCAGATGCCCATCTCTGGTCAATTGGGAACCCCACCACTCTTAACAGAGGCACCATCATCAGATGCCCATCTCTGGTCAATTGAGAACCCCACCACTCTTAACAGAGGCACCATCATCAGATGCCCATCTCTGGTCAATTGGGAACCCCACCACTCTTAACAGAGGCACCATCATCAGATGCCCATCTCTGGTCAATTGGGAACCCCACCACTCTTAACAGAGGCACCATCATCAGATGCCCATCTCTGGTCAATTGGGAACCCCACCACTCTTAACAGAGGCACCATCATCAGATGCCCATCTCTGGTCAATTGAGAACCCCACCACTCTTAACAGAGGCACCATCATCAGATGCCCATCTCTGGTCAATTGGGAACCCCACCACTCTTAACAGAGGCACCATCATCAGATGCCCATCTCTGGTCAATTGGGAACCCCACCACTCTTAACAGAGGCACCATCATCAGATGCCCATCTCTGGTCAATTGGGAACCCCACCACTCTCAACAGAGGCACCATCATCAGATGCCCATCTCTGGTCAATTGAGAACCCCACCACTCTTAACAGAGGAACCCCCATCATCAGATGCCCATCTCTGGTCAATTGAGAGCCCCACCACTCTTAACAGAGGCACCATCATCAGATGCCCATCTCTGGTCAATTGGGAACCCCACCACTCTTAACAGAGGCACCATCATCAGATGCCCATCTCTGGTCAATTGAGAACCCCACCACTCTTAACAGAGGCACCATCATCAGATGCCCATCTCTGGTCAATTGGGAACCCCACCACTCTTAACAGAGGCACCATCATCAGATGCCCATCTCTGGTCAATTGGGAACCCCACCACTCTTAACAGAGGCACCATCATCAGATGCCCATCTCTGGTCAATTGGGAACCCCACCACTCTTAACAGAGGCACCATCATCAGATGCCCATCTCTGGTCAATTGGGAACCCCACCACTCTCAACAGAGGCACCATCATCAGATGCCCATCTCTGGTCAATTGAGAACCCCACCACTCTTAACAGAGGCACCATCATCAGATGCCCATCTCTGGTCAATTGAGAACCCCACCACTCTTAACAGAGGAACCCCCATCATCAGATGCCCATCTCTGGTCAATTGGGAACCCCACCACTCTTAACAGAGGCACCATCATCAGATGCCCATCTCTGGTCAATTGGGAACCCCACCACTCTTAACAGAGGCACCATCATCAGATGCCCATCTCTGGTCAATTGAGAACCCCACCACTCTTAACAGAGGCACCATCATCAGATGCCCATCTCTGGTCAATTGAGAACCCCACCACTCTTAACAGAGGCACCATCATCAGATGCCCATCTCTGGTCAATTGGGAACCCCACCACTCTTAACAGAGGCACCATCATCAGATGCCCATCTCTGGTCAATTGAGAACCCCACCACTCTTAACAGAGGCACCATCATCAGATGCCCATCTCTGGTCAATTGGGAACCAACCCCATCCACTCTAATCATCGACACAAGAACCAACAACAAGGTATAGACCTCAATCTGTTCAATTATTGTCTTCATTATCTCCTGTTCTTCTGTTAGTCTTCTCACTTTCTCCATCAATTCCTCGAGGTCTGCGTCACTCGATCTTCCTCTACTCCTCACGAGTCCGTCTCTGGAAGATGGAGGATTTCTCTCTTTCTGTGCAAACAAAGAAAAGATAACTCTAAGATCATCCACTTTCTTCGACGGAGGCAAAGAACCCAATAATGGCGAATGAATAATAATTCAATTAAATGAACTCTAGAGTAGAGTTTCATAAATGGAATTTACGACTGAGACTGAACCAACGACAATCTTAGTCTGAAAACAATCACTGATAGGAATATATCCCTATCCAACCCCCTCCAACTTCCTCTCCGAGACCCCCTCCCGCATGGTCTTCCATGGCTTAACCACCTTTAGCTATGTCTTCAGGCAGAAACGGACAATTGAAGCGAAATCAAAGGGAAGAAAAAAACAAATCTATCGAAATAAATGACAAGAGAAGATTTATTGCAATTGAGGATCGTTTGGTAATCATGACAATTGATTCATCATCTCTGATCACCTGCATCACTTCCATCTCAATCTCCTTCTGTTGCTGAATCAAGATGTTGTCATCCGTTTGCGGAACGTCCAATTGTTCATTGTCTCCAATCTGAAAGAATTATCATTTGAACTAACTACAAAGAAAGAGTTTCACTGTCGGTTTTTTTATCATCTTTTGGGTTACACATGTCTGCGGGAGTTTACAGGTGGCGACTCTTCCGTTTATCCAAGCATTGATCAATTACAATATTAAGGTTTCTTCTAAGAGTTGTCTTCGATATACAGATCGAAGGGCAGAAGCGTTTTCCAGAAACAGACCTTCCTTCTCCTCCTCCTCCTCCTACTCGACTCCTGATTCTCCTCACTTCCTCCTCATTCTCCCCCGCAACTCCCTCTCCTGCTCCAATCTCCTGCTCACTCTCCCCTCCTTGTTTTCCTCCCCCTCCTCTTATCCGATTGATCTAAATGCCTTTGTAGGAAGTTAGGAACTGACCGTCACTTACCAAAAGATTAAGCGATGAGTTTGTCTTCCTTGGCCGTTCGTTGGATTCCTTCGATCCTCTCTGCTGATCATTCATTTGATCGAAGGTGATTCTGATCGATTCGATCTCGTGAAATAGATCCTCTATCAGCGACAGAGACTTTAATCAAAAACAACAGCTTAATGTAGGCCTATTATGAAAATGCTTTATTACCTTATTGCATATTATTGACCATTCTACAACGGGAAATCAATTGATTCTAAATTGTCTGCTCAACGTTTAATACAAAACAGTTATTGATGGACACAAATAGGTTAATACCATACATAGAGGGTGTCACGTGGTTTGCTCTGTTCTAGGGAAAACCACAAGCACAGGATCAAAGGAAGATTCCAAATTCAGTAACTGTTTTTCTGACTGCGTGACTGGATGAAGACCTCTTTACTCGTTGTTCATTTTCTCATTTTATTAAGACTCATTAAAAATGCATTTCCTTCATTCTGTTTAGAGTTAAAGCTACACAGCTCCCATCATCTATAGATCGTTCCCACTTTTTAGTTTAGAATTCACGCATCGTTACAGTGTTAAACGATTTCTATGTCTGCTGTAATTTTCCATAGATTTCCTGATTCATTGAGGTGTAAGGAATTGAAAGACAGACACGAATGATCGATTTCCCGATGATTACCATGGAGACTAGACATTCGAGATTGGCTTGCCATTTTTTAGTGGCGCTATATAAACGTAGCTGATAATTATAAGAGTCTGTCCATACGAATTATACGACAGCAGAAGAGTAGAGGATGGATGAACCTTGGTGACGCCTTCCGTGTTTGCATCGACTTTCTTCGAGAGTTGGAGTGACAGCCACATGTCCGTGACTGGTCGCCGTCTTGTCCTCATCTGTCCTTCCACGTCCTCCTCCACGTCCTCGTCCACTGTCCTCTTCCTCATGTAATCCACCAATTCCTCGTTCGATGGATAGGCGTTAAGCTGCTTCCACTGCTGTTCCAACTTCTCCATCTTCTTCTCCAGTTCCTTAACCTGCCCTGTATCGATCGAAGTCCTTCTCTCTCTTCTTCCTCTCTCTTCTCCCTCCATCGTCCCTCTCCTTCCATCTACCTTCCCTCCTCCGTCTCCTTCCGACCAATCCCTAGTAGGGCCTTCCACCCTGATGACCTCTTCTGACACATCCTCGGATATCTCTGCCTTGACGTCGACGATGCCCAAGTGATTGACCATCGCTCGCAAAAGACTGTGCAATACGTTGAAATTGACGGAACCTACGTCCGGTGTTCCAAGGGCAAGGTCAACCATTCGACCTAAACCCATCACCAACGCAGGCATCGTGATATATCCAAATCCCCTACAAACAATACTGTTATCCGTTCACGGAAGTACTAAGCCAGTCGCAAAGTTTCTGTTCCTAGTAACTTTCGAATGAAAAACTTTTGCTAAGTAACTTTTAATCGGACCAAACAACAGCCGAAGAAGATCCTTAGCTTCCCTCCGCCTCAAATAATTCACGAAAGAGTTCGCTCAAATTCAATAAACTCCATTAAAAGTGGAGTTACTGAGATTTCATTTAGCCTCGTCATAAGGAATTGTCTCTTTGAAATGATGACATAAAGACTCTTTCCACATCAGCGATTCTTTTGTTCATTCGTTTGTTGATTTAAATAAACGACCAACGACCGACCAACGGATCAAGTTGCGCAGACATCGATTGCCTAGCAACGACACGCCGACGCACTTCGGTCCAATTGACGACGGCGCTTCAACAGATGGCGCCACGATACATGCATACCACATATCCATCTCATTAATCATAGATGCATCTCATTATCATAGATGCATTTCATTATGAAAATATGCATCTTATTATCATAGATGCATCTCATTATTAACCATGCATCTCATTATGAAATATGCATCTTATTATCAAAGATGCATTTCATTATCATAGATGCATCTCATTATGAAATGTGCATTTCATTATCATAGATGCATCTCATTATGAAAATATGCATCTTATTATCAAAGATGCATCTAATTACCATAGATGCATCTCATTATGAAACATGAATATCATTAGTGTTTAAATGCAATATAAAAGAAATGAATGAGATTTAGTTTCATCTGATTTCATTTGCAATTTTAGAAAAGCAAAGTATGAGAGCAGAAGGAGAGATTGATTGTGGGAGCGAGAGACTAAGGGCAGGGGAGACAGGAGTGAGAGTAAGAGACAGACAGACAGACAGACAGACAGACAGACAGACAGACAGACAGACAGACAGACAGACAGACAGACAGAGGAATAGAATGCAACAAATCGACCTATTGTACCAATATTCAATTAGTGTAAATAAGAAAAGCAATGAAACCATTTCACTGTTAATTGTTTAATAATGAAAGTCCTAATAATACTGATGACAGATAATTCATCAAATACAAATCAATGGTTGGCAACGAAACCAGAATGCCACCACCACCCCCTCCCATTCCAAACCCCCTTCTAAGCTCCCTCCAAATGCAGATGCCCTTCCGCTGTCAACTCCAATTGATTAGCTACATATGACAAGAATTCTATGAAGTTCAACGTTTTTTTACGAAAGCGCAATAAGACAGAATAAGTAACTGAATGACTAATGTATTTCTCTCTCTCTCTTACCGTCTGTCTCTCACACACCCACCCACACACACACTGACACACATATTCACACCCACACACACATTAATAATACACCCCCCCTCACATTTCACCCTACCACCACCAACAACAACAACAAAGACATGTAGAACCTACAAAGAGAAATGTAGGAGTCCACTCTATTTGCATCACTTTGACTAATGTCGTATCAATCTTTATAAATGTTTACAACAGCAACAACCAAATGAAATGACATAACATTAACAGATTATTACATAGTTTGTTAAAACATGAAAACGCAACCAATGATTAGCGAGAGTATTAGTTCTGTATTCATAAATTAGCAGAGAGTGAAAAAAGTAATTAATTGAAGGACGCATTTCATGATCGACATCAACAGCCACAGAAGAAATCCTAAAGATATCGGAAGAGAGGTTCTCCAGAATTGTGTCAACTGAGTTAATTCTTGAACGGCTGCTTTGGAAACACGAAGATTTCTTAAAAATATAAAAATTATATCACAACCAGATGAGAGAGAAAGCAGAGAACTACTTGTCATAGTCATTGAATGCAGAGAAATGCAACATAGAAGAAGAAGTTCTATCAGCAAACGACAGACAGAGACGAGGAGTCGATCGTTGTCTGTTGAAGAGAATCTAATCTGAAACTGAAAACAGACAATAATTCTCTGCTTCAATTGAAGCCAAGCAAGACTGAACAACATCCTTTCTTCAATATCCAGTTTCAATATGTTCACATCATCAGCTAGCAATAGGTAGGTGAAAGCGAATCAAAACATCATCATAATCATCATTTTACATCATAATTACAACAACAAACTTATCAAAACCCACAAATAAATAGTTTTCTAATATTAAAGATGACAATACATCTGTATGAGACACATAAATAATTGATGAAATAATTAGTTAAGACAAATCTCGGCTGATGACGTTGTCTCCTGTTGCTCCATCAGTTACCTGAAACTGTTGGGAGATAGAAAGAGGTGAGAAGGTTTTGGTGAGTTTGTATGATGGATCAAATATTTCTTTAAATACTGGAGGTTAGGGAAGGCAGAGAAAGAGGGAAAGAGAAATGGAGGCAACACAAAAATCGTGGCAAGCAAAACTAGAAAAAAATCTCACACTCTACATTACAATCGAACCTTCAAAAGAAAATAAGTTCAATTGAAGTGCATAAATAAATAGAAAACATGTCAATAAACATAAAATCTCGCATAACCAAAGAAACGCGAACGATAGAAAGATCGAAGACTGTAAATATAATTTGTGTCAAAAGACTCAAGACAACTCAACAAGAAGTCAAGGTCAACTGTTCTTACCTGAACACATAACCAATTGACCCAACCTTATAATCTGTTGACCTAATCTAGAAAATCTTGCATAGATTACAAAAGAACAGTTAGAAAATGGAAAAACAGGTCATCTTGAACAGCTGTTTAGAAGTAGTCACACTTTGAATGCACAACAGCCTCTACTTATTCGCAAGACACATATTCAACATTACAAGACGAATATCTTTACTCACAGAATTCAATTGCAATATCTAAACAGAACATTTCTAACATGAAATCACTAGACGCATTATGTGATATATCTTACATGTGTTATAAGAAGGCCGATGCCCCTCTACACGCATGTAGAGGATGTTCCAGACACGCATGTATCATACATTGTTGTAACATAACAAGGCCTCTTGTATTCACATGTGTCATGACAAGGCCCCTTCTATCAACATCTTCTCTATATATAAAGAAGAAATTCTGTACCGTCTGTCTGTCCGGCTATGCATTTGCAGAGTTTAAGAGCTATCGACTCAAAACCTTCGCCGTTGGCTCGGGGAGCACCTGGGACATGCGGTCAAGGGGTTGGTGAACCCCACGCCACTGTATTCCTGCTCTCCAGGGCAAAAAACCTGTGTCAGAACCACCTCAAGGAAATTGGGTATGTATTGTGTACACATCACTGTTTATACAGAATGTATATAAACACTACTTATTTACATAAATGGTCCAAAAACCTGTCTCAACCCGATGCAATGCCGGGATCCCCTAGCTAGTGCGTTATAAGCAGGCCACTGTCTGCCCTTTGTAACATGCATGTTGTAACATAACTAGGCCCCTTGCATCAACACATGATATAACAATTCCCTGCTAAAACTAATCCACAGATAGCATACAAAACAAGCGACTCATCGTCTTATTCGTGTAGACCCAATAGGCAGAACATGATAAGACAATATCGAACACATGAAGATCATTGCACTTAATCAGCCGAAAGGAATGAAGAGAGAGAGAGACAGAGAGAGAGAGAGACACAAAACACAGAAAGAGAGAGAGAGAGAGAGAGAGAGAGAGAAACAGATAGAGAGACAGAAAAAGAGCATTGGAGGCCAGTGAAAATCGCCATTTCTACATCATCATCATCATCATCATCACAACCACTTGCACGATCCTCAAAGACTGCCGAGCGATTCCTCCTCCTCCTCCTCATCTGCTGCAGTCAAATCCATTGTCTCTTGCATTGTTGTCATTGCTCAGAGGATGCTGCATTTCCTGTGCTGCAGATGAGCCAAGCGAGGCACAGGTTTCATCATAGCCTCAAACCGAGGCAGAGTCATAACAGCAGAGAGAGGACAGAGGACGTAGAGACGAATGGCGTAGACGGCAGACGCCTTTCGCTTCGATGAAGATTCAAAGACCAGCGTCTCAGAAGAGATGCACGAACGCGCACTCGCAAGGCACAACTTGGACGTCTCCACCGCCATCAACGTCATTCCTAGATCAGAAATAGAAAAACTAACTCATTTAGAAATCATCAATGAGATCATCACCCTCATACCCTAAATCATAAATAGCATAACAGTTACATTCCTAAGATATGAACTAGATTTAGAACATTACCAACATTACTCATATACATATATATGTATATATATATATATCTATGTATATATATCTATATATATATATTTATATAACCAGAGTCATTATAAAGCGTCAAATATTACCCGTCTCCTTTTCTGAGTCCCACAAGATGAAGAGTGTCATTCATAATCAACAATTGATCAACAATTTCATAT
>OY365814.1:35150746-35170746 GCA_959347315.1 Bimastos eiseni | reverse complement strand
TGAGGAACGCCCGGAAAGTCTTTCGTGGGTCGTCCGAAATCTTGGAGTCGACTCCGTAGAATCCATCCACCTCCAGGACTTCCACATGGAATGGATTGGCAGTTGGATGACTCCTCAACCAATTATTCAACTGTTGAACAAGATCACTGCACAGCAAAAACAATAATATAGTCTGAAAATGATGAGTAATAAACATTATACGATGACTCTCTTCAAAACGATGACAGTCATACAACTCTCAAGACCTAGACGAGTCTAAACGGGAAACCACAGAGTGTGAATATGATAGAGCCATCTGAGTCTTAGTGTGAATACCATAGAGCCATCTGAGTCTTAGTGGTGTGAATACCGTACAGCCATCTGAGTCTTAGCATAAATACCATAGAGCCATCTGAGTCTTAGTGTGAAAACCTTAGAGCCATCTGAGTCTTAGTGTGAATATGATATAGCCATCTGAGTCTTAGTGTGAATACAATAGAGCCATCTGAGTCCTAGTGTGAATACCATAGAGTCATCTGAGTCTTAGCGTGAATACCTTAGAGCCACCTGAGTCTTAGTGTGAATACCATAGAGCCATCTGAGTCTTAGTGTGAATACGATAGAGCCATCCGAGTCTTAGTGTGAATACGATAGAGCCATCCGAGTCTTAGTGTGAATACGATAGAGCCATAAGAGTCTTAGAGTGTGAATATGATAGAGCCATCTGAGTCCTAGTATGAATACCATAGAGCCATCTGAGTCTTAGTGGGAAAACCATTGCACCATATTAGTCCTCAGAATAGATGAGTGTACCCATGAATAGAGCTGAATTTTCCCATAAATTCAAAAATGGTTAAAGAGAAAGAGAGCAACTTCCTTTGCACCTGAATGCCTCGTATTTTGGGCCAGGGTGTCGACCTGAAAGCGACAGTGTGGAAAAGGGTAGAACCGCCTCAATCATCCGTGGTGTGAAGTCCTGGTGGTAGACTGTCATCGTTTGAAGGGTTACCCAAATGGGTAGAGGAAGAGTCAGCGAGTCCTCTGAAGAGAACCTTCTGTCCTCAGAAGACAACGTCCCTTGGGCAAAACAATGACCCTGAAACACACAATTGGAAACGTTTATTGAACAATATAATAGATTATCAGAAAACTATCAGCACAGATACAGAGTTCTGCATAAAAGAAACAGTATAAATGAAACAGGTCAATGGGTGCAAATGGAAAATGCACTGCATTGTACAAACTGGTCTCAAGTCTCATCAAGATGTATGCATATGTGGCCAAATAGTTGGTCCAAATATTCGTATTTGGCTGAATAGTGAAAAGGATCAATTCTGCACAGCCCTACATTGGATGCATGGTGGCATAAAGTATATTTGGAAACGATAATGCTAAAAGAGGAAATCTGCTTATTTTTGAAAAAAACAGTATCACAAAGAATAATAGTTTTAATCGTTAAAAACAAACTGCCATTTCTTATATACATACATCAAACATAAATCCAGATCTTTCATGAATCTCAAAATTCATTCAGATAACCTACTCCGCCCATCTCAGTAATGATTCGTGGCCAAAATCCTCTGGTCTCTCAAGCAACGGATTCGCACCCCCACTCAACATCAATTTCCTGGACAACCCTCTGATATGACGCTGCATTCGTGCATAAGCTGGTGCATTGCGATTAGCCTTAGCGTAGCGTCTTAAAATTTGATTACGATTGCAAATTCATTCATTCATAGACTCTATCGTTCGCGGAGACTGAAAATGAATAGCCTAAACCATGGTAAAATGATAGAGTAATATTTTCTATCTTTTCCTTGAACATCATCTTTCCAAGAATGATGCTATTATATATCTTGATGCTTTTGAAACGATTTTTGAGATAAATATAATCCATAACAAACATTACTCACCAACCCATACAGGATATCTGACGGCAACCATGATACAATAGCCGAATACCACACCACCACGGCTCAGCTGATCTATAAAATGAATGAGGAGCAGCTTCTCAGGACAAAATTATATAGGACGTAATTTCTCAACCGTTTGAATCGCCTATTTATCAGTCGACAGCTTTCGTGGCTAAATAAAATCATTAAAGTATCCCTGAAACGACACATTAACAAAAAAACAGACTCACTTCATATTATGTCATCTTTGTCATTAGAATTAATTAATAAATATAGCGATAATATGGCCATCTATACAGATGGATCTAAAGTTGAGACTGCTGTTTCTGCCGCTTTCTATGTGCCATCTTTGCGGTTCCATAGTACATTAATATTATTACTTGCTTGCAAGAAAAATGACATCAAATTTACTAAATAAAATATGTGCAGAAAAAAGGTGGATTATACTGTTATAAATATATTATCTATTCGAGCTATCTATATTGAGGTATATAACATACTAATGATAATAAATAATGGAAAGATTCTTTAAAATTAACGAGTACAAGTAAGTAAATAGTGGAATAATGTTCAATAATTCATTATGTAAGTTCATTGTCCAAACTTGTAACTTTGTTTAGGGAACTAAATATGGTAATTGCAGTTCCATACTGGATATTGGAAAAACCATTTCATAAACTATTTTAAACACTAACAATTGGACACAACATATTAGTTGGATTGTTTTGTAATGACGAATGTATGGCTTTATTGTCGATACTCTAGTTGTTAAGTTGATATTAATTCGTTTATTTTGTAATCCTGAATGTCTGGATTTATTATTATTCCTTTGGTTTCTATGCTGATTTGGATTATTGAATATTGTCTATAATCCTATACTATAGATGATGTACTGTTAATATTTAATATTACTTGTTAACATTATATAGATAATTTGTCATTGACGTTATGAAATTGTTTTGATGCTCTGTAAATAAGATGGAAAAAACCTTCATGGAAAAAACTGAAATAAGAAAAGAACCGATACGGTCAAAACAGAACCTTCATGAACAAAAAAAGAAGCTATATGGCCACACGAATAAATTTTACATATGTATGTGTGTACATTGTATGTATATATATATATACATTAATATCTATGTTTATATATGTAGGAATAAAATGTAATAATCATTTATATGTTATGAAATATCTACAACAACCATATGTCGAATATTGCTGTCTCAGCAACCAGTCATGCAGAAATGGAACAACACAAAAGGTAGGAAGAAAACAGAAAGACTAAAGAATGAAAGACAACATAAAGATAAAAGATTATAACTATATACGAAATCAAACTGAAATGTAACAAATTCTGAAGACGTCAACATCCTGTGTTGCTATAAGATGTCGTTAAACTGTTGAATAATAATAATTCGCAGGACAACTCAGATTTAGTGAACCGCCATATTGACATGCACGTATTCGTAATCTCCAAATTTCTAAAGCACCAGCTTATTCACGAGTATTTAACACTATTCGTAATCTTCAATATACACTAGCCGTGAGAAGATAGATGGGCCAGGCCACTCACCCATTCTCTTTAGCAGAGTATAAGAAATAGCCACTAACGTTTTCCACCAATCTTTGACTCAGGGTTGGTTGAATGTCTTGTTAGAAACATCTTTTAAAGTAGCAGATAACTTTTTACATTAGTAGATATATTATACTGTACTACTTGAAACACCCGGCGTTGCCCGGGTCGAAATAATGCAAGATAGTCCTTAAAATATGAAATGTGTTGAACATTTACTTCCCCATGCTGGTTGAACCACATTTTTTTAGTGAAGGTGGCCTTTACTCACAGCCTGACTATGAATTACATGTACTGTATACGCAAATGTGATCATACCTAGTTTCAGCTTCATTTCAACAATGGATTACAATATTTCAATTTCAATTAAAGCAACTGATGTCTTTGTCCTTATGAAAGCTATGCTGTACAAATCATTGCATCAAACACGGAATTCATCGCAATCATTTCTGTATCACATTGTCAGCTGAAGATATATGAAAAAACAGATCAACAAGTTGTTTAAGTACTTTTCTACTAGCTCAACAACTTCAAAGTAGTTAAAAGGTAGTTGTGGTCAAACCACAAGTACTTCACAAGTAGTCAAGTAGTGCACAGGACAGGTCTGAAGTAATAAAAATTTTTTATCTAAATAAATATCCAAAAAGGAATATAGACAAAAACAGCCTTCATTCTGATTACTATCGTCTCATTAGATGTCATCATATCGACTAAATTCTCCAAATCAAATCAGTTCATTAAGTCAAATGAAAATACATGTCATCCTATAATGGACTAAAATCTTTCCTAAGACAGTCTCCTCCATCTAGTCTCTCTCTGGTCAGTTTCATTAAGGAGGTGGGGGAGGGGGTGGCGGCGGAGGAGGGGCGACCATTGAAGGTCCTCCGACCACCTGTTGCTGTGGCTGCTGCATCCAGTGTCCGTAATAGTAGGCCATCCTTTGATAGTCTGCCGCAGCCTGGTCACCTGCCGCATCCCCCATAGCCTGTGGTGGAGGAGGGGGTGGTGGTGGAGGAGCAACAGAGGTTTGGTTTGGTCCAGCCAATGGGAAGCCAGCGCCATACCCTCCTCCGGTCATCTTGCGATGGGCTTCGGTCATGTGGTCAGTATAAAAGTTCTGGTGGTCAGTTGAAGGAGGTGGTGGAGGTGGTGGAAGAGGTGGATTCAGTTGTCCATTCTCTTCGGATGATCTGCTGTGGAAAGAAGGAGGATCTCTACCCGATGATGGAAATCGATTCCATCCTCCTCCCATCATCGACTGATCCATAGGTGGAAAGTCTCCAACTCGTTGACTTTGCATACCACAGCCCATTGGGCGACCACTCATGCCTCCCATTGGCCGGTTTTGCATACTTCCCATTGGCTGAAATGGCATGCCTCCCATTGGTCCATTACTCATGCCTCCCATTTGCTGATTCTGCATGCCACCCATTGGTCGGTTTTGCATGCCTCCCATTGGTCCATTATGCATGCCTCCCCCTGATCGGCTTTGCATGCCACCCATTGGTCCATTACGCATGCCTCCCATTGGCTGATTCTGTGCACGAGTAATATGGCTCTGTCCACCATCCATTGGTCTCTTTGCTTCACCAAAGTTGTCTCCAATTGTTTGATTCTGTCCATTACACCTTCCATCCAGAGCCCTGTTTCCCATTGGCTGATTCTGCATTTCTTGCATTGGGTGGTTAGACTGTATTCTCTCATTCACTGGCCAGTTAGTTTGATTTGACATATCTCCCATTGATTGATCAGAACTGCCATGGATGCCTCTCATTGGCTGATTAAATCCATTTCCAACTGACTGGTTAGATGATCCTCCAATTGGCTGATTAGCTCCTCCCCCTCCTCCAACTGTCTTATTAAATCCACTTCCCATTGGCTCATTACCTCCTTGTCCACTTGTCTGGTTAGTTTCCCCTCCCATTGACTGATTAAATCCACTTCCCATTGGCAGGTTAGATGCTCCTCCCATTGAGCGATCTGATGCATGACTCATTCCTTGGTTAATCATTGGATTATCCTGCATCATTCTGATTGGCTGATTAGGTCCAGCATGAACTGATGCAACTGCATCCGAGTGTTTCCATTGGTTGGTTCCTGCAGTGGTAGGATGATCACCAGATGGCCTGCTCTGCATGCCTAGCAGAGATGGTGCCAACCTATTCGATCCAACGACTGCATGGTCAGCGTGCGTTGTCATCTGACGTGTCTCGTCCTTTCCGGCTGATTTGTCTTTAGGGATGGAAGAACTGTCACTGTCCCATCGACTCTTTCGTCCTGTCTTCCTCGAGCTGGTTGTCTTGCTGTCTCTCTCTCTTTCGCTGCTATGATCATGACCTCTGTCTCTGCTCCTGTTTCTGCTTCTATCTCTGTCTCTGCTTCTATCTCTAGTTCTGTCTCTGCTTCTGCCCCGGCTTCGATCTCTGCCTCTGCTACGATCAGCGCTTCTGTCCCTGCTTCGATCTCTGCCTCCTCTGTTTCTGGTCCTGTCTCTACTTCTGTCTCTGCTTCGATCCCTGCCTCTGTCTCTTCCTCTGTCGTTGTCCCTCTCACTTCCTCTGTCTCGTCCTCTGTCGCTGTCCCTTTCGTTTCCTCTGTCTCCACCCCTGTCCCTCTCAGTGCCTCTGTCTCGTCCTCTGTCGTTGTCCCTTTCAATTCCTCTGTCAGCGGTTACTCTCTCCTTCTCGTTTCCTTTTTCCCTTGCAACAATGACTTCTTCCATTCGAACTCTCATCATGTCCTTCGGTGCAGGAGGTCTCCAGCGGTTACGACCTGTCACAAGAGCAGACACAACAGACTGTCGTCATCATCACACAGATGAAACAAACATCAAAATAATAGTCATGACACGTATTCATTCATTATCTTCAGTCGACATGAACGCAACGATCAAGCAAGAGCATATTATCCTCTCACACAATTGCAAGCCCAGAGGTTGGTATGGTTCAAACAACCTAGCCTAGAGGTTGGTAAGGTTCAAACACCCTCACCTATAGCAGTAACTGTCTTTTGGTTATATTTCAAAAGAAGAGCCTTCTCACTAAAGGCAACGCTATAATACTTGAATGACAGCCATCTTAAAATTTTATGAGTTTAGCTGGTAATCTGGTGTTAACAAAACAACCTAAAAGCAGTCACACACATCCGCAAACACAACAGCCAAAGGTATGTCATTCAAAACCCAGTCAGACTTGGATCTGCTTAATAAACAAGACTTGAATCCTTATAATAGATGAGAGCTAAGAGCAAGCAAAGCTCAGCTAGATTTGATTTCGTATTACAGATAACTGTGTATAAAGAGAGTAGACCTCCGAAGAAGTCGCCACGTCCATTTTGAAGTTCGAGCAGCGCAGGAGGAATGTTTTGATTAGCTTCCCGCAGGACTGCCAGAAGATCTTTGGCTTTGTTGCAGTTGCCGGGAGTGAAGAACGTGTAGGCTGTTCCAGTGTTGGATGCTCGCCCTGTGCGCCCGATCCGATGAATGTAATCTTCTGAACAATTTGGATAGTCGTAGTTGAGGACAAATTTCACGTCCTCCACATCTGAAATGAAAGTGGAATCTGAAGTAAGGCAACAGTGACTGCAATGATCAGAAACTCAAGACACCCAGTCAAGTTGGACAAAGGTTATAAAGTCATGAAATAATGCATCTTACGGCCAACCTTTCACAAAGTCCAGGTTGTTATAGCTTGGTCCTGGCTGAAAGAGTCATTCAATAGGAACACAATACAACAATAAAAATACACAGCAACAAACCAACAACTTACAACAACCGATCAAAAACATAGAGCAACGCTTTGTTGTTGGTTGCACAAACCATCAAAAGTGTCATCCAATGACAAACACATATAGTCATGAGTAATCAGCCATTTTTGCCATTAAGCAACCGACTGTAACATCATCCAGTTAGCCAGGTGTAACAATGACTGAAGGTTTTCAGCTGCACTGTTAAGCGACTGAGAGCTGAGGAGTCAAACAACTTCATTGGCTACAATCAAACAACTGCAATTCACATGATCAACCTAATATCAAACATTAAAAATTTCTCGTCTTCTACAATCTACTCTGCTTCTCAAATGAACTCAGCGACTTCTCATCAGAGGAACAACTGAGAGCAGACATTGTAGATACTAGGGTTGTTATCAGACGATGTAGATACATAGATTGTTATGATATTGCAGATATAACACACAAAGGACGATGAGCAACATTGCAGAAGCAGAGGGGTGTAGGAGGTTCCCAACTCCACTGTCGTCACTGCATTTCAAGTCGACGACCACTCTATTCAACCAACTGTAACTAGCACAATTATAATATGAATAAAACTACAACTAATAGAATTGCACGCCTCAAAATAAACAAGTCCAAGAAATGCAGATCAAAATAAAGGATTGAAAATCTGAAACAGAAGCAGTTCATTTCCTGTCAAAAACAAAAATCACATCAAATGAGAAGGAGCAGTGACAAGCAGACAGGTCACAGATGACTTCTACCAAAGAAGACTTTTCTTAGAACAGTTGCATTAATGGTAACAGGAGTCCTCCATGTTAATAGTAACAGGCAACTATGCAAATGATTTAAATGATGCACAAATGGAAATGCGTGACAATTCTAAGAGATGTTTTTTTTATGGCTGAGTTGAACTGAAAGAGAAATCAGTTTCTCATGACAAAGAAACATTTGGACATAGATCTGGTAACGTTTTGTTACCTGGATCTACAGAGTGATCTCTCTCTGTCTGTCTGCCTGTCTGTCTCTCGTTTGGAGAGCAGCAACAGCAGCAGCAGAAGCGCATCCCCGTCTCTTTCTGACTGGGTCCCTAAGAAGCTGCGGCTTCTTCACGGTCTGCTGGTCAAGACTGACCAGTGGACTGTGACGACGCTACGGCTTGACCCGTCTCCTGTCAATGAGAGACAAGCCACAGCCAGTAACATCAGCAGCACCGCCATCAGCCAGCTCCCGGCTCCTCCTCGTCTAAAGACCGATTAGATGATTGACAGCGTGACAGACACAGTGTTACATTACACCAACAACAGACTGGGACATCCTCTACATACCAGATGCATTCTCTATAGAATCTCATCTAGAAGTACCCTGCTTCTCTACATCACACACCCACAGCCAATGCCTACATGGAAACCGTGAACCAAAGACTGTGGAAGACAGAAAACTTAAGCAGATGTTCTATAATACATATAGTTGTAAGATTTTGTCTAAAATCCTCTTTAGCAACTCTGAAAAGCAACTGATTACAACTGATTCAAACTTTCTAACTTACAAACAGATAACAATAACTTCTTCCAATTCTTTAAGCATTGTTTGCATCACCAAAAGAATAAAAACAAATTGAAAGAAACAAAGAGATGATTACTGAAAGACAAAGAACAGCTAGAGACAGTGAGAGTCAAAGCTGAAGGAGAATGATTGGCAGTGGAAGAAGAAGTCTCAGCAAAAATAACAAATGAAACAAAAGAAATCAAAACTAACCAACTGACTCACAATGACAGACAGACATACAGAGACTCTAGCAAACGTCTTCATAGACTCACCTAGACCACGAGATGCAACATCTGTTGCCACAAGAATCGAAGAAGAGCCCTCACGAAATTCTTAACAAAAGACAGCGACATTTGGTATACTCAAAATCATCACAGTTAAATAATTTCTTTGCTAAAACAATGTCTTATTTCTATTCACTTGACCCTATTTTCGTTCTAAAAAATAAATCCTAGATTTCATTCTTATTTTCGATAATGGAAAGTAGTAACATCACTTCTAATTCCTATTTCGCAAATGAAAATATCACTACTCTCAAGACAGAGAGACAGTCAGCAAATACGACAATCAGACAGAGGCAATGAGAGGGAGGAAATGAGAGAAGGAGAGTTGACTCTGTCATAAATAATCTGTTGGATGATCTATCACAGCAGATCTGGCTATGCTGAGTAAAGCTTTCTTCAATTCAGTGCAACAATAAGAAGAGATGATGAAAGTCTGAGGAGACGAACAAACCTTTGAGAACAGAGTCTCTTTCCTGCTGCGACTTGTCTCCATGAATGGCAGCAGCAGGCCAACTGAAATAAACACACACAGACATAAAACACATAGCAACAACTTCAAGAGAAGTCTTGCAAAAGAAAAGAAAACCAAGGCTATGAATCTAACATGATTTATGTTGATCTACGAAACGGATCATATAGTAAACATTCGATTGTCTAGTTACAGGAGAATAGACATATGAGACATTGTTACCCATCTCTTCTCATTCTCCGTGTCAGTTCGTCCGCCTTCTTCTTTGTCTCAACAAAGACCATTGTCTTGTTCTGCTTCTCTGCCATGATCTGTGTCAACAGACGACTCAACCTAAGAAAACAACAACAAACACTCCTCCAATGACATTCAACACAATTCATCCTCACACGAAAACCACTCAGATACCAACTAGTTACAAGCATCATACGTCGTATTTATGTGGCTACTTCACCAAGCAATACAGACAACAAATATCAAGCAATTGCATAGTTCTTGCACAACAGATGGCAGGTCATCTTCCCTGTCTTTTCACAGCTCCACACTGTCAATT
The DNA here is from genome assembly GCA_959347315.1 of Bimastos eiseni. Classification (NCBI taxonomy): domain Eukaryota; kingdom Metazoa; phylum Annelida; class Clitellata; order Crassiclitellata; family Lumbricidae; genus Bimastos; species Bimastos eiseni. The sequence continues at coordinate 35,160,698 of OY365814.1, read as the reverse complement.
AAACCATCAAATGCTCTTCTGGCCAGTGGGATGGGATCAAACACTAGCAAATAAAAGAGAGGGGTACATCTGATAGGGACCAAGAGAGAGGCACAACTGCTAGGGACACATGTCATACTGTTTGAGAAATATGAACAGAAATAAGACATTGTTTTAGCAAAGAAAATATTTAACTGATGATTTTGAGCATGCCAAATGTCTTGTTAAGAATCTCGTGAAGGCTCTTCTTCGATTCTTGTGGCAACAGATGTTGCATCTCGATGTCTAGGTGAGTCAATAAAGACGTTTGCTAGAAGTCTCTGTATTAAACACACTACCACTGCTTACCCATACATCTACAAACTACAAAAGAAAATGTGTACAAAAGAAACGACAAATTGGTATCGTGATAGCAACTGACGGTTGACCCACTTGTCTGGTTTCTCGTCTTCCATACAGACGTCAACGATCTGGCTTATGTTGTGGTTGGCATGCAGCTGGTTGGAGCCAACATTTATCTGGACGTAATCTCTCAGAAACGTCTGCGCCAGTTGTTGCACTTCCTTTGGCCAGGTGGCGCTCCACATCAACGTCTGTCTATCCGGCTGAAACCAACAATACAGAAGACGAGTCAATCAGTGAAGCAAAGCTATCTTATATATATATATATATATAGCTTTCTCATCGAATGAGCCAAACAGACCAAGTCTAACGTGCGAGTAACAACCGCCTGACTAATCGACAATATCAAATCAATAAATCACAACAAAACTTGTCGCCTGCTTAAAATCCCATGTAACAGACGTGAACTCTGAACTTTGTCCCTCAAGGCCCTCCCATGAACTGCCTTTGTATTGGTGAACAAGAGAAGAGAGATAATGAGCGAACGGTAGAAGGTGGATCGACTGACCCGAACTTGTTCGAGGATCTTTTTGATCTGAGGCTCAAATCCCATGTCAAGCATTCGATCAGCTTCATCAAGTACGAGGTAAGTCGTCCGGTGTAGGTTGGCCTTGCGCGACTCCAGAAGGTCAATCAGTCGACCAGGAGTGGCAATGCAAATCTCAGCACCTGAAAAACATAAGAAAATCCATCCTCTGTTAAAATCTTATGTGTGACCAAAGAAATCAGAATGCATCACATGTCAAAAAAATGTAAATATGAGGATCAAATGTATTTTTAAAGATAACATTGTTTCAATAAAATGACAAATAAATTTAGATCTACCTATGTTTTAGATAAAGTCATGAATGATTATGGAATTTTTTAATTGGAAGAAACAATCGAACGTCGATTGACTTTCTTGAATATATGAAATGCAGATGAATAGTGCATCAATAGCAATGAGAACCAGAATAATTAAAATTTGGCGAATATGTCCGCAAGAAAAAGCGATTAATTTATCTACGATGGTTTTGATAACATCGTCCTTGTACATCTTGTTAATAGATTATGTAAAAATTTAGTATATCTGAAAAATTAAAAGAATGAATTTAATCAATTGTGAGATATCCATTAAAATCTGAAAATGAGTAACATTCTGATTGCTTCACAAGAGTCTGATCAATTCAAAGGATCCTTAATTAATTCAAAGTGGTTTTCATCATTTCAAAGGTTCCTTAATCCACTAAATCCAATGATCCTTTAGAAATTACCAAGCTACAGCTGAGGCAACTTTAACCATTTTGAACAGACAACATTCCACCACAATGAACCAATTGAAAAGAAACAAACCTTGTTCGAGATCTCGTATCTGCGGTCCCTTGGGGGCGCCACCATAGACACAGCAGTGTCTTGTTCCAGAGATGGAGCCAAACAACGTGGCCACCTGTGCCACCTGCTGAGCCAGTTCCCTTGTTGGCACCAACACAAGACACTGTCAACAGACAATAAACAATTATCAAGACAAACAGACAGGCAGAGAGCAAAGGACAAGGACTATGAGGACAATGAATCAAAGGACAATCAAGGACAGTAATGGCCGTCAGGTGGTTCTCTTTTTTTTTGCCCCTCACTTATCACCAACCACAGCGAAGTCATTTCTACACAGATGGTCAGTCACTTACATGGTTGAACTCCAATTCTCTATTCATGTCACTTTCAAAGCAGAATCACAAACATCCTTTAAAATTAATAACACAATATACATAAAAAGGCAACACAACCAAGAAATTAAAAGCAGCTGAGCAATAAACACATTCGAGTTCAATGATATTGGATTAAACTTATCTAACACAACATTACAACAATGCGGCCATGTGATGTATCTTAGGCTAAAGACAATGGTTTCCATAATAATATAGACCAAAGTAACAGTGCAATCAATTCTATAAATATACTGCATAATTCAGACGCATCTCATTCTATGCTGGCTGATTTCAAGATGGCTGAACTGAACTTAAAAGCAAAGCAGATGCAATGGAGAAGCAACAGAGACAAATTCTAATCAGATGACTTACGATCGATCCATCGCCTCTCTCTAAGCGTGGCTGATGTTTGATGTGAATGATCGCAGGCAGAATGTACTACAAGAAAAACAAAGGCCACTCTCACACATACACACACCATGAGTCCATTTACACATGCTTTCAGTTGGGCCAACAACTCAACAGCCCAACAATTGATTCATATGTTTAATATGGCCAACAAATGATGAGCTGCAAATCAAATTAAACTAAAATTGATGAGCATATTTCTGCAAATTCAGAATCACTCAGATGTCGTCTCTAGATAACCAATAGATCTTGTTTAGTTGACAACCTAACAATGTTACTATTATTATTATTCATTAAACATCAGTTCTATCTAATGAACAAGCATCGGAAATTTACTGATAAAGCAACACAATTATTCCATCATTATAAGTTATTGTTTAATCGAATACTTTAATTAAATAGGTCTGAGACCAGTGGTCTTACAACACATTAAAATGACAACATGAAATTGTTATTTGGAACAGTTTAGTGAAAACAAACGACCCATCATCTTACAGGGCAAACACCTAGACCAGTTGGCCCCCATGCCTGACTCGACGACCTAATAAAAGATGATAAAAGACTATTTTACTGATATCGTCTTTCCCGATCCGGTCATCGCAATGCCAACGAGATCTCGGCCGCTGAGCGCCAGTGGCCATCCCTGTGCCTGAATGGCAGTAGGATGCGTCCACCCCTGTTGACTGATCATGTTCATCACATAATCTACACAGACAGACAGCACAGCCTCCGTATCATCCACAACATTCCATTACATCCAATGTCGACCGTTGATTAATTTCCGAATCATATGATGACAGTGAATAAGAACCTTCAACCTCTCATGACCCTTAAACATGCACTTGATGGCCACAGTCTAAAGTGAGCATGTAACTAATTTATCTTAATCATATATGAATAATTAACCAATTACAAACTCACTAATTAATAGATTCCCAACTTAGCCCATTTTAATGACCAATTCACCAACAAACTCTTTCATTGTTGCTGGTTAATTCCTCATCGCATTCAAGACGCTAGCACTGCAAGACCTGCCAGTGGCAAGCCTCATGTTCTAGATGAGGCGCTAGATAAATAAGACCACCATATTCCACTATATAGCTCACAAGGACAAGCTGACAAGTGTCCGTTGGGAGTCGATCCATTAGATACAGACGAAATGAGGAGGAAGTGTCTGAGGATATTCTGTGTTCAACAACTGAGACATCCAACGTTCAACAGATGTCGTCAGAAAAGAATGAATGACGAATGAATGAATAATGTTCAAAGCAAAACAAAAGCAGTTCACAATTGTCAATTCAGAAACGAACGTCTTTACATTCATCTGCCTACCTGGAAAGTTTGCTTCTTCAAAACTTAAGATTGGCTTTGGACAATTCTGGCCAATGACAGCCACTTCCTTCTCTCTGTAATATTCCGCAATTTCAACCTAAATTAAGACAAAGCAATGTCACAGATCAAAACATTGACAAAAACTCCTCTTTGATGAAGTCCTTGGAATGAAAGAAGCCAACATCAACCTATCAATTGACCTAAATTTGAAACCAAAGCCAGATATCAGTTCCTAGCACAGGTCGCCAGTCTCCCTACAAAGCCAAATCGAAATGCTCAAATGTATCGAGAGATCTCACCGGTGAACGGTTTGTTACGACTGGATGTTCTCGGTAGAAGTTCTTCTCAAATGGAGTGAGTCTGGTTGCATCCCAATTCGGTCGACTCATTCCACTGCCTCCGAACCCCCCTCGACCTCCTCCTCCAGCACCCCGATGTCCAGAAGACATGTCAAACCTAAGATCAGATATAACGTCAATACATTCATTCATTGTGCTTTATGATAACTCATGTGTAGCCGAAGATTTTGCCGCAATATAAACGAAAATTGCAATTATGCAGACGAAAATGTACACAATTTCACAACCTTTGGCACATGCACACTCTTAAATACACTTATACTTTTTAGTATGCATCATGATGGTCAGGTTTGGCACTATGAGGGTTGGTTAGGGTAAGGGTCATCTCTACATATATGTAAAAAATTAATGGCGGCAGAATGGCAAAATATTCAGCCAAGGAAGTACTACATTGTGCATCAAGTGTCTGGTTTATCTGTAGTTACTTCTACCAGGGCATGAGTGACACATTAGGACAAAAGTAAAATTATGTACTGTATGCTTTCAATCAAATGGCACAATAATTTTTTGCTACCCTACTACATAGAATTGATCAAGAGCATATGATCACAGATAAAAAAATTTGCTGCATAAAGCAACTAGAGAGTCAAGGGCATGAAAAGCAAAAATTCACACCTCTCGGCCCTACGTTGAAGTAAGCCATTATGAAGTGCAGCATGGACTCAATTAATATGTTCGTTCGTTGAGTAAACAACCTGAAGGTTAAACTCTTGTATAAAGAAAAACTAGAGATAAACGTTTTTGCTTAATAAGAGTTCAGAAATAACATACGAGACATGAAGTTTCGAGACTCTTCATCTGATGGGTTAAAATTATGATGTTGTCTATCTCTAAATAAATAGGGGTGATAACCTGGAGGACCAGGTCTTAGACAAGTCTTAGACAAGACTTGAAGGAGATGGCAATCGCCTGGGAGGATGTGGAAGAGACTGCTGAGGATCGTATGGGATGGAGAGCTGGTATTGACCAATGTTCCAAGAGGAGCGGGAGGAACTAAGTCTAAGTAAGCATATTGGTTGGGGAAGTGGCATACATGGGTTATCATGTGTCCAGATTTCCCTGGACGTGTCCTGATTTTTTACCCCTGTCCGGGCGGCTTTCCAGAAATGGGGCTTTTATCCGTATTTTTCCTTGTCTGTCCCTGTTCTTATTATTGCGGGTTTTTTGCCATCTAAGCACACAATGCTAAGACTGAACGAGTGTTTTATCTGATGCAAAGTTAATGGACAAAGGAAAGTAATAAGTTGCTTGTTGAATTTGTCACATGAATTCTTTTCCTGCACCATATTTTTGAGCATTAGCCTAAGTCATGCACAAGGTTTCATACATATTTCAGCAGCCAGCCTAACTTGTTGAAGGTCATCAGTTCTTCAGAGAAATACGGTTGGTCTCAGCCCCAGGCGCAATGTATATGGTCCCAAACTAAATTCCCTCAAATACAGACAATTCTGGTGATAATGACTCAGAATGATGTAGGGCCTTCGATAATCCGAAGGTTGGATAGCCTGAAGATTCCATACTCCGACATTAATTTAACTAGAAGCTGAATTAATTGATGAAAAGAGTATGGAAAACTGGGAGCTAGATTGATTTGAAAAGAGTCATGCCTAAATGGAAGCTGGGTGAATGAAAAGTGTGTCTAGCCACACATAATTCTTTTCATCAATCCAGCAACCATTTAATGGTTGCTTGAGTGAGGGTTCAGTACACATTACATTACACTGACTGTACATAGAAATAAAGCAGTGACCAACTTACAAAACAGTAGTGACATCACACTCTGAGGGTTCTGAGTCTATTATCCGAAGGTTCGATCGAGTCCGAAGTTTATGATTGAAAACAATTACAACAAGAACAATATCTTATGTCGTTTGACTCTACTTTTATTGTACAACACTTAACATTGGCATAGCAATAGGGCCGGCCACGGAATGGTAACCGGATCTGATGAACATTTTTTTTGTTTGTCATTTTTTTCATCCGAAAACTTATGGTAACCCTAGGCATACGGGTTTGGGTAAAATGTGAACCGTTTGCGAAGTTGTTTTAGATTGGCTGCCAATAGTCACGTGACCGGTTTGCGCCTATGGTTGCCATTTATATTTTTATTCATGCAGCCAAAGGTTTTCGGCAATTATCTATAAACGATAATAGCCATGACCCTGAACCCTATCTATCAACTACATTAACCCTAATCCTAACCCTAACCGACCCTCACGATGCCCACCCTGACCCTAACCGACCATCACGATGCCTTAACCTGATCCGTTCGCATCCATGGTTCGCATTTTGGTTCGCCTTTTACCGGTTCACAGTTTGCTCCTCCGCATTTTACCAACACCCTAGGCATACATGTGAGTGAATGGTCGTCATTGAATATACTCACCCTCCCCTTCGTTCCGAACGGCTAAATGTATCGAAAGATCTGTCCCTAGAAGACATGACAGATTTTCGACAGAAGTCAGGCACAAACAGAAGAAAATGAAATACCAATAATTGGTAATTTAATATTTTTCTTTACAAAAAAATCACCACTGCATTAAAAATGGCGGAGCTGAATGATTCTTTATAAAGTTCTTTAAGTTTGCATTACAAATAGGCTGATTCGCAATTGCTCCGATGCTGCTCGGAGTACTTAGATATCTCGGAGTTATCAAATATCTCGGTTTCACTAAATATTCAGCGCTTTACGTTTGTAAACAAGCCTAACGATACAATGTAATACAACGTTTACTTATAAGGCTCCGTATTAAGACAGAGTCTTACTCAATGTACACGTCATAACGTATTGGCCAATCATGGTACTCAGAGAAGGTTGGAGTTTTCTATTTATCGGATTTAGAATATTAAATTTTAATTGTGAACTGTGGAGGAACTTCAGACAGTTTCTGGAAAAGAGGACCCTTCAGCTCGACCAACAACTCATGATTGCCGGTCCAAACATTCTGTTTACGAATGGTAGATTTGAGTTTTGATTGCGTAGTCTCTTTTAACAGCTGATCCCTGAAGAACCAGCACGTGGTACAACCAAAGATCCAAAGTAAGGAGGAGCAGAATCTGAAATTACTCTAAACATTAGCAGAAGACACAGTTTAAATTTTAAAAGATAATTATAAGAACCTGGATTGGCATTATCCTGTTTAGTTGTCTTAGGGTATGGATAGAGCCGAGATATCAGGCAAGACGAGCAGCTGCTGTGTTTACAACAAGAGTGACCGATGATCGATGTGTGAACATGACATATGGCTGTATAGGGGCCGTCCATAAAGTACGTCACGCTCCAGGGGGGAGGGGGTGTAAGAAAGTGTGACAGTTTGTGACAGGGAGGAGGGGGTCAGGCCATGTGTGACGTCACACATTTCTTTTTTAAAATATTATTTATAATTTATTTTTATTTTTTTAGTAGAATTTAATAGCTTTAAAAATAATTTTCAAAAATTTTGTGAAACATTTCAATTTGGACTGTTCCATTTTTTAGTTAGTAAAGGGGTGAAAGAAAATCTAAATTATAATTTCGTTTTTATTAGAGGTTAACACATGGATAAATATTCATACTGCCCGCTGTAACAACCCTAGAGTCATAAAAGCCTGTTTTGTTTCCTTTTTATTATTTAATCACTGGGTGAGGTCAAGTTTCGCTAATCTACTACTTATCCTGTGTAAAAAGATTGCATAATCGGAAGATTATCTAAAACTTGACCTCACCTATTGTAAATGAAAAGGCAGCAGATAAATGATGTGTATTATATAATTGTCTAGTCTAATTTTTGCAATTTTTGTTTTCAAATTCAATCTAGGTTGAGTTACTGCTTCAATGAATAACTGTGACAACTGTTGACAATTGACTATTCTACTAAGTCATTTTAATAATGTGATAGTTCTTCTAAGTGGAAATTTTATATTTTAATACAGTTCATAGTGAAGTGAAGTGTGTTTTAGATTAAATTTTAATTAGGTGTTAATTTAAAAAAAAATTTGTTCGAAAGTGTGACGTACTTTAGGGGGGGTCCGAGATTTGTGACAGTTTGTGACAGAGGGAGGGAAGTTAAAAATGGTCAAAAATAGCGTTACGTACTTTATGGATGGCCCCATAGCTTAACTAAGAGTAGGCCTAGTTAATTCCTAATAATAGTTCTGGTTAGCAGGCCCACAAGTGAACGGACTAAGACAAGATCGAAAGCAATGCTCAGCTATAATGAGTTTGGTTAAGAGCCAATTACGATTAGACGTGGGCTTTTTAGGATCAAGAAAACTCTATGATCAGGAACTACATTAGAAGACAGAAATAACGCAGGTGTCATTTAGTTGCAGGGAGAGAGATGATTTAAATGAAGACGTGAATCGATTCGATGGTAAAATCATAGAAATTCCGCGTTTGCTGGCATTTAACTTTAGACGCAAATCAACTCCTTCTCCTATTAACAAACCATAATTTCCAACATTAAACAATTGGGAGGCATTCGTAGAATATACTATATGTCTACGATTATGTCCTATCTGAATTAAAAACCGACCCGTTTCAATGTTCCCGAACCCTTGAAGATAGGCCGAAACGTTCCCAGCAAGGAGGACTGGTCGAGTCTTTTGGATAAAGACTAAATGACTGATCCTTTATCTCAATACGATGGTCTTGGAATTAGTAAGGATGGGGACCCTAACCCATCAGCGTATCGTTCTTGATGCTTAGATGGGGGAAAGCGTGGCCCCATGGGGAGCAACAACAGCAGCAGCAGCAGCAGCAGCAGTGGCATCTGTGATTAGGTCTTTGATCTCAGTTGAGAAAGGGAAACATTTGCTCAACGCCTCTTCCCCTCTTCATCCTCCTCCCATTTCCCCCTTCTTTTCTCGTCGACTAATTTACTCCCGTCGACCATAGTCACACACAAGAAACAGAGTAACCAGGAAGAGATGAGGAGAAGGGAAGAGCGAAGAATTAATTAACGGGGAAACCAAGGGACGCAATTAACGCTGAGAAGGAGTCGATCCTTATGAGAGAGCAAAGATGTTCGGGTGAAGGAAGGGGGCAATTGATGGAAGCTTCGGAGTGGGGATGGACCAAGTGCATGGAAGGGAGGGGTTCATCCGTACCTGGAAGATTTCGGCCAAGATCCAAGCCACGAAAAAGCGGAAGATGAATGGAAAGAGGAGAGTGGAAGGAATGCAGGAGTGAGGCTGAGAGGAGATCGTCGAGGCTGATTCGTTTGGGAGAGAGTTTGACCATGCGGTTGAAAAGGGAGATTGTCCATCCTCTTGATTATTGGCTGATGGGTGTTTGTTGTTAATTATTGTTCAGTTGGTGTTTGAAGTCTTCCAATAAGTAATTCATCATTAAAGCCCACGAGGAATCTGCCAATCACAAAATCTTACCCGATCTCACCCCATCTCACCACTACCAACCCATCTCACCTGTAGCCAACTCGCCTCCTCCAACATCCAAACATCTCACCTCATCCTCGCCCACATCACCCACGCAGAGAAGCAGACAAAATGAAAATAATATAAAAACACATAATGGAGTAGACGATGATGACGATGATGATGACGATGATGATGACGATGATGATGACGATGATGACGATGATGACGATGATGACGATGATGATGACGATGATGATGACGATGATGATGACGATGATGATGACGATGATGACGATGATGACGATGATGATGACGATGATGATGACGATGATGATGACGATGATGATGACGATGATGACGATGATGACGATGATGATGACGATGATGACGATGATGACGATGATGATGACGATGATGATGACGATGATG
>OY365814.1:35143246-35145746 GCA_959347315.1 Bimastos eiseni | reverse complement strand
CTCTCACACAGAGTTCAGCTTTTGCCAATTCACTCTTTATTCTCTGGTCTTCATAGATCTATATATTTGTCGTCAAAGACAAATAGCGTTGAGCATTTGCAAAAAAGTTATATTTCAAGAATTTTTTTTAATTTTCGGGCAACGTTATGCCAAGACTTTGGTATTCTTATTTTACCGGACACTGTGTAGTCCAGAAAGACCCTACCCGATCTTTCTGGGTTATGGCCAAATTCTCAGTGTGTGAGTGAGTGAGTGAGTGAGTGAGCGAGTGAGTGAGCGAGTGAATGAGTGAGTGAGCGAGGGAGTGGATGGGTTCTGGATGGGTGAGTGTTCGTTGAGATGCATATGATTGTGTTTGATGGATATGACAGACGTGGGTGGTGTTGATCTGATGAAGAGCAACAGTTCGTGGGTGTCGTCGTTTCGTGTGTCTGCTTTCCATCTCGTTCGTTTAAATCCTATAGCCAAGGGGGTTCTTGTCTCCTTCAACCCGATGATCAGGGTGCTATTAATCGCACCCTGCCTCTGCTCACGCCCCCGCTGACCTTACCCTCTTCTGATCCTCTATATTTAGACGTCATAGGTCAAAGACCAGGCGGCGGTCAGCCTTTGATGCCCAATGAGGCACTAATCTTATCAGAAATTGTGTCAACTTTAGTGTCTGCGAGTACAGAGAGGGAGAGAGAGGGCGAGGGAGAGAAGGAGAAGATCCGCTTCCTAATAACTGTCCCTCCTCTTTCTCTCCTCCCTCTTCCTTCTCCCGCATTCTATCAGTCCTCACAAAAGTCCAAACGGTTCTTTTGCGGCTTTCCCTGTCCACAACATCGTTCGAATGGATATTAACGGAACAATTAACAAGACGAATAGGAGAACTTCCTCTCCCACTTCTCCTTTATTCGTAATATTCTACTTACAAAACCTTTTAATCCACCTCTTCCTCTATTCTTCCACAATGCCTTCCACTATATCTTTCACTACCTCTTCCTCTGCTATTTTCTCTAACCTCTTCTTCTAAACTTACTTCTTCCTGTCTTCCTTCTCTTTCTCCCTTTCTTCTTCTTCGTTCTTCCTATACCGTCCATACGTTTTCCTATGCCACTCTTCCACTGGTTTCCTTGTAATCGTCCTTCCTCCTCCTCCTCCTTTTCCTATTCTTCTTCCTCCTCCTCCTCCAATTCCTCCTCCTCCTATTCCTCCACCTCCTATTCTTCCTCCTCCTATTCCTCCTCCTCCTATTCCTCCTCCTCCTATTCCTCCCTTCCCTTCTTTCGTCTGAATCGTCTTGGGTTGTATACTGATTGATTAAGAGATGAGGAATTGATTCTCATCAGACGAGGCATCAATCAGTCGATGGCGCTCTCTCGATCGTCTATGCATCAGGATGACGTCATCTCTTTGAAGAACGATGGCGCCACGACTTACTCTGCATCGGTTGACGAAATAAAGGAAGGGAGGAAGGGTAGTACATGGAGATGCATGGAGATAGTAGGGACGGACGGAGGAAGGGTGTGTATTACTGTATACTGTGTAAGGTAAACCTTTGAAATCCAGGTGAAATAGAGAAGAATGTGGAAAGGACGAAAGAGAGAAAGAGATGAACAGATATTTCGCTAAATCTCTCCATCTCTTCTATATCTATCTGTCTCTGTCTGTCTCTGTCTGTCTCTGTCTGTCTCTGTCTGTCTCTGTCTGTCTCTGTCTGTCTCTGTCTGTCTCTGTCTGTCTCTGTCTGTCTCTGTCTGTCTCTGTCTGTCTCTGTCTGTCTCTGTCTGTCTCTGTCTGTCTCTGTCTTTCTCTGTCTTTCTCTGTCTTTCTCTGTCTCTGTTTCTCTCTGTCTCTGTCTGTCTGTCTCTCTCTCTCTATGTGTGTGTGTTTGTCTCTCTTTGTCTTTCTCTATGTGTGTCTTTCTATCCACCGACTATTAACACCCTTTCTCCTGCTGCTGCTGCTGCTGTTGGTGCTAATGATGATGTGATGGTTGTCTTCGATCATTATATTTCATGGTCGAAATGCGAATCGAATGAATTTCCTCGACAGAAATTCATCGCCTGGAACAAATTGGAACAGAAAGGGAAAGAGAAGAGGACAGAGAGAGAGAGAGAGACAGAGGCAGACAGACGGTCAGACTACGTCTGTGTAGGTTGATTGTTATAGCGCCTTCTAAGCGATATGGGCTATGATGACATCATAGTCTAATGTCGCATCTGGTTAAAATTTATGTTCCGTCACTAAAGATGTTGAGTCTCTTAACGACACATAAAAACTAATGATCGAAAACTAACCTCACACTATATATATATATATATATATATATATCTGCATATATATATATATACATGAGCATATATGCACACATCATAATTATTTAAGTATATATATATAAGAATATATTTAAATGCATATGTTATGTATACAGGCAGTCATTAATTTGTGTTTAGAAATAAACAGTCTTAGTTAATGGAAGACGTTGATAACAACACCTTCTAAACACTTTAATCGT
>OY365814.1:35120746-35138246 GCA_959347315.1 Bimastos eiseni | reverse complement strand
ACTCAATCGATTCATCTGAAATTCTTGTAGTTTGTTTGTCAAAAGAGCGGATTGTAGGCCCATGAATTTGAAAATTAGTGGCTTCTATGGCGCTGCTTTTCAATGCATAAAGGCATCAATCGATGACGCTCCAAACCCAAGAGGAAGCATCTGGTGAGTCTCTGAAGGAGGGCAGACCTCTAAGATAGAGAGAGTCAGTCAATGCTAGATAAACGATTTGAAACAGTTAAGTGTAGGACTCAGAATGAAATAACAAACAACTGCTCACAGGGAAGTTACGACAGGGAAAGAGATCAAATGGGAAGAAATGGGAAGAGAGGTCAAATGGGAAGAAATGGGAAGAGAGGTCGAATGGGAAGAAATAGGAAGAGAGGTCGAATGGGAAGAAATGGGAAGAGAGGTCGAATGGGAAGAAATGGGACGAGAGGTCGAATGGGAAGAAATGGGAAGAGAGGTCGAATGGGAAGAAATAGGAAGAGAGGTCGAATGGGAAGAAATGGGAAGAGAGGTCGAATGGGAAGAAATGGGACGAGAGGTCGAATGGGAAGAAATGGGAAGAGAGGTCGAATGGGAAGAAATAGGAAGAGAGGTCGAATGGGAAGAAATGGGAAGAGAGGTCGAATGGGAAGAAATAGGAGGAGAGGTCGAATGGGAAGAAATGGGAAGAGAGGTCGAATGGGAAGAAATGGGAAGAGAGGTCGAATGGGAAGAAATAGGAGGAGAGGTCGAATGGGAAGAAATGGGAAGAGAGGTCGAATGGGAAGAAATAGGAAGAGAGGTCGAATGGGAAGAAATGGGAAGAGAGGTCAAATGGGAAGAAATAGGAGGAGATGTCGAATGGGAAGAAATGGGAAGAGAGGTCGAATGGGAAGAAATAGGAAGAGAGGTCGAATGGGAAGAAATAGGAAGAGAGGTCGAATGGGAAGAAATGGGAAGAGAGGTCGAATGGGAAGAAATAGGAAGAGAGGTCGAATGGGAAGAGAGGTCGAATGGGAAGAAATGGGAAGAGAGGTCGAATGGGAAGAAATGGGAAGAGAGGTCGAATGGGAAGAAATAGGAAGAGAGGTCGAATGGGAAGAAATGGGAAGAGAGGTCGAATGGGAAGAAATAGGAAGAGAGGTCGAATGGGAAGAGAGGTCGAATGGGAAGAAATGGGAAGAGAGGTCGAATGGGAAGAGAGATCGAATGGAAAGAAATGGGAAGAGAGGTCGAATGGGAAGAAATGGGAAGAGAGGTCGAATGGGAAGAAATGGGAAGAGAGATCGAATGGGAAGAAATGGGAAGAGAGGTCGAATGGGAAGAGAGATCGAATGGGAAGAAATGGGAAGAGAGGTCGAATGGGAAGAAATGGGAAGAGAGGTCTACTGAACAATATTGGGAAAGTAAAGTTGATCTGAATTCTTTTTTCTTGGCTTTAAAAAGTAGATTTCGTAGGAAAGACTAAAAACATGACACTGACAAAGAGTAATTCATACTGGATCGAAATAAACATATAATTGGGGTAATGATCAAATAAACTATGGAATTGGCTGGCTGGATGGAAGGAAGGAACTGTGGATGGATGGATGAATGGATGGATTGATGGGTGAATGAATGGATGGATGGATGGATGGATGGATGGATTGATGGATGGATTGATGGATTGATGGATGGATTGATGGATGGATGGATGGATGGATAGATTGATGGATGGATTGAACTCTATTTGTCAGGATAGAAACCAAAATAGAGTTGGATTGATAAAGAGTTAAAAGTTGCATAATTAATTCCTATATCAATATTAATAATTAATAATTGATAATTAATAACATGTGCTTTTTGCTTGAACTCTCCTCTGTTGAAACGCATCTGGTGTGATGCATATGTATATATGTATATATCTGTATATATATTTATAGGTATGTATCTGGCCACCCTAAGTATTAAGGACATTTTTGTGAACTTGAATAGGGTCAAAAGGTGAATTGAGGAGCTGAGTAGGGTCAAAAGGTCACAATGTTTGAAAGAAGTTCAAATATAATAATTCAACTCATCACCCTCCTTTTAATTAATCCGTATCTTAAATTATTATCATTTTCCAGCATTTTCGTTCAATAACTCTGTCGACGATATTTGATGATGACCTGTCAACGTAGCCCTTCCTACAATTCAAACGCATCCCTCCCTCCCTCCCTTTCTCTCTCTTCCCCATTACATCCCTTCCTCCACATTTCCTCCCTCTCTCTCTCTTCCAACCATCATCGCTTGCTTCCCAACCAGATGCCTCGCATCAGCAGCCATAAAGAGACAGAGACGGTCACCCATCCTCCTCCTCCTCCTCTAACTCTTTGGCTTGGGTGCTACCCCTTTTGCACCCTGTGGCTGTCAACACATACCTCCTCCCTTTCCCAATCGATCGTCCTAATTACCCTGTCTGACTCCCGTTCTACCATTAGGGTCATTTAGATGTGAGGGAGGGCTGAGAAGGACACCCCCGCCTGCAACTCATCCGATGAGGGATGAGGGAGGTAGATTGGAATCCACGGAAGATGTCAATCCTATAAGACAGATATCATCTGGTGATCTGGGATATTAAGATGGTGGAGGAGGAGGAGGACGACGAAGAGGAGGAAACGTCTTTTGAATAAGGAAATGCCATTCCTCTCTGTCTCTCTCTCCTCTATATATATATATTAATTTTTATATACATATATTCCCTCTCTCTCCCTCTCCCCTCCTTCTATCTCCCCGTCTCTCTCTCTCTCTCTTGTTCTTTCTGTTTGTCTCTGTCTCTTTCTTTCTCTGTCTACGTGTCTGTCTATTTCTCTCCATTAGGATGTCATTGAGCAAACTAGCAATGCGTGATTTGGAGAAATTATGGAGAGATAAAGATGTGAAAATGACGACAAAGGCAAGACTGGCAAATACGTTGATACTTCCCATAGCATTAAACGGTTGCGAGACATGAACGAAGACAAAGATGTTGCAGAAGAAGATTGATGCCTGTGAAATGTGGATATGGAGAAGGATGCTGCATGGGATAACGTTGACAGACAGAAAGGAATAACTCGGTGCTTCAAGAGAAAGGGCAACAGAGCGGAGGCTTATCTTTGCAGCACAGGGCTACAAGACAGAAGTTGGTGTAATTCGGTCATATGTGATGGGATGGAGAAGGAGATGATGCTGAGCTGTGGTGAGGATATGATGAGAAGAGGGCGTCCAAGAATGAGAATGAGGTGGATGGATGAAATACAAGAGAGAACAGCGTTGAGCCTGGAAGAGTTGAGGGAGGCAGAGGACAACGGAGAATTTTTACCACGACGGTCGCTAGAGTTCCTCGAACTGACGGCACAAGGTAACAAGGTGCATTGCATTCAACCATTTGATCGTGTAGTGTTTCTTGTTTTTCTCTTCTTCTTTACCTCAATGTACCGGTCTGTTATCTCACTTATCTCTACGTTCTTATCGATCTCCCTCCTAAGTAACCAATGCTATCTGTGGTTGTGTTTCAGTTGGACCTGATCGATAGAGGTCACCATCTGAAGACGAAACTGTCTCACATGGAATCAGAAGTCCTGCACTCTGCTGCTTCCCTATTTCGTTTTCCAGAGGAACGGAACGCAGTCCTTCGTCGAATGCCACATTTACAGAATCAACATCGCCTTCATCGTCGTCGTCATCATCATCATCATCACCAGGAGCCATTTGCAACCACTGACTCTGGAGTGAATGAGGAAGAGAGGAGGAGGAATCTAATAGGGATCTCGGAGAAAGGACGGCGATACTTCCAAGACCTCATCGAAGAAAATTTGGATGAACAACAGGAGGTGGAGGAGGAAGAGGAGAGGGAGGATGAGGGGTGCCATGTACAGATGGTCGAGTCTTTGATTGACTTCAGATGCATTGATATTAGGAAGAGTTCAGAGGAAGAGAAGAAACTGATGGATCGAAGACAGGAGGAACCGAATCGGATGAGATGGAAAGCGGGAGGAGACGACGGAAACAGAGGAGGAGTAGGAGATGGAGGAAGAGGAGGAGGAGATGGAGGAAGAGGAGGAGGAGATGGAGGAAGAGGAGTAGGAGATGGAGGAAGAGGAGGAGGAGGAGATGGAGGAAGAGGAGGAGGAGAGCGTGTGTGGGCGAGGAGGAGGAGGAGGTGGATGGAGCAATTGTCCTCTGGAACGGACGAAGAGAAACGAGACAATGGACTAGCATCATTTCATGGAGAGGATGAGGGACAACGTAGCGATGAAGACAAGCGAATGATGATGATGAAGACATCACTGTCTCAGCAGCTGAACTTGCATCAGCAGCAGAAGTGGCAACCACCTGCCGCATCATTCATCCTCCACAAGAAAGACCAAGAAGAGAAGGAGGAGACATCGGTCTGGTCGGAAAGTGAAGACAGGACTATTGTAGGGAATAATGGTCTCAGAGAATCGGAAGACCAAGGATCACACGTCATAGGACCAGGGCCAACAGTCGGAGACCTTCGCCAGGCATCAGCCACGGGGTCAAGGTCACTGCTGCTCCAGGCAATCAGGTGCGAGACATCTTTGGGGGGAAAAAAGGAGGAGATGACGGAGAAGGAGGAGGTTAAGGATGGATTGAGGGTGGGAGGGATGACCCTGGAAGACATCAGTGGCATCAGTGACGATGTTTCCCTGAAGGGGAGTTTAATGGGTGGAGAGCACCCATCGACTGGCCACCTGTTCATCGAAGGAGGAGCCCTTCACAGCACATTCAATTACCCTCTGCACAGCACACTCAAAGAACCGATCACTTCGATCCATCTCAATAGTTCACCACATGAAGATCACGTGGCATGGCCAGACGACCTTGGCCTCCAGAGGACGGAAGGAGGCTGGTGGAGAAGGGTAGGTCAAGGTCAAGACCAGGGTCGAGGTCAAGGTCCACTCGGGGTCGGTTACATGGCAATGGTGAAGAGTGATGCCCATCATCGTCTGTTGAGACGAGAGGACCATTTGATGAGAAGACCCTCTGAGGATCCAAAGAGAACGGATCATCTACTGCGAAAGAAACGTCACGATGACGTCACTGGAGACAAAGAGAATCGATTGAATGGAGGAGGAGAGAGGAGTTGGGTGGATGGACGAAGGATGAGGAGACAGGCGGCACAGGTAACCCTTGACCCTGACCCATTTGACCCCTGGATGAAACAGCAATCGAAGCCGAAGCCGAATGACTTATTCGCTTTATTCGCTGCTAGAAGAGGAAGAGGAGAAGGAGGAGGGACAGCTGTGACCCCATGCGATAGAGGAAGGGGTTACCAGGGCAAGGGAGAAGAGGATGGGGTGATGGGAACAGGAAGACCACTAGATGGAACCTCTGCTGCTGTTGCTGTTTCTAAGGCAACGAGTGATGACTACTTGCGGTTGTTAGGAAGAGATGTTCAGCCGCTTGTACAGAAGAATCCAAATCACATCTCTAGGCATCGCAAGAAGAGGATGACAACGAGCAACGACGACTTTATCACCACCACCACCAACAACAACAACAACATCATCAGCAGCAAAAACAACATCAGCGAAGACGACAATATCATCATCAAATACAACGATGTCAACAACATCACTAACAACAACATCATCATCACCAACATCATCACTAACAGCAACAGCATCATCAGCAACGACGACTGCCGTCCAAGAGAGGCGGAAGTGACGTCACATGTGGTCCTCGATGACCTGAGGTCAGCTGAAAGCTCGCCTATGCTTCATCGGCTGGTCGCTAGGAGCGCCTTCTGCTGTCTTCACCCCACTCTACCCATCAGGTCTCACCATCCCCAATCTACCGACCGACATCCGCGCTCCCATTCGCCCTTCAGATCCACTTCCGGTCAACGAGAATCGACTGGAAGTCGTCAGAGAACGGTTGCTAGGCGACGAAGGCGAGTTTCTTCGTCGCACGGACGCAAGATGTCGCTAGCGAAGAGAGTCTTCTGTCTCGCAGGAAGTGACGTCACGTGCACCGGAAGTAGGAGGACCACGACTAAGATTATTCGAATGGGACATCTTTAAAATACGGTCATCAAATGGATCATGAGCTATGGGCGTGTATGTTGATGATAGTGAATCTAGCAATGAGTGAGTGAGTGAGTGAGTGTGACTAATATTTATGTAGACTATGATTATTGTATGATGTTTGTCTGCTCTGAGATGACGATTGCAGAGCTGAATGTTGTCTGGTGACGTCATATATTCTCTTCAATTTATGTTTTGCTGATTTAATTAACAGTTGCTCTCACGAGAAGTTTCCTCTTCTTTGTAATCATCATCAGTCTTTCAGTCAATCTACTAGTCAACCAGTCAGTCAGTCAGTCAATCAATCAATCAATAAGTCGCTCAGTCAATCAATTAGTCAACCAATCAAACAAACATTCAATCGTCGAATGTATGAACAAAAGACTCCCCTTCAACCGTTGTTTTAATTCGAATAAATGTGATCTTGATTAGTGTCGAGAATCATCTTCCTATTGCTCTATAATTGTGAATTAGTAATTAATTCCGATGATCGCCCCCATCAAGCGCAGAATCCCAACCCATCCATCTCCCCAACCTCAGTCCTCTCCCCAGCAGCAATCACTTATATAGCGCCTCTCTTCATCGTACTCTCTTAGGCACAGTACATGGCGGCCACCGTGAAACCAGCCGCCATCAGAGAAGCAGTAGCCACAGCGAAACTATCACTCTGGCGACAGACACATCCCAACTCCTCCTTTCCACCACCTCCTCCTCCTCTTCCTCTTCCTCCTCTCCTCAACCCTCCTCCTCCTGATGTCAGGTGAGGATCGCTTCTGCTAAATCCGACGCAGCAGTCAGAGTCCATCCTCCTCCCTCTCTGTTGGCATGGATCCCAACAATCCTCCTCTTCCTCCTCCTCACAACAGGCACTCCTCATCCTCACCTTTCTCTTCTTAATGGCCTTCGTTTCATCACAGCATCCTTTTGTTACCGTCTTCTCCTCACAACATTCTTTATATGCCTTTACCTCCTCGCAACATCCTCTTGCCACTTTCTTCTCCTCACAACATCTTTTTGTCACCTTCTTCTCCTTACAGCATCCTCTATTTACCTTCTTCTCCTCACAAAATCCTCTATTTACCTTATTCTTCTCCTCCTCACAACATTCTCCTCCTTTATCGTTCTTGGTCTTCTCTTCCTTTGGACATCTACGGCTGAACCAACTGGACCATGAACCGAACCAGCCTTGACCTTTGCCACCACGACCTTCCGATTCCTGAAGGTCACATGGACAGATGAATAATTCATTGCCAATCTTCTTCTTGCTCTTCGCTGTGAGGTCCTGGTTGCTGCTGCTGAAGCAACCGAATTCCTCTCTCAAAGACTTCGTTCGTTGCTCTTCGTTGTACCCTGCGTTGCTACTCTTTGACTTGCCACTCCCAAGTCCCAAAGATCCACACCCATTCGACTTCTTATTCGATGCCACAGAAGGAGCAGCCGAGGTCGAACAATCGAACAGCGCTGTCCACTTCTGAGTCTTCTCCTTCTTAAGTGGAGCACGCACGCCCTCCTGACAAACAAAAACACAACGACGATAATGATGACAATGACGATGATCATAATGATGAAGCTGGCGACGACGATGATGCCAACGATGATGTTTCGATGACAGAAAAGAAACAAAATCGGCGACTGCGATATGAAAATGTTTACAAAACATTATTTTCTGAATTTTTAAGTCAACGTGACTTGTTCAGCACACAATTTACTTCAATTTCCAGTATTTTGACATCCTTAATTTCTAATTGCAAAGACTGCCGATATTTTATATAAAGTACGCAGACATTTGCAAAAATACGTCATACAAAGGCAGGGCTTATTTACTACGTAATAAGGAGACGCACTTGTTAAGACAATTTGTACAAAACGTTCCTCGTTGGGTTTCGCAGTGAACATGACAATTTTCAGCATATAAATGACGTTAAATTCAGATATTTGACATTTCTACTTTCGAATTGCAAAAATTCGCCGACATTCGATTTAATGACAATCGCCATTTGCATTCGCACCATCTAAAGGCTGAGCTGATTTCAATATGCAAATAGGCCTGATAGTTAAAAACATCGGAGTAACTCGTAACATTCGTAATCGGATGGAGCTATTTCATGGAAACAATTTAATCAATCATGGACGTAGCGACTGCACGAAGAGAGAGAGAGACAGATATAGAGAGAAACAGAGAGACAGAGAGAGAGAGACAGAGAGAGAGAGAGAAACAGAGACAGAGAGAGAGAGAGAGAGAGAGAAAGAGAAAGAGAGAAAGAGAGAGAAAGAAAGAGAGAGAGAGACAGAGAGAGAGAGAGAGAAACAGAGAGACAGATATAGAGAGAAACAGAGAGACAGAGAGAGAGAGACAGAGAGAGAGAGAGAAACAGAGACAGAGAGAGAGAGAGAGAGAGAGAGAAAGAGAAAGAGAGAAAGAGAGAGAAAGAAAGAGAGAGAGAGACAGAGAGAGAGAGAGAGAAACAGAGAGAGAGAGAGAGAGAGAGAGAGAGAGAGAGAGAGAGAGAGAGAGAGAGAAACAGAGAGAGAGAGAGAGAAACAGAGAGAGAGAGAGAGAGAGAGAGAGAGAGAGAGAGAGAGAGAGAGAAACAGAGAGAGAGAGATTGACAGGGTATGACATGAAAGATACTCACACGGTTATCGTTGGATTTCGTCTTTGGTTTTGGTTTCTGTTGACGTCCTTCGTCACAACCTAATCAGAAGAAACAGAAACAGAATCAGACACTTTCAGACAAAGGGAAACATTCAGGGAAATTCAATCCGAAATAGGCGTTGTATTGATTGATGGTCGGTGATTGACTTTTGGTGATTAATGGTTAGTGATTAATGTTTGGTGATTGATATGCGATGATTGACGTTTGGTGAATGATGTGTGATGATTTCACGTTTTGTGATCGATATGGGATGATTGACGTTTGCTGATAGACGTTTGTTGATTGACTTTTGGCGATTGCCGTTTATTGATTGATGACTGATTCGATAGATGACCAATCGATCGACTGATTGCCATTCAATCAATCAATCGACGAATGGTGATTGATGGAGGACTGACCTTGTAATGAGACGCTTGAAGAGCACTCGTTGACCTCGTGACCACCACAAGCGTCGTCCTTCGACCTTTGACCGTTGCCCTTCGCCGCTTTATTGAGGTACTCTAAATGGATGCTTGGACATGGAATGGTCTTATCAAGACTGCATCTCCTCCCTCCCCACCAACAGTCGACCGCCTCTAGCTCTTCATCGCTACACTCATCATCATCGTCATCATCACAATCGTCATCACTCGATAGATCCTCTTCAGCGCAACACCCGTCCTCCATCTTCTTCATACAATCCTCCAATGCCTTTCCACTCCTCCTTTCCGCCTTCTTCATCGTCGTCAACTTCTTCTTCCCCGTTTTCCTTTTCCGACTGTTTGACCTTGACCTGTATTGCAAACTCTTCGACTGACTCCCTGTCTTTCCTCCACTCTCCGTCGTCGTTTTTTTAATAGTCATCGTGGTCGTTGTTGTCGTCTTCCTCTTCTCATCTTCCTCCTTCTTCCTCCTAATTTCTTCCTCCGCCTTCTTCCTCCTAATTTCTTCCTCCACCTTCTCCCTCCTAATTTTTTCCTCCACCTTCTCCTTCCTAATTGCTTCCTCTACCTTCTTCTTACTTTCTTCCACTATCATCCTACTATATTCCTTCACCTTCCTAGTTTCTTCCTCTTTCTTCCGATTTTCTTTCTCTGTCTTTCTAATTTCGTCCTCCTTCGCCTTACTAACTTCCTCCCGCTTCCTACTTTCATCTCCCTCATCCTTCTCCATCTTTACCTTCTGCTTGACGTCGCTCGCTTGAATTCCAGCGCAGACTGGGGCCACAGTCGACGAACTGTTTGACGTCATCCAAGACATCGCCTGTTGTACCCAGAACAACAAAGAGTAACAATGCAACACCAACAACAACGACGACAACAACAGCAATGCAACAGTTGACAGTCAAGTAGATGGACGATTTATTCATCAAACTAATTACTATTATGTTCTCCTCTTAGGCGAGCATCTTCTTCACGGTTAGCGTTGATGATGATGGTGATGTTGATGATGACGACGGCGACGACGACGACGACGACGACGATGATGATGATGATGATGATGATGAATACAACTAAGATTACGTTGGTGATGATGATGACGATAACGATTTACCAACTGGTAAATGAATGAATTCATGGATGAATAGATGAATGCATTGATTGATTGATGGATGTATGAATGAATGGATGTATGAATAAATTTAAGGATAAATGGATGGATGAATGGATGGCGTTGATTGACCTGTTTATTTGGTTTACATAAGACTGTCGTACAGTCTATTCCAGTCAGCCAGTCCTGTTGAGTGGAGAAGACGAAATCCGTGGGAGGACTGTTCCGATTGGAACCGGAAGCAGCCGACCAAACGGTGACCGTCGCTTTCCCAGGAAGTGGAACAGAGACCGGAAACTGGTAGACGGTCGTTGGTCCATCCTCTTTCCTCTGAACGATGAAGTGATCACCGACGTCTTTCTCCTTGGAAATGGAAAACAAACGGTTTCATTAAAGAGCTGAAGCGAAGCACTCGATCAGAGGCACCATCTCGACACAATTAATTACCTGTCACTGATTGAATAGTGAAGCGGTGAAGCGTGTTTGGTGAAGCGGACGGATGCCAGACAAAGTAAAACTCAACAGATTAATCCCAGTAATTGTTAAGTGTATTTGTTGTTGACTATGTAATAATGCAAAGTATTCTATGCGATCAGGAGGCATAATGAGATATGATTATGAACTTAGTGATAAAAAATAGACTGTAACTGCGGCAGTTACACGCCTGACATTATCACCAAAACGATGAAAAACAGCTAAGAAGAAACTTAGTTA
Source organism: Bimastos eiseni (assembly GCA_959347315.1). Lineage (NCBI taxonomy): Eukaryota > Metazoa > Annelida > Clitellata > Crassiclitellata > Lumbricidae > Bimastos > Bimastos eiseni. Next base: position 35,127,322 of record OY365814.1, on the reverse strand, counting down.
AAATTTGGTGATTTTTGTCAAAGTTTTATACGTGAAATCATTCCATTGTTGATCAACCAAAATCAGACAACAAAGAAGCAGTTAATCAATTATTCTGACTTCAAACTCTTGTAAAGGTGAATGAGAAGAGAAATGAATTGGATGACCTCTGACCTCTGACGAAGCGTTGACGAGACGGATGAACTTTCCTTTGGAGTTCACCTCACAGATTCTGATAGGCGTTAAGCTGAATTTAAATAGATTCAAAGGATTCCGATGAAAATAAGCTCCCAAAGAGATTCAAAGGATTCCAATGATATCAAGCTCTCAAAGAGATTAAAAGTATTTAAATGAAAACAAGCTCTCAAAGAGATTCAAAGAATTCCACCAATGAAAGTAAGACCTCGAAGAGATTCAAAGGAGCATCATCTCTACTAAACGCTACCGACACACAAACGAAAAGCAGACAGACATCTAAACATACAGCCAACCAACCAAACACACAGACATATATTTATCCTTCAATGAATTTCCTGATACAAAATGTCATAAACCATGATAAATAGAAAACATTCCATTATTCAATTTATCATTAAAAGCAGAATATAGGAAGAACTAACTTTATGAGGAAATTCTCAAACGGTGCTATATAAATTTGTCATTTCAATAGGAAGAATAACAACAATAGCACAGTATTGAATGTGTGCGTGTGTGCGTATAGATGGCGTTAGTGCTGCTACCTGTCGAGTGCTTCTGTGTTGATTCCCGGAGGAGCATCGATGCAATCTGGACTTGCTTCCGATGGATCAACGAATTCAGTTGGGACCTCAGCAGTGGAACTGGGAGCCTTTCCTTTAGCAGCGATCTCTTCCTTCAACTTGCCATACTCTTTTATCTGTTGCAACACTGACGTCAACTGTTCTTCTCCATCCTGTAGCTCTTCTTGTTCCTGCTTCGATTGTTGGGCTGAGGGTGATGCGGTCGAAGTAGTCTTTGACGCCGCTGCAGACGTCGTTATCTTCACAGCAGAACTGGAATTGACAACCGTTGTTCGATTCGCTTCGGACGTCGATGATTTCGTTACCTTCGTGGTTTTGGCTTTGTTGCCTCCAGCGACACCGTTGTTGTTGTCGGGTTTCTCTCGTTGCCTGCAACGTTCGTTTCAGACAACAGAACGGATAAACTCATACAGACAGACACATAGACAAACGGACAGACAGACAGACAGACAGACAGACAGACAGACAAAGGTGTGTATGTGTGCGGCCGACCTTTTTCGAGCGCAGTCGAGGCGGATGTTGAACTGGCGTAGTTCCTGTCTAAGGGATCGATAGGACTCCCTCGCCTCTTCCACCTGTTGTGTCCTCTCATCCAACAGATTCTCCAGATCCTTCACCCTCTGCTCGTAACATTCCAGTTTCTTCTGACACTGCACCCGCCCCTCCTCCTCCCCCGCACTGTTCGATCTGTCCGTCTCCAGGGATTCCACCTGTTCACAGATACCAAAAGATACAATTCAGACCACCAGACAGACAGAGAGACAGAAAGACAGCCACACAAACACACAGACACATAGACAGACAGACAGAAAGATAGACACATTGACAGACATAGACAGACGGAAACACATAGACGACAGATAGACACTCAGAGACAAACAGACAGACGCAGACAAGTATGCGCAGACAGACAGACAGAGACAGACAGAGACAGACAGAGACAGACAGAGACAGACAGAGACAGACAGAGACAGACAGAGACAGACAGAGACAGACAGAGACAGACAGAGACAGACAGAGACAGACAGAGACAGACAGAGACAGACAGAGACAGACAGAGACAGACAGAGACAGACAGAGACAGACAGAGACAGACAGAGACAGACAGAGACAGACAGAGACAGACAGAGACAGACAGAGACAGACAGAGACAGACAGAGACAGACAGAGACAGACAGAGACAGACAGAGACAGACAGAGACAGACAGAGACAGACAGAGACAGACAGAGACAGACAGAGACAGACAGAGACAGACAGAGACAGACAGAGACAGACAGAGACAGACAGAGACAGACAGAGACAGACAGAGACAGACAGAGACAGACAGAGACAGACAGAGACAGACAGAGACAGACAGAGACAGACAGAGACAGACAGAGACATCTCCTTAGTGATCCCTGTGAAGACGACTCATGTCTTCCTCCCTCTCCTGTCTCCGATTCCTTTGAAAAAGTTTATCCAACGGTGTTTCTTTTCGATTCTTAGATCAATTTCACAGTCACCCCAATCTCCAGAATCCGCAGTGACCTCTAACAGGCAGTCATCCCAACCATGCATTAACCTCAACTTTGCTTTGACCCCAACCTTGCATTAATCCTGACCTTGCTGTAACCTGAATCTTGCATTGGCCCTGACCTTGCGTTGACCCTGACCTCTTGCTGAAGACATCTGGCCTTCTTCTTGAGTGTATCCAGTTCATTGAGGAACTTCTTCTGTTCACAGCAGAGGACGGACGACATTTTCTGCCGAACAATTATTCAACCTACGACGACGATTATGACAATCGTTCGACTAATGATGATGATGAAGGGCGTCGTTGTTCTTGTTGTCGAGATCTTATGATGAATCATCGGTCGTTGTTGCCTCGAATGATTCATCGAGTTTCGTTAACTACAAAGAAACATCTCAGTTTGAATAACAATGATCGAGTGGCGCTATATAAATGCTATAATTTAATTAAAACTGTTTCAGTCTATGCACGTCTATAGAATGTCATCAGAAGTCTAACATCAACAGCTGAAGAAACGAGATTTATATACTAAACGATCGGAGACACACACGCACACACATATATATATATACACACACATACCTACAATGTACATACACACCTAGACACACCTAGACACACCTAGACACACCTAGACACACCTAGACACACCTAGACACACCTAGACACACCTAGACACACCTATGTACCTGCACACACACACACACACACACACACATACACACACGCACACACTTAAGTGGTCAAGGGACATGCGATATTTCGGATGCTAATATGAAGCATCCTTTGAAATAACAATATGTCTGTCTGTCTGTCTGTCTGTTTGTTCGTAATTTTCGTTTGCTCAACATATAATAATAATTAAAGCTCTCTCGGTCTATGCACCAGCGAACCTCTTCCCTCTTAAACTTTTTGTCTCCAGGGTACACGCTCTTGCATGCTCACGTTTAGATCTCTGTAAATGGCTACTCATGGAAGTTATGGTCCTTCCAAATCTCGTCTGTCATCTCCTCAATCATTGCTAAATGCGGCTGTTACCCGTCTGATTACCCACCTTCCTCGCTTCTCACATATCTCTGCATTCATGACTAAGCATTTTACACTGGCTTCCGCTAATAGATCGCATTCGATTTCATGTTCTTTTCCTTACTTTCAAAACGTTATTCTGCTTCTAGCTATCTTTGTGATCGTCGTCTTTCGGTTGCCTCTCGTCAACCTCTTCGCTCTTTTGACCAACATTATATCTTGGCAACTCAGACTCCGACGGATTCTGCCTAATACCACGACACTTACATGTCTACATGTCAGTGCCTCTGTTTGCGTTCTCTCTGCGACTCACTCTTTAAGTGCGGATGTTTCACTTTCTGACCCTATTCTTAAGACTTTTTATAGGGGCAGATTGTACTTGGAGAGGCGCAATAGAAATCTATAAGTACAATATACTACGACACAATAAACCATGTTTAAGATCAATGCCACCCATCTTGAGCAAGAGCGAGAGCAGCTCCTCCGATTGACTAGCGGTGACAGAGACAGTTTAGCGATGCTCTGTTATAACCTAGATCATTATCGTCACCCTCCTGTCTTATACAGGCTTGAGACTGGCACTGCTAAACTGCAAGCAGTGGAGTAGTTTTCCGATCGAGTCTGCTCATCACCTACTGTAACCGTAATATACTCACTGTTGTTGCTCCATATATCCATCCTATTTATGAGGCTCCTTTCTGTTGAGTGGATGATGTTCCTGCGTCGATCGATCGATCGATCTTCTTTCGATGAATTAATTCCGTCATCGCTCAATCAATCGCTAGGTGGCGTCGCCTCCGTTGCCATGGTAATGACTATGCTGTGCGCAACGCATTTTGGATAATTTGGACAAAAGAGCCACTCTTGCGAATATTTGATAATTATTACGCAAATGACAATTATTAAGTGATAAATGGAAAATTTTGATACAGTTTTCGAGTTAGGATTTAGATGGGTAGGTGTGTTGGGCAGCTATTCATTTATCTAGCGCTGCTTTGTTTGCAGTACAATAGCATGTAATTTTGATATTGCACTTCTTAAAATGGGTCCAGAAGTGCACATACCTCTCGACGTCGCAATAGCAGATAAAATGTCAGCTCAATTGTGAATGAGGTGAGAGATCAGTGGGCAGCTCGATGACGACCGCAAGTAAAGGACACTAGACCGAAAGAGATAGAATATCATGTATGGGATGTGTTTATTAAATGAAAGAGTAATCACTCAATGTTATGGCCTTGCAAGCAGATTACGGGCTGCAAAATACACTAGTAGTAGAGGAGTTGAAGAACGGAAACCTTGAATCATTAACTCTTCAATTCGCTTTCTGACTCTGTCAGACCTTGAACTCATCGCAACATCATAATCATCGCAAACGTAGTCGTCATTATCACAATCATCGTCGTCATCATCCTCGTCATCATCCTCCATGGAATCGTCCTACTCCTCCTCCCTCATACTCCCATTCATCCTCCCAATTGAACTCACTCTTCTCCACCTTCATCCAATTTCTTCCTCCATAACCTTGGAATCGTTTTCCCTTGCACAGACACGGATCTCCGTTTCATTTGGAAAACACACAGAACCCGATGCCAATGCAGCCTCTCGGGCGGCGGAGGCGGCGGCCAATCCTCTCATAGTCTAGACTATGATGATGATGATGATGATGATGATGATGATGATGAGGATGAGGATGAAGAGAATGATCAGATGAACTCATCGCTATCACAGCAGCAGCAACGGTAACAGGGAAACAGAGACAGAAGGAGGAGGAGGACGAGGACGAGGAGGATGTTTGGAATTGAGAGACAATAGATTTCCCCAGACGTTAACCACCTCTGTCTCCCTATATGTCACGTGTCTCGACCTCTGCCTCCGTCTGTTTGTCTTCCTGGCTACTACTGTCTGTCTCTTTGTCTATCTGCGTCTCTGGTTCTGTGTCTGTCTTTGTCTCTATCTCTCTGTCTCTCCTGCCTCTCTTCGTTTGTTTGTCTTTTAGATGAAAAATGGAATGGAGGCGACACCTTGCGAGGACGACGTTCGAAGATATTACGAAAGAAAAACAAGAGAAGCGACGGCGTTCGAATGGATGGAGGAGGTACAATGGTAGACGAAGGCAGCAGACGAGCAACGATGCAATCGGATGCGGTCATTAAGTCGGCATATACGGTCATTTGGCATCATATATGGGTCCATTCGTTGGTCCTTTGATTGGTCCTTTGATTGGTCCATTGATTGGCCCTTTTACTGGTTATGTGATTGGTTCTTTGAATTTTAATTTGGTTGGTTCTTTGGTTGATTTCTTGATTGGTCCATTGGTTGTTCCTTTGGTCCGTCCTGTGATTGGTTCCTTGATTGGTGCTGTGATTGGAACTGTCTGTGGTTGGGTTTAGTTTTCGTAGTTGACTGGTTGAAAGCGTATTGGTCGTCCTTTGGTTGGTTGATTGTTGATTTGGCATCGAGTGTTTTGTCCTCGTGAATAATTAACGATTGGAGTTAATTGGTCGACGGATGATTTCAACGATTCATTAGACATTCACATCACGAAACCAAAAGACAAAACATCTGCAACAGAGGCAGGAGGAGGAGGAAGAGGAAGAGGAGAAGGAGGAGCAGATGGGAGAGGGAGGAGTACGAGGAGGAGGAGCAGATGGGAGTGGGAGGAGTAGGAAGAGGAAGACGAGGAGGAGAAGGAGGAGGAGACGGACGAAGAGGATCAAGATAAGGCGGAGAGGAGGAAATGAAGCAGGATGAAGAAAGAGGAGGAGTAGGAGGTGAATGAGGAGGAGGAAGAGTAGAGGTAGATAGAATGAACGGTGGAAGTGAATGATTCTAATGGAGAGAAATGAAGAAGGATAAAGAAGTCATCGCCAACTAAAGACACTTCTTCTGATCGATTGAAATCAGGTGGATGCCTCTTTCTTCCTCTATCTATCTCTCCCTCAGACCTTCTGTGTCTGTACTACAGACAGACAGACGGACAAGACAGACGGACAAGACAGACGGACAAGACAGACGGACAAGACAGACAGACAAGACAGACGGACAAGACAGACGGACAAGACAGACGGACAAGACAGACGGACAAGACCGACGGACAGCAGTAAATGATTATCGTAGAGCTGCAGTTTCCATTCAGACAGCTTAAATGACGATCTACACCTGTGCTGCGCTCTGACCACTGTCAGAAAAATATCGTCGCAGGTTCAAGTTAAGGATTTATGAGAAGCGACGAAAGACTTTCAGAAAAATCCTTTTAATCCAATGTTTCACTAAAAATAGTC
>OY365814.1:35115454-35120546 GCA_959347315.1 Bimastos eiseni | reverse complement strand
GTCCACCGATGTTCCATGTGCACATGGCATTATAAAAACACCCAAGAAAATTAATACGACACAAAACACGAATAACATAAAAACCACAAAACATCAAAACAGGTTGGACAACAACGCACCTCTATTAGGCTACTTACGTTACTTAGGTCACAGTATCTTCTCTAATCTTTAATTACTCGAACTCATCTTCAAACGACCTTCGCTAACTTTAACATCAGAAGAACTGTTGCAACCCAGCATAATATCAAGAAAACACTAAATCTACTCATTCTAATTCCTCGTGTATCACCAATATAGACCTTAGTTCGGCGGAAGGGTAGAGGAAGAAAAGGTAGGAAGGACGGTGGAAAGGACATTGGAAGGCAAGGTGAAAGGGACGGTGGGTTATGAAAGAGTCATTTTAATCAAGCAGCCTCTCTAAATAATGAATCGTTTTTCCTTGGCTTAGACTCCAATCGTCATCTTGCGATGAAGCCCTTACAAGCGATGTCGTTGATAATTAGAACTATGACCTTCAGATGGCGCTATGTGTTTGACTCAAGACACAAGACAAGAGCAATATCATCATCATCATCATCATCATCATCATCACTATCATCACCATCATCATCATCATCATCACTTCCACCAGCAGCAGCAGTAGCAGCAGCAGTAGCAGAGGCATCAGTAGCATTAGTGGCAACAGCATCTATGGCAACAGACGATACACCATAAAGCTCATTTCAGTCAGTTTTCATCACCTGATCCAAGAGAGAGTATTCGTTTGTTCGTTCCATCTCCCATTCAGTGACGCAATCAGCGGCAGATAGCAAGAGAGGAATAGAGCAAGAGAAGAACAGAGCAAGAGAGGAATGGAGCAATAGAGAAAGATAGCAAGAGAGGAATAGAGCAAGAGAGGAATAGAGCACAAGAGAAAGATAGCAAGAGAGGAATAGAGCAAGAGAAGAACAGAGCAAGAGAGGAATGGAGCAATAGAGAAAGATAGCAAGAGAGGAATAGAGCAAGAGAGGAATAGAGCACAAGAGAAAGATAGCAAGAGAGGAATAGAGCAAGAGAAGAACAAAGCAAGAGAGGAATGGAGCAATAGAGAAAGATAGCAAGAGAGGAATAGAGCAAGAGAGAAATAGAGCAAGAGAAGAACAGAGCAAGAGAGGAATGGAGCAATAGAGAAAGATAGCAAGAGAGGAATAGAGCAAGAGAGAAATAGAGCAAGAGAAGAACAGAGCAAGAGAGGAATAGAGGAAGAGAGAAATAGAGCAAGAGATAAATAGAGCAAGAGATAAATAGAGCAAGAGAGGAATAGAGGAAGAGCGGAATAGAGCAAGAGAGGAATAGAGGAAGAGCGGAATAGAGCACAAGAGAAAGAGAGCAAGAAAAGAATTGAGCAAGTGAGAAATAGAGTAAGAGAGGAATAGAGCAAGAGACAAATAGAGCAAGAGAAGAAAAGAGCAAGAGAGGAATGGAGCAAGAGAGGAATAGAGCAAGAGAGGAGGAGAGTAAGAGAAAAATCGAGCACATGAGGAATAGAGCAAAAGGTAGTGACGCAAGAGGGAACGAGAGCGAGAGAGGAATAGAGCATGGATTGTTATCTTAATGTATTTCCATTGAAATTTTTATTAAACGATGAAGACCTGTCTGAGAGGTAGACAGACAAACAAACATACAGACATACACACAGATATAGGCACACTTCTTTCTCCTCCACTTCCTCATCTTCCTCATTCTCATTTCCTTTCTCCATTTCCTGTTCTTCTTTTTCCTTCTCCTCTTCCTTCTTATTTTCCTCCTATTTCCTATTCCTTCTGCCTTTCGTTCTCCTTGTCTTCCTCCTCTTCTTCTTCCTCCTCCTCCTCCTCCTCTCTCTCTCTCTCTCTCTTTCTCTCTCTTTCTCTCTCTCTCCTACTTCTTGTTAGTGTTCTTTGTTTTGATTCGGTAGTCGCCGTCGTCGAGATACTGCGATGATCCCAGGGGTTGCAGCGACATGCAGCTCCCTGCCTCTGTCTTTGCCACTGCGTCCCTCTGCCTCTGCCTCTGCCTCTGCCTGTGTCTCTGTCTCCGTCTCTGCCGCTGCCTCTTCCTCTGCCTCCAATCCTCGACATGAGCTTCCAGGTCAGTTGACTCTACACCAGGGAAAGGGGCGCCCAAAAATATTCTCTAGAGATACAATACGTCATCAGACAGACGGACGAACGGACGGACATAAGATTAGCCTCTAAAGTCAAATTAATGACAACAGAAGACAAACTAATGACAATATATGGCAAATGAATGACAGCAGATGACAAATGAATGACCACAGATGGCAAATGAATGAAAACGGATGACAAATGAATGACAACAGAAGACAAATGAATGACAACAGAAGATAAATGAATGACAACAGATGACAAATGAATGACAACAGATGACAAATAAATGACAGCAGATGACAAATGAATGACAACAGATGACAAATAAATGACAACAGATGACAAATGAATGACAACAGATGACAAATGAATGACAACAGATGACAAATGAATGACCACAGATGACAAATTAGTGACCACAGATGGCAAATGAATGATAATAGATGACAAATGAATGACAGCAGATGACAAATGAATGACCACAGATGGCAAATGAATGAAAACGGATGACAAATGAATGACAACAGAAGACAAATGAATGACAACAGAAGACAAATGAATGACAACAGATGACAAATGAATGACAACAGATGACAAATGAATGACAACAGATGACAAATGAATGACAACAGATGACAAATGAATAATAACAGAGAACAAATTAATGACCACAGATGGCAAATGAATGATAATAGATGGCAAATGAATAATCACAGATGACGAACGAATGACAATAGATGGCAAATTAATGACCTCAACATATTCAGTTCAAGAAACTGATCGTCGTATGCAATTGACTAGTTGGTTCTCACCATTCATCATTCCCTGTGGTTTCGGCCATTCAGTCTCCTCGATCCCTTCTATCGTGGTACCCTTCTATCTTGGTATATTTTGGTCGTGATACCCTTCTATCGTGATACCCTTCCATTGTGGTACCTTTTGGTCGTGATACCCTTCTATCGTGGTGCCCTTCTATCTTGGTACATTTTGGTCGTGGTACCCTTCGATCGTGATACCCTTTGCTCGTGATTTCCTTCGGGCATGATACCCTTCAATCAACTGCCCGTGAACTCCTCACTGACTATAATTGTCTTTATTATTATTCAAGACATCATTTCAATTGTTATGATTTGGAAGTGTCGATGAGGATTAGTCTTCTTCCTGAAGTGACGTGGGTTCAGTTATAAAAATACTAATTATTATTATATCCTCTTCGGGAGTAACACATTCTCTGAGTTACTCCAGACTTTCTTCCTTGTCCTTCCTTCTTTCCTCCCTCTCTGAATCGATTGAAAAATGAGAGAGATAATAGGAGAGCAATAAACAGACGGACAAAGAATGGACCGACATAAAGAGAAACAGAGAAAACGTGAGAGAATTTCTGTGGTTGTTAAGATGTATATAGATTTCGCGTCTCTATGTGATTAGTTGCTGTGATGATCAGCTGTGCTTTGGTCAATTGGTCAACGGTGGTCAGTTGGCAGCTGGTGACCTATTCGTCGAAAGAAGAGACCATTCGATAAATTGGCTGCGATAGGTCTCGTCTCTCTTGGGAAGAGAAGAAGGAGAAGAAGGAGAAGAAGAGGCAGAAGGTGGAGTCTCCTTTCTCTCCTCTCTCGTCATTCTCTGTCTCAAGCGAATTGCAAAGGTCGTTGGAAGATGAGAAGTGAAGCAGACGTATTCGATCAGAGGAGAGAGGAGATGGAGAGACAGAGACACAGAGAGAAGAGAGACAGACAGAGACACAGAGAGACAGAAAGAGAGACAGAGACAGAGAGACAGAGGGACAAAGGCAAAAACAGAGACAGAGCCAGAGACAGAGAGACAATGTTCGTCTATCTTCTTCCAATCGTTGCTGAGATTCTCTAACTTACTATGACAAGATTGGATCAAGAAGAAGAACGAGAACAAGGACAAGAACAAGAACAAAAAGACGAACAAGAACAAGAAGAGGAGGAAGAAGAAGCGCATGAGGAGGAGGAGGAGGAGGAGGAGGAGGAGGAGGAGGAGGATGGTTAAGAAGCATATTAAGAGGATCTTCTGTATGTGATCATTCCTAGAGATTCATCGACAAACGTCTTCTTGTCAAATATTTATTCGACAATTGACGTATGAGTTTCGCCAAATTGGGAGCAAGACACACGCAAACAGACAAACAGACGGACAGACAGACAGACAGACAAACAGACTGACATTTCGTCGTAAATGGCGCCAAGAGCACGATCGTCACTTAACAGGTCGAAGAGAAAGTCAATGATCGCCAATGATCGCTCACTTGTGTGTCTGTATGTCTGTGTCTGTATGTCTGTGTCTGTGTCTGTGTCTGTGTGTCCGTGTGTCTGTGTATGTGTGTCTGTATGCCTGTGTCTGTGTGTCTGTGTATGTGTGTCTGTATGTCTGTGTCCGTGTGTCTGTATACGTGTGTCCGTGTGTCTGTGTATGTGTGTCTCGTGTGGGTCAACCTCTGACCCATTGGAAACGAGGCAGAAATGTCGGTCTCATCATAGGTTCCAGAGGTAAAACCAAGAGTCAAGTGACGCTGTGGGCTGGAATTCGACAGAGCGAGGAGGAGAAGAATGAGAAGGAGAAGGAGGAAGAGGAGGAAGAGGAGGAGCAGGGAGAGGAGGAAGAAAGCTAACAAATGGAAATGGATGATGACAAGCGAATGGCCTTGTTTGAGCCACTTTAAAGAACCGGAAACAGGCGAAGAACCTTCAAAGGAGAACATAATATATAATACATAACTTACTTTACACGTGGAAGAGAAAGTCCTTGCAAAGGACATGGATGATGGAACTACACTGTAACAAAGATAGTAATTTCTTCAACGACATATCTTACTCTCCTATATTTAATATACAGTAAGACAATTATTATTCAGTCCTGACCTTCTGCTGATCTCAACGCAGCTTTCAAATTCTTCAAATATATTATTCTGAATTAATTGAATGAAAACAATCACC
>OY365814.1:35072954-35110454 GCA_959347315.1 Bimastos eiseni | reverse complement strand
AGACAGACAGACCGACAGGTAGGTAGGCAATGGCAGACAGATAGACAGACTGAGACGAATCGTCGGTGAGTGTGTAGAGAGTGGGTGAATGTCGTTGCAGAACTAAGACTCAATGGGAGTACGATTCATTGAACACCATCTCCTCCGCTGCGCATGAGTTGTTCTCCATTGGCCTCCAGCAGAAACGACAACGACTGGCGCCATTTGGACTACGTCTGCTGCAGATGGTGTTGATGGTGCTGATAGTGGCGGTGGTGGTGGCGGCGGTGGTGGTGCTAGGGTGGCGGACATAGCTCCATAAGTCGAGACCTGTCAACGAATCTGCTGCCAACGGAATCGCAGAACTGAACAGGTTGCATCTCGATTGCCAGAAGAGACATCGACAACCACTTCGCGATTCATCCAACGCCAACAATCGACAACAGAGGCAACAACGACCTTTGCAACAACCGTCTCTCTATTTCGAATACAGCAACGACCTGTGAATCGTAGGGCAACAACCACCTGTCAGTGCAACATATACAGACGGCCAGGTAAGACCTCTTTGCTTTCACCCTTTAATAATCTTTCAAAAAACCAAAAGAGATGCATGACTGCTCTTGTCGATTCTATCATATAGAGTGACGTCATTACTTCATGGAAACGACTGAGGAAACAGGGAGAAAGAGGAACGGATGGAATGATGTCCAAGCAGGAACAATGGAAACATGCCAAGAATGGAGAGGAATGGATGAAAGGAGTTGGAAGCAGGTGCAGTGGACATACGCGTGCGGGGTATGGAACGTTGTTTCAAGAGAAGCAACAATGAGGAGGAGAGTAGGGAGGAGGTGGAATGAAGGAAGAGGAAATTGGAATGAGAGAGTGGAAAAAATAGGAATGGGATACGAATGAACTAGAGTGGAAGATAGAAGGTCTCAATGGAGGAGAAAAAGGATGGAGTGATGAAGGAATGGCTTAGATTTGAGGAATGGTTAGGAACGGAAAGAGGTAGAGGTCTGAAAGCTGAAATAAAGAAGAAGGGCTTAGAATGAAAGAGGAAGGGGTAAGACAATAAAGAGGAAGGGTCAGAATGGAAGAAGGAGAGCTTAGAATGAAAGAGGAATGGGTCAGAATGGAAGAAGGAGAGCTTAGAATGAAAGAGGAATGGGTCAGAATGGAAGAAGGAGAGCTTAGAATGAAAGAGGAATGGGTCAGAATGGAAGAAGGAGAGCTTAGAATGAAAGAGGAATGGGTCAGAATGGAAGAAGGAGAGCTTAGAATGAAAGAGGAATGGGTCAGAATGGAAGAAGGAGAGCTTAGAATGAAAGAGGAATGGGTCAGAATGGAAGAAGGAGAGCTTAGAATGAAAGAGGAATGGGTCAGAATGGAAGAAGGAGAGCTTAGAATGAAAGAGGAAGGGGTCAGAATGGAAGAAGGAGAGCTTAGAATGAAAGAGGAAGGGGTCAGAATGGAAGAAGGAGAGCTTAGAATGAAAGAGGAAGGGGTCAGAATGGAAGAAGGAGAGCTTAGAATGAAAGAGGAATGGGTCAGAATGGAAGAAGGAGAGCTTAGAATGAAAGAGGAAGGGGTCAGAATGGAAGAAGGAGAGCTTAGAATGAAAGAGGAAGGGGTCAGAATGGAAGAAGGAGAGCTTAGAATGAAAGAGGAAGGGGTCAGAATGGAAGAAGGAGAGCTTAGAATGAAAGAGGAAGGGGAAAGACATTGAAGAGGAAGGGTCAGAATGGGGAGAACAAGCTGGCAACAATAAAAAAAAGCGAAGATTAAATTTATTTTAATTTTATCTCTCTATTTTGTTACTGACGTCATTTGTCGATGATCACCTGATTACTTACTTTCTTAATTAACACACTTATGGATGATGGGGAAAGATTTCACCAGGTCTGAGAGAGAGGAGAGATCAGAGATTAGATAGCATTTCACCATAAGCCAGTGTTATAGATGAACACAAGAACAGAAACACAGCCAGTCAGGCAGATAAACAAAGCAAGAAATAGGGATAAGTGACACACATAATTATATTAAATATATATATATATAATGTATACAATATATATATTTAAGACAGACTGATAAAAGAACTTAGTGAGCTGCAGAGACAAACATGTGGACAGACAAAAGAATATAGCGGAGCCAGTCTTTGAATCCTAAGAACTGCGATCTCTTCGCAACGGGTGAAAGATATCATATTCAAATAAACGCATCAGTGAAGCTACTGGCGCTACACAAAATCAGAGATTTTCTTTTCGTCTGTGTGTCTCTTGGTATACGTCTCTCTGCCTTCCTTCGATAAGTATATTTAATATGTAATGCATTTATATAATGCATATATATATATATATATATTTATATTTATCTGACCACCCTAAGCAATAAGGAATTTAAGGACATTAGACGAATCCTCTCTCTCTCTCTCTCTCTCTCTCTCTCTCTCTCTCTCTCTCTCACACACACTCTTTCTATGTCTCTGTGCCTCACTCTCTCTCTGTTTCCCTCCCTCTGTCTGTCTGTCTCTTCAGATCTTCTTCTTCTTCATCCTTGTTCATCTCCTTCTCCTCGTTCTCCTTTACCCTTCCCTCCTTCCTCCTCCTTCATTCTCCCTCGCATTTCCTACCTATTTCTCCTTCCTACTCCTACCTCCTTCTTTCTTCCCTCTCCCTCGCACTTCATTTCTCTTCTTTTTCCATTCTTTCTCTTCATCCTTCCTCTCTCTTCCTCCCTCCTCTCTCTTCCTCCCTCCTCTCTCTTCCTCCTTCTTCTCTCATCCTCTTGCTTCTCTCTTCCTCCTCCTTCCTCTCTTCCTCTTTCTTCTCTCTTCCTCTTTCTTCTCTCTTCCTCTTTCTTCTCTCTTCCTTCTTCCTCTCTCTTCCTCCTTCTTCTCTCTTCCTCCTTTTTCTCTCTTCCTCCTTTTTCTCTCTTCCTCTTTCTTCTCTCTTCCTTCTTCCTCTCTCTTCCTCCTTCTTCTCTCTTCCTCCTTTTTCTCTCTTCCTCTTTCTTCTCTCTTCCTCTTTCTTCTCTCTTCCTCTTTCTTCTCTCTTCCTCTTTCTTCTCTCTTCCTCTTTCTTCTCTCATCCTCTTTCTTCTCTCTTCCTCTTTCTTCTCTCTTCCTCTTTCTTCTCTCTTCCTTCTTCCTCTCTCTTCCTCCTTCTTCTCTCTTCCTCTTTCTTCTCTCTTCCTCTTTCTTCTCTCTTCCTCCTTCTTCTCTCTTCCTCCTTTTTCTCTCTTCCTCTTTCTTCTCTCTTCCTCTTTCTTCTCTCATCCTCCTTTTTCTCTCTTCCTCTTTCTTCTCTCTTCCTCTTTCTTCTCTCTTCCTCTTTCCTCTTTCTTCAGCCTTCCTCTTTCTTCTCTCTTCCTCTTTCTTCTCTCTTCCTCCTTTTTCTCTCTTCCTCTTTCTTCTCTCTTCCTCCTTCTTCTCTCTTCCTCCTTTTTCTCTCTTCCTCTTTCTTCTCTCTTCCTCTTTCTTCTCTCTTCCTCTTTCTTCTCTCTTCCTCTTTCTTCTCTCTTCCTCTTTCTTCTCTCTTTCTCTTTCTTCTCTCTTCCTCTTTCTTCTCTCTTCCTTCTTCCTCTCTCTTCCTCCTTCTTCTCTCTTCCTCCTTTTTCTCTCTTCCTCTTTCTTCTCTCTTCCTCTTTCTTCTCTCTTCCTCTTTCTTCTCTCATCCTCTTTCTTCTCTCTTCCTCTTTCTTCTCTCTTCCTCTTTCTTCTCTCTTCCTTCTTCCTCTCTCTTCCTCCTTCTTCTCTCTTCCTCCTTTTTCTCTCTTCCTCTTTCTTCTCTCTTCCTCCTTCTTCTCTCTTCCTCCTTTTTCTCTCTTCCTCTTTCTTCTCTCTTCCTCTTTCTTCTCTCTTCCTCTTTCTTCTCTCTTCCTCTTTCTTCTCTCTTCCTCTTTCTTCTCTCTTCCTCTTTCTTCTCTCTTCCTTCTTCCTCTCTCTTCCTCCTTCTTCTCTCTTCCTCTTTCTTCTCTCTTCCTCTTTCTTCTCTCTTCCTCTTTCTTCTCTCTTCCTTCTTCCTCTCTCTTCCTCCTTCTTCTCTCTTCCTCTTTCCTCTTTCTTCAGCCTTCCTCTTTCTTCTCTCTTCCTCTTTCTTCTCTCTTCCTTCTTCCTCTCTCTTCCTCCTTCTTCTCTCTTCCTCTTTCTTCTCTCTTCCTCTTTCTTCTCTCTTCCTCCTTCTTCTCTCTTCCTTTTTCCTCTCTCATCCTCTTACACTGTTTTTGTCAGCTGAAGACGAAGTGTTTAATTGAGTCAATGCTTGACTAGGATCAGACGATCGAAGACGACACACCAACACCAACACCAACAGCAACAGTAACAGAAACCCTAACAGCAAGACAGCAAGCGTGGCAGCAAAAGTGGAAGCAGGAGTGGAAGCAAGAGTGGCGGCAAGAGTGGCAGCAGGAGTGGCAGCAAGAGTGGCAGCAAGAGTGGCAGCAAGAGTGGCAGCAAGAGTGGAGGCAAGAGTGGCAGCAAGAGTGGAAGCAAGAGTGGCAGCAGGAGTAGCAGCAAGAGTGGCAGCAAGAGTGGCAGCAAGAGTGGCAGCAAGAGTGGCAAAGAGTGGAGCAAGAGTGGCAGCAAGAGTGGCAGCATGAGTGGAAGCAAGAGTGGTAGCGGAATGTGTAGAATTTGAGTCTTCTTTCATCATCATGTTTCACTAAACTGATTACAAGTACACGATAATCTCAGTTCACAATGATGATGGATGATGATGACGATGACGATGATGACGACGATGATGATGATGAAGTGTTGTGTCTCTTTATGTCGACACGGAGAGACAAAAGAAAGACAGACGGACAGAAAGACAGACAGACAGGCGGACAAATAGACGGACATAAATCTGTGTCGTTAATCGAACGACGTCTCTGGAGATCCGAGAGTAGCACCATCGATCGAAACGATGCATCTCATTCCTTCTTCCTATATTCCGTCTTCTCCCTCCGCCTTCCTTCCCTCATTCCTTCCCTCATTCCTTCCCTCATTCCTTCCCTCATTCCTTCCCTCATTCCTTCCCTCATTCCTTCCCTCATTCCTTCCCTCAGTCCTTCCCTCAGTCCTTCTGTTATTCCATCTTTTCCTCCCACCGCCGCTGCGTTGCTCACTTCATCCCTTATGCAGAGGGAGGAAGAAGAGGAGAGAAAGAGGGTAGAGGATGGAGGAGATGGAGGAGGAGGAAGGTGGAGGAGGAGGAAGGTGGAGGAGGAGGAAGGTGGAGGAGCAGGAAGGTGGAGGAGCAGGAAGGTGGAGGAGCAGGTAGGTGGAGGAGGAGGAAGG
Organism: Bimastos eiseni; assembly: GCA_959347315.1. Classification (NCBI taxonomy): domain Eukaryota; kingdom Metazoa; phylum Annelida; class Clitellata; order Crassiclitellata; family Lumbricidae; genus Bimastos; species Bimastos eiseni. Next base: position 35,105,194 of record OY365814.1, on the reverse strand, counting down.
TGGAGGAGGTGGAAGGTGGAGGAGGAGGAAGGTGGAGGAGCAGGAAGGTGGAGGAGCAGGTAGGTGGAGGAGGAGGAAGGTGGAGGAGGTGGAAGGTGGAGGAGGAGGAAGGTGGAGGAGGAGGAAGGTGGAGGAGCAGGAAGGTGGAGGAGGAGGAAGGTGGAGGAGCAGGAAGGTGGAGGAGGAGGAAGGTGGAGGAGGAGGAAGGTGGAGGAGCAGGAAGGTGGAGGAGGTGGAAGGTGGAGGAGGAGGAAGGTGGAGGAGGAGGAAGGTGGAGGAGCAGGAAGGTGGAGGAGGAGGAAGGTGGAGGAGCAGGAAGGTGGAGGAGCAGGTAGGTGGAGGAGGAGGAAGGTGGAGGAGGTGGAAGGTGGAGGAGGAGGAAGGTGGAGGAGCAGGAAGGTGGAGGAGCAGGAAGGTGGAGGAGGAGGAAGGTGGAGGAGCAGGAGGAGAAGGAGGAAGGATGCAGATGGTCCGGTGACAGTCTGATCTCTAATGAAGCAGAATTGATTTCGGATGTGACTGACGGTGTCTTAAAAATATCTCTATACGCGAAGGAGAAGGAGAAGGAATGGAAGAAGGAGGAAGAAACAGAGGGAGAAGGGAGAAATGGGAAGCAGATGGAGGAGTATATCCATTGAGCTCCATTCTAAACTCCCTCCCTCCCTCTCTTCTTTCCTACTTCCCTGCCTTCGAACTGTCGGACCGTGACTTCAGGGCGAGTGGTGACTGGTGACTCAAGGGGACCCAAGAGTTGTAGCTACGACAATTTCAATAATAAATTAATTAATTAATAGGTTAACTAATATATATTGTATTGCATATGAGAATTTATATAGCGCCTCTCGCAGTATGGACCAAGTGGAGTCGCAAACTTATTCACAGCAAACAAATGTCATCGCCTCTACAAAGGGTTTTAGTGACATGTAGATATATGGCAGACTGATTGACGGCATCATTAGAAATGGAAGCAAAACTCAAGTCAATACCTCCGACTTTCCGATGTTTTAGGAATGCCATATATATATATATATATATATATATATATATTAAAGAGAGAAAGACAAACAGATGGACAGGACGAGACAGACAGACACAGAGAGAGAGAGAGAGAGAGAGAGAGAGAGAGATAGACAGACAGACAGACAGAGAGCTCGTGGCTGATGTATGCGTTGATCTGATCTATATTTGGCATTTTGTTAATAAAGAACAAACAGAAAACATCAAAAGACGTCTGTGTTTAGACAGGAACAACTCCATAATGTTATAAACATTAATATATATATATTTATGCATATATATATGTATGTATATATATGTATATATATATATGCTTGGTGTGATTGGTTGGTATGTCTCCTCTGGCACAGGTATGTTTGGCATGATTGGCATAGTTATGGAAGAGAGAAAGATTCGTCGATTGTTCAGTCGAGTGTATCCGACAGACGTCGTCGTTTGCTGACCATCGATGCGTGTCGACGCCTAGACCGGAAGTCAACTTTCTCGTCTGAAATATGAGATCGTCGCTGTGCAGTTTGGGTAACTGGCGACGGGCGGACGACAGGCGGCGCCACCATCGGTCAGAGTGGAAGGAGGGCGAGGAGGGATGGAAGAAGAAGAAGAAGAAGAGGAAGAAGGAGGAGGAGGAGGAGGTCGGAGGTCGTTGTGATTGATGTTATGTTCTGTACAACAGAATGTACCAATTCATGGATAATAATAAAATTATTGGGTAATTTCAGTAGAGGTTTTCAGTATTTCAGTGTGGCTGGCCTCGCATCTTCTATATAAATAATGAATTTGTAAATCTCAAACTTTTTGAAACAAAATAATAGTCCTTTGTCATTCATTGTTTGATGTTGCCAAGGCTTTTGATACTGCGGTACCTTTGATATGCTCTTATCTAATCTCTACAATTTGTGCTAATAGTTCGCTTGTTACATATTCTGTGTGTATTTTCTTGTACATAGATGTTCTTTGTGCTTGTATTCTGTGAATAATGATGGTTTATGGTAATGGTAACATTCAAATAAAAAAATTAGCAGCATTTTCAATTGAACTGATTTTAAAGTTATCTAAATAATCGGTCCCAATGAGTATTTGCTAATGCTATTAGATCTAACTTTGAATAATTAAACATATGGTTCCTCTAGGGTCTATCCTTGGCCCCCTCCTCTGTCTTCCGTATGTAAAATGATCCCCCAAACGTCCTATCATGTAGGTTATTTGCTGATGATACGACATGCAGCACGTGCTTTATTCATTCATTGCAAAAGTTTATATAGAGCCCCTTCAAGGCTACTACTCAGAAGCGCTCACCACTCAAGCCCGGCTGAAACTGCGACGCCGTCTTGAGTCGGTGTTTACACGCCGGAGCACCACCTCAATCATCAAATCCTCTGTCTTCCCCTTACAATGATAAACCTACATTTTATAACCTCCTAAAGCTGATAAAATATTGGCCGTGGCTGAGCTGGGAGCAACTCTGAGTAGTTTCCTTGAAAAGGCGCTACATAAATTATCGAAATGAATGAATGAATGCTAAACTTTCCTTGAATCTGCATAAAACAAATTTCTTTTTCTTTAGATTCCGCAAAAACTGCTCCCCAAAATAAAAAAATACCTTAACAATATTATTTATAAACGATATTCCAATTTCCCGGAAAGTTAACGTCTGGCTTTTCATCAAACTGTTGATAATCATCTAAAATGGCATGAACACATAAAGTTGTAAAATTTGCTAAAATTTTGGATTTAGCGTAATATGGCAAAAGTTTTTTTCACGTAGACCTACGGATAACTCGTTGCAATAAAAATCTTTTAGTAAGTCTTTCAGTTGTGGTGTTGGTAGTAGATGGAGCTTAACGACACTGTGCGATAACAAAGATCATTTGCATCGATTCCACCAGATCTCCTTCCTCCGCTTCCACTTACTCACACCATTCGCAGGATGCGGGGCTGGAAATCTCTTGATTATCAAGTTCTTAACGATGCACTCTATCGCTCAAAACTTACATATGATTCCTCCTCTCTTGATGCCTTGTCGGTATCGGAGCTTTTCGACCTCTACTCTACCACCATGAGCGATCTGGTGGACAATCTACTGCCTCTGAAGACGGTCAAAACGCGTATTCGACATCTTGCAGCTTGGTTCAATGGTGAATGTCGCCAGCACTGTCGTCGCACGAGGTGCTTAGAAAGACGCCACCGTCGCTCATGGGACCCTGCTGACCGCCTGGCATGGGTCACTCAACTACGGTCACTACATCGTCTTTATCGCCACAAAGAGGCCGAGTTCTGGGAGCATCTCGTCGCCCGAAATGAAAAGAACCCGAAACGCCTCTGGTCTTCCATCTCGGGCCTCCTGGGTCATGCCTCCCGCTCGCCTGCCTCCCCCGTCTTCTCTGCTGGCAACTTCCTCAAGATGGTGACCGAGAAAATCGCAAGTCTGCGTGCTTCAACTTCCGACGCTCCACCACCTCACTGCTCTACTGCTGATTCCAAGTTCGAAGACTTTCACCCCATCACCGAGGTTGAACTTCGTCGGGTTCTCACTTCTTCAAAACAGAAGTCCTGTGAACTGGATCCGCTTCCTCCGTTTGTCCTTATTAATGTCTTTAATGGCATTGTCCTCTTTCTAGTGTACATGTACAATAGGTCTCTTACCGATGGACACCTCCCTGCATCTCAAAAACGGGCACTTGTCTTTCCTTCCCTTAAGAAACCCAACCTTGATGCTAATCTCTGCCAAAACTATCGCACCTATCACTGCTGGAACTTTTCGATGTTTCTTCAGCCTTCGATATGGTTGATCACGCAATCTTGCTGCAGCGTCTTGAACTACCTTGTGGCCTTAGTGGACCTCCCTCTTGCCTGGTTCAAATCTTATCTCTCAGATCGTTCGCAGATGGTTGTCCTTGGAGATTCCAGAACGGCCTGGACTTCAGTCGAGTTCAGCGTCCCACAGGGCTCAGTCCTCGGCCCCTTCCTGTACCTACTCTATACAGCTGACATTCCTTCCTTATTCACAAAACACCTAGCCACTGGCCACCTCTATGCCGACGACGTCCAAACCTTTGTACATGGTCCTCCTGCTGCACAGCTCTCTCTGGTTGGATCAATCTACTCACTGTCAAATGATCTCCACTCACGGATGTCGGCCAACCGACTTAACCTTAACTCCTCTAAGACCCAAGTGATCTGGTTTGGAACAAAACAGCAGCTCCATAAACTCAACCTTCCACTTCTCACATCAATGTATCCAGATGTCACAATTGTAGCTAGTGTCCGTGACTTAGGTGTCACCCTTGATAGCACCCTGTCCTTCTCAGAGCACCTCTTGCAGTTGACACGCTCATGTTACTACCACCTGAGGCGTCTGAGAGTCATCAGAAGATTTGTATCCTCTTCTGTATTCACAAAAATAGTCCATGCCTTCATCTTCTGTCGCTTTGACTACTGCAATTCACTATTTGCTGGGCTCCCCAAGGCACGCTTATCCTCCCTGCAGTCTGTTATGAACTCTGCAGCCAGACTCATTGCTCGTCTCCCTCGCTACTCCCACATTTCTACCTACATGACCGACGTCCTACACTGGCTTCCAATTCCCTCTCGCATCCAATACACAGTACTCCTCTTTGTCCTTAGAACTCAACAGGGTAAAGCTCCTCAATATATCTGCGACTTAATGCAAAAACCTCTGTCTGCTGTCTTCTCTCGCCATCTCCGGTCTGAGGATCGACTTGATCTTCTTGTTCCACGGGCAAGGACTGCTATAGCTCAACACCGGGCCTATGCCACTGTGGGCTCTAATTCTGTGTGGAATGACCTGCCCCTCATTATCCGTAGCAAGCTTTTAATCGGACTCCCACCCTCATCCCATCGTTGCCTGAAGACTTTCTTATTTCCTCGGGCTGTCACGCTGACAGTACTGGAAGAAGCGCTATATAAATAACCAGATACGATACGATACTTATTCTACCTCCTCTTCCTCTCTTCCTCTCTTCCCATCCTCCACTGAATCAGCGAGCTTCATCGGTCCAACGCCCCCCAACCCTCCCCCATTTTCCTCTCTCGTGGAAAAAGGGAGGCAGGACCATCTTCCCATTTGACCTAATTGTAACTGATATAGCGCCTGATTCTATTTCGACGACGCAATGTCTCCAGCGTCCAGTGTAAGATCGAACGTAAAGACGACAACAAAGATGTCTCGATTAATTGACGAATGATTGGCCCAACCTCAAACAGCACCCACTCACTCAACCCTATTCCACCCCACCACGCCTTCGCCTCTAACGATGATCATATACAGCCAAGTACACAAGTGTTGCGTGTCGGCAAATTGGTAATCGGAGCCATCTGACTAAACTCATCATCGTCGTCGTCGTCGTAGTATTTCCGGTTAATAGAAGACAACAGTCAGGTGCAGTAGTCGCAGCAGTTGTAGATAGAAGTCAGTCATGCATGACGATCGTCGTTCATCAACCATAACCAATGAAACAGATGAGAAGAAATAGATGACGTACAATTAGAACATATGCACACATACAGAGAGACAGACAAGAGAACACATGCACAGGTAGCGTGTAACTGATCAGCCTTGGGAGTCTTTTTCCTGATCCTTCCCTCTCCTGAATCTGCATGATACGAATGGATGGATGGACGGATGGAAATGGATTCGATTAAGACGAATAATCTGCCTTTCACGCTGCTTCAATTAATTAGACACACAGATAGAGAGAGAGAGAGACAGACAGACAGACAGACAGACAGACAGATAGACAGACAGACAGACAGACAGACAGACAGAGAGCTCGTGGCTGATGTCTGCGTTGATCTGATCTATATTTGGCATTTTGTTAATGCGACGCTTTAGGAAATGAAACATCGCTAAGACAGACAGACATACGGACAGACAGTGTATGGAAGAAAGACACAGACAGACAAACAGAAGGCAGACACACAGACAGAAAGATAGACATATAGGGTAAGATGTTGATTTGAGAGTAAATGGTGACTTCTTCCTATGCTGTCTGTACAGTTAAAACAACAAAGCACACACATACACACACACACATACACACACACACACATACACACACACATACACACATACACACACACATACACACACACCGACACACATACTGCCCTCTCCTGCCTCATTCCCTCCTGCTCCTCTTCATCTTTCAGCTTCTGCGTGGTCCACTGATTTTTTTCTCTCTCTGATCAAACATCGTCTTTTCATTCGATTTCAGTCTTTCCTTCGTTTGTTGTGATCCCCTTCCGTTCCCTCCCCTTCCGTTCCGTTCCCTCCCCTTCCATTCTTTTCCCTTCCATTCCGTTCCGTTCCTTTCCGTTCCCTTCCCTTCCTTTCCGTTCCCTTCTATTCTTTTCCCTTCCATTCCGTTCCGTTCCGTTCCTTTCCGTTCCCTCCCCTTCCGTTCTTTCCCCTTCCAATCCGTTCCCTTCCTTTCCGTTCCCTCCCCTTCCATTCCGTTCCCTTCCTTTCCGTTCCCTCCCCTTCCGTTCCGTTCCCTTCCTTTCCGTTCCCTCCCCTTCCGTTCCGTTCCCTTCCTTTCCGTTCCCTCCCCTTCCATTCTTTTCCCTTCCATTCCGTTCCCTTCCTTTCCGTTCCGTTCCCTTCCTTTCCGTTCCCTTCCATTCTTTTCCCTTCCATTCCGTTCCCTTCCTTTCCGTTCCCTTCCCTTCCTTTCCGTTCCCTTCCATTCTTTTCCCTTCCATTCCGTTCCCTTCCCTTCCTTTCCGTTCCCTTCCATTCTTTTCCCTTCCATTCCGTACCCTTCCCTTCCTTTCCGTTCCCTTCCATTCTTTTCCCTTCCATTCCGTTCCCTTCCCTTCCTTTCCGTTCCCTTCCATTCTTTTCCCTTCCTTTCCGTTCCCTCCCCGTCCATTCTTTTCCCTTCCATTCCGTTCCCTTCCCTTCCTTTCCGTTCCCTTCCATTCTTTTCCCTTCCTTTCCGTTCCCTCCCCGTCCATTCTTCTCCCTTCCATTCCGTTGCCTTCCTTTCCGTTCCCTCCCCTTCCATTCTTTTCCCTTCCATTCTTTTCCCTTCCATTCCGTTCCCTCCCCTTCCATTCCGTTCCCTTCCTTTCCGTTCCCTCCCCTTCCGTTCCGTTCCCTTCCTTTCCGTTCCCTCCCCTTCCATTCTTTTCCCTTCCATTCCGTTCCCTTCCTTTCCGTTCCGTTCCCTTCCTTTCCGTTCCCTTCCATTCTTTTCCCTTCCATTCCGTTCCCTTCCTTTCCGTTCCCTTCCCTTCCATTCCGTTCCCTTCCCTTCCTTTCCGTTCCCTTCCATTCTTTTCCCTTCCATTCCGTTCCCTTCCCTTCCTTTCCGTTCCCTTCCATTCTTTTCCCTTCCATTCCGTTCCCTTCCCTTCCTTTCCGTTCCCTTCCATTCTTTTCCCTTCCTTTCCGTTCCCTCCCCGTCCATTCTTTTCCCTTCCATTCCGTTCCCTTCCATTCCGTTCCCTCCCCTTCCATTCTTTTCCCTTCCATTCCGTTCCCTTCCTTTCCGTTCCCTCCCCTTCCGTTCCGTTCCCTTCCTTTCCGTTCCCTCCCCTTCCATTCTTTTCCCTTCCATTCCGTTCCCTTCCTTTCCGTTCCGTTCCCTTCCTTTCCGTTCCCTTCCATTCTTTTCCCTTCCATTCCGTTCCCTTCCTTTCCGTTCCCTTCCCTTCCTTTCCGTTCCCTTCCATTCTTTTCCCTTCCATTCCGTTCCCTTCCCTTCCTTTCCGTTCCCTTCCATTCTTTTCCCTTCCATTCCGTTCCCTTCCTTTCCGTTCCGTTCCCTTCCTTTCCGTTCCCTTCCATTCTTTTCCCTTCCATTCCGTTCCCTCCCCTTCCATTCCGTTCCCTTCCTTTCCGTTCCCTCCCCTTCCGTTCCGTTCCCTTCCTTTCCGTTCCCTCCCCTTCCATTCTTTTCCCTTCCATTCCGTTCCCTTCCTTTCCGTTCCCTTCGCTTACTTTCCGTTCCCTTCCATTCTTTTCCCTTCCATTCCGTTCCCTTCCCTTCCTTTCCGTTCCCTTCCATTCTTTTCCCTTCCATTCCGTTCCCTTCCTTTCCGTTCCCTCCCCTTCCATTCTTTTCCATTCCATCCCGTTCCCTTCCTTTCCGTTCCCTCCCCTTCCATTCTTTTCCCTTCCATTCCGTTCCCTTCCTTTCCGTTCCCTCCCCTTCCATTCTTTTCCATTCCATCCCGTTCCCTTCCTTTCCGTTCCCTCCCCTACCATTCTTTTCCCTTCCATTCTTTTCCTTCCATTATTTTCCCTTCCATTCCGTTCCCTTCCCTTCCGTTCCCTCCCCTTCCATTCTTTTCCCTTCCATTCCGTTCCCTTCCTTTCCGTTACGTTCCCTTCCTTTCCGTTCCCTCCCCTACCATTCTTTTCCCTTCCATTCTTTTCCTTCCATTATTTTCCCTTCCATTCCGTTCCCTTCCTTTCCGTTCCCTCCCCTTCCATTCTTTTCCCTTCCATTCCGTTCCCTTCCTTTCCATTCCGTTCCAATCCTTTCCGTTCCCTTCCATTCTTTTTCCTTCCATTCCGTTCCCTTCCTTTCCGTTCCCTCCCCTTCCATTCTTTTCCCTTCCATTCCGTTCCCTTCCTTTCCGTTCCCTCCCCTTCCATTCTTTTCCCTTCCATTCCGTTCCCTTCCTTTCCGTTCCCTTCCATTCTTTTTCCTTCCATTCCGTTCCCTTCCTTTCCGTTCCCTCCCCTTCCATTCTTTTCCCTTCCATTCCGTTCCCTTCCTTTCCGTTCCCTTCCATTCTTTTTCCTTCCATTCCGTTCCCTTCCTTTCCGTTCCCTCCCCTTCCATTCTTTTCCCTTCCATTCCGTTCCCTTCCTTTCCATTCCGTTCCATTCCTTTCCGTTCCCTTCCATTCTTTTTCCTTCCATTCCGTTCCCTTCCTTTCCGTTCCCTCCCCTTCCATTCTTTTCCATTCCATCCCGTTCCATTCCTTTCCGTTCCCTCCCCTTCCATTCTTTTCCCTTCCATTCCGTTCCCTTCCTTTCCGTTCCCTCCCCTTCCATTCTTTTCCATTCCATCCCGTTCCCTTCCTTTCCGTTCCCTCCCCTACCATTCTTTTCCCTTCCATTCTTTTCCTTCCATTATTTTCCCTTCCATTCCGTTCCCTTCCTTTCCGTTCCCTCCCCTTCCATTCTTTTCCCTTCCATTCCGTTCCCTTCCTTTCCGTTACGTTCCCTTCCTTTCCGTTCCCTCCCCTACCATTCTTTTCCCTTCCATTCTTTTCCTTCCATTATTTTCCCTTCCATTCCGTTCCCTTCCTTTCCGTTCCATCCCCTTCCATTCTTTTCCCTTCCATTCCGTTCCATTCCTTTCCATTCCGTTCCATTCCTTTCCGTTCCCTTCCATTCTTTTTCCTTCCATTCCGTTCCCTTCCTTTCCGTTCCCTCCCCTTCCATTCTTTTCCCTTCCATTCCGTTCCCTTCCTTTCCGTTCCCTCCCCTTCCATTCTTTTCCCTTCCATTCCGTTCCCTTCCTTTCCGTTCCCTTCCATTCTTTTTCCTTCCATTCCGTTCCCTTCCTTTCCGTTCCCTCCCCTTCCATTCTTTTCCCTTCCATTCCGTTCCCTTCCTTTCCGTTCCCTTCCATTCTTTTTCCTTCCATTCCGTTCCCTTCCTTTCCGTTCCGTTCCCTTCCTTTCCGTTCCCTTCCATTCTTTTCCTTTCCATTCCGTTCCCTTCCTTTCCGTTCCCTTCCCTTCCTTTCCGTTCCCTTCCATTCTTTTCCCTTCCATTCCGTTCCCTTCCCTTCCTTTCCGTTCCCTTCCATTCTTTTCCCTTCCATTCCGTTCCCTTCCCTTCCTTTCCGTTCCCTTCCATTCTTTTCCCTTCCATTCCGTTCCCTTCCCTTCCTTTCCGTTCCCTTCCATTCTTTTCCCTTCCATTCCGTTCCCTTCCTTTCCGTTCCGTTCCCTTCCTTTCCGTTCCCTCCCCTTCCATTCTTTTCCCTTCCATTCCGTTCCCTTCCTTTCCGTTCCGTTCCCTTCCTTTCCGTTCCCTCCCCTTCCATTCTTTTCCCTTCCATTCCGTTCCCTTCCTTTCCGTTCCGTCCCCTTCCTTTCCGTTCCCTCCCCTTTCATTCTTTTCCTTTCCTTTCCGTTACCTTCCATTCTTTTCCCTTCCATTCCGTTCCCTTCCGTTCCGTTCCCTTCCTTTCCGTTCCTTTCCATTCTTTTCCCTTCCATTCCGTTCCCTTCCTTTCCGTTCCCTTCCATTCTTTTCCCTTCCATTCCGTTCCCTTCCGTTCCGTTCCCTTCCATTCTTTTCCCTTCCATTCTTTTCCCTTCCATTCCGTTCCCTTCCTTTCCGTTCCCTCCCCTTCCATTCTTTTCCCTTCCATTCCGTTCCCTTCCTTTCCGTTCCCTCCCCTTCCATTCCGTTCCCTTCCTTTCAGTTCCCTCCCCTTCCATTCTTTTCCCTTCCATTCCGTTCCCTTCCTTTCCGTTCCCTCCCCTTCCATTCCGTTCCCTTCCTTTCAGTTCCCTCCCCTTCCATTCTTTTCCCTTCCATTCTTTTCTCTTCCATTCCGTTCCCTTCCTTTCCGTTCCCTCCCCTTCCATTCCGTTCCCTTCCTTTCAGTTCCCTCCCCTTCCATTCTTTTCCCTTCCATTCCGTTCCCTTCCGTTCCGTTCCCTTCCATTCTTTTCCCTTCCATTCCGTTCGCTTCCGTTCCGTTCCCTTCCATTCTTTTCCCTTCCATTCCTTTCCCTTCCATTCCGTTCCCTTCCTTTCCGTTACCTTCCATTTCTTTCCCTTCCATTCCGTTCCCTTCCTTTCCGTTACCTTCCGTTCCCTCCCCTTCCATTCCGTTCCTTTCCTTTCCGTTCCCTCCCCTTCCATTCTTTTTCCTTCCTTTCCGTTCCCTTCCATTCTTTTCCCTTCCATTCCTTTCCGTTCCTTTCCTTTCCGTTCCCTTCCGTTCTTTCCCCTTCCACTCCGTTCCCTTCCTTTCCGTTCCCTCCCCTTCCATTCCGTTCCCTTCCTTTCTGTTCCCTCCCCTTCCATTCTTTTCCCTTCCTTTCCGTTCCCTTCCATTCTTTTCCCTTCCATTCCGTTCCCTTCCTTTCCGTTCCCTTCCATTCTTTTTCCTTCCTTTCCGTTCCCTTCCATTCTTTTCCCTTCCATTCTGTTCCCTTCCTTTCCGTTCCCTTCCATTCCTTCCGTTCCCTTCCGTTCCGTTCCCTTCCATTCTTTTCCTTTCCATTCTTTTCCCTTCCCTTCCATTCCTTTCCGTTACCTTCCATTCCGTTCCCTTCCTTTCCGTTCCCTTCCATTCCTTTCCGTTACCTTCCATTCCGCTCCCATCCTTTCCGTTCCCTTCCATTCCTTCCGTTACCTTCCGTTCTTTTCCCTTCCTTTCCGTTACCTTCCATTCCTTTCCCTTCCATTCTTTTCCCTTCCATTCCGTTCCCTTCCATTCCGTTCTCTTCCTTTCCGTTCCCTTCCATTCCTTCCGTTACCTTCCGTTCCGTTCCCTTCCATTCTTTTCCCTTCCATTCTTTTCCCTTCCCTTCCATTCCTTTCCGTTAGCTTCCATTCCGTTCCCTTCCTTTCCGTTCCCTTCCATTCCTTTCCGTTACCTTCCTTTCCGTTCCCTTCCATTCCTTTCCGTTACCTTCCATTCCGTTCCCTTCCTTTCCGTTCCCTTCCATTCCTTCCGTTACCTTCCGTTCTTTTCCCTTCCTTTCCGTTACCTTCCATTCCTTTCCCTTCCATTCTTTTCCCTTCCATTCCGTTCCCTTCCATTCCGTTCCCTTCCTTTCCGTTCCCTCCCCTTCCATTCTTTTCCCTTCCTTTCCGTTCCCTTCCTTTCCGTTCCCTTCCATTCTTTTCCCTTCCATTCCGTTCCCTTCCTTTCCGTTCCCTTCCATTCTTGTCCCTTCCATTCCGTTCCCTTCCTTTCCGTTCCCTTCCATTCTTTTTCCTTCCTTTCCGTTCCCTTCCATTCTTTTCCCTTCCATTCTGTTCCCTTCCTTTCCGTTCCCTTCCATTCCTTCCGTTCCCTTCCGTTCCGTTCCCTTCCATTCTTTTCCCTTCCATTCTTTTCCCTTCCCTTCCATTCCTTTCCGTTACCTTCCATTCCGTTCCCTTCCTTTTCGTTCCCTTCCATTCCTTTCCGTTACCTTCCATTCCGTTCCCTTCCTTTCCGTTCCCTTCCATTCCTTCCGTTACCTTCCGTTCTTTTCCCTTCCTTTCCGTTACCTTCCATTCCTTTCCCTTCCATTCTTTTCCCTTCCATTCCGTTCCCTTCCATTCCGTTCCCTTCCTTTCCGTTCCCTTCCATTCCTTCCGTTACCTTCCGTTCCCTTGCCTCCCCGATTCAGTCACACCCTCTTTCTATCTACTCTGCCGGTCTATGAGACCAACCACTCCGACGATTGTTATTAGATCTTCTTTACCATTTCCCATAATCCAGGTGGAGACCTTGCAACGGTTGCGTTAGTTTGCGCGCCTTTAGATGAACAGTTGTTTGTCAGTCTGGGTCTGCATAAGTAATTGGTTGGCTGGATAGGCGTACTCTGTGCGCTTAGTGCTCATGTCTGCCATTTGCCATTTGGTGTCTCTTTCTAAGAATCTCTAATGACATATTTTCTCTCTACTTAAAACGTCATTCAATCCGAATGTAGGTTTATGTATGTGTGCTTCTATGCGTGTCTCTGCCTTCCTGTATGTGTGCTTCTATGCGTGTCTCTGCCTTCCTGTATGTGTGCTTCTATGCGTGTCTCTGCCTTCCTGCATGTGTGCTTCTATGCGTGTCTCTGCCTTCCTGTATGTGTGCTTCTATGCGTGTCTCTGCCTTCCTGTATGTGTGCTTCTATGCGTGTCTCTGCCTTCCTGCATGCATGCCTGCAGAGCATACTGAGCTGTGTCGGTAAGATTTTCAGACTACTTCGGAACTTGAGATATGTTCCATTGCTATGGTACGAGAACCGCTTCTAAACACCGACCAATTTATGCTCGCCCTAATACTCGTAAGTTTGCAATAAGATGCACTGGACCAAAGATTTGGAACGACACCCCTTATGATATTGAAAGTACTGCAACTTCGCAATGATTTAAAAATAAGATGAGAAATTATTTGCTGAATTGTCCATTCATCTGATTTGAGTAGGCTAAGCTTATTATCATTCACCCCTCGCAGATTGATTTTTTAAGTTAGGCTTAAAAGAATTAGTTAAATTTAGTTAGATGTACGACTACAACTTGAATATTTCCTGATGTTACTTGATACAAGTGTTTTCTTTGCTGCACATTTGAGTTTATTAAGTCAGTGCTCACAATGTTTTATATAGCAAATAACGACGTCAGTGGGTGGCCCTGTTAGTGAGAGGTAATCCTTTCGGGCCTCCCTTTGTAACCCAACTGAGCAACTAAATATTATATGTACACTTTTGATGATTTTGTTTTGATTTGGTTATAATAAAATATTTTCGTTCCTTCGTTCGTTCGTTTGTGTGTCTGTAGATGATAAGATATGTTTGTTGATGCTCGTCAAGATGAGTCGATCAGTCTCCTTCGTTGTCATTCGATTCCTTCCGGTCCTTCATCTTCTTCTTCTGAGCCAGTCTTCAAGGACGAGGTCCTATGGCCAAGAAATCCTTGAACTGAGGTACGACCTCACAGAAGAACCAAACATTGGAACTTACGTGGGAAACGTCGTCACTGACTCTGACCTTCGCTTCCTCTATTCCTCGGAAGTGCTGGAGATGCTCCAGCTGCGTTTCTTAAAGCCTAGCCACTCGTCGGTCTTCCTCCTCGATGGATCAACGGGGGTCGTACGCACTGCCAACCGCATCGACCGTGAGTCCATCTGTCCTGGGTTGGACTCGTGTGTCCTTCGAGTGGATGTTGCCATCCAACCTATCCAATTCTTCCGTATCATCCGTATCTTTATATCCATTGAAGACATCAACGACAATTCTCCTCGATTTGCCAGTCATGACGTCACTCTCGATGTCCTGGAAACGGTTGCCATAGGAACGGGGCTGGTCATCCCTGTTGCCTTTGACCCCGACAGTCGGCCTTTCTCGGTGCAGGGCTACGAGCTGCTCAGCCCCGTTGACTCCTTCGACCTGCGTCAGGTCAGAAGAGGAAATGAATCGGTTGAACTGCGTCTATTTATAGTTCGTTCACTCGACCGTGAATCCGTTCCACGCTACCACGTGACCGTGACGGCGACTGACGGCGGAAGTCCGCCCCGTTCCGGTTCGCTGAACGTCATAGTCAACGTCATCGACGTCAACGACAACAGTCCTGTCTTTGACGCTGAGTCCTACAGGGCGTCAATCGCAGAGAACTCTCCTCTCTTGACACCTGTCTTAAGGGTGCGCGCAGTAGACGATGACGCAGGACTCAACGGTCACGTGATCTACGAGATGACGTCACTGACGGCGACGTCATACGGACACCTGTTCGGAATTGAGAACGCGACAGGGCAGATCTACGTGAGAGGAGGAATAGACTTTGAGGAGAGAGAGGTCTTCGATCTGGTAGTTGTGGCCAAGGACCTTGGACCGGACTCTGTCCCAAGGACTGTTCCCGTCTTCATCCAGGTTGTTGACGAGAACGACAATGCACCGGAAATCAGTATCGACACTCTGTCGTCACTTCCGGGAATAGCGGAAATCGTCGAGTGCGGACCTGTTGGGATGTTCGTCGCTCACGTGACCGTCCTGGATCAAGACACCGGAAGTGAGAATGGACGCTTCAATTGCTCTATCGACGATCCTCGGTTCCAGCTGAGGAATGTGTACGAAACGGAGTTCCACATCCTCACTTCCGTTGTCCTTGACCGCGAGCTTCAGGCTGACTTCCGGTTGTCCATCATCTGCAGAGACTTTGGAAGAGAGACAAAGCAATCTGTGGCTGAGTTGAGCGTAAAGGTGACCGATGTCAATGACCATGACCCCGTCTTTCAGAGGTCAACCTACTACGGTGACCTCATCGAAAACAACTACATCGGAGCCATAGTCTTTCACGTAAATGCCTCTGACAGAGATGAAGGACTAAACGCCGAACTGCGCTACAGCATCGAAGGCCAGAGAGCCAATGCATTCCAAGTGGACCAGGCCTCAGGTGCAGTCAAGGCCGTCGTCTCCTTCGATCGAGAGGTCGTCCAGCAGGTTCACTTCCGAATCGTCGTCAGAGACTCTGGAACTCCTTCGAGGTCTGCCTCTGCTTCTGGTTTCGTGAGCATCGTAGACGTAAACGACGAAAGACCTCAGTTCATTCGAGAGGTATTCCACTTCCGAGTCGAAGAAAACGAGCTGATTGGAACGATCGTAGGGACAGCGAAGGCTGACGACAGGGACAGTGGACTCTACGCTCAGCTCACCTATGGCCTCCTCATGTCCAGCCCAACGTCCGAGATGTTCAGCATAGATGCCCGCACTGGACAGATAGCCACTGACCGTCCGCTGGACAGAGAGACCCACGCCATGCACTCTTTAGTCGTCATAGCAACGGATTCTGGATCGCCAGGCATGACGGGCACCTGCTCCGTGATCATACAGGTGACAGACAGAAACGACAACCGCCCTGAGTTCGATCCAACCCTTCGAACCAACAACACCTTCCACGTGTCCACGCATGCGCAGAGGGGTCACGTGGTGACGCGGGTCGTTGCTATGGACGCCGACGCCGGAAGCAACGCAACGATTTCGTACGAGATCTCGTCTGTTGGAGGCGGAACAACGGAAGTCTTCGCCATCGACCCTGACCTTGGAGTGGTCTTCGTCACTGAGACACTTCTCAACATGGACGGGGAATTCCATGAGCTGAAGGTCATCGCCAAGGACGGAGGGAATCCCTCGCTGACCAGCCTCGCTTTCATCTACATCGCTGTAAATAGCTCGGTGCCGATGACGTCATCGTCCGTCGATTCCGGTCTCAGCCAATCAACGTCAATCGTCGTCCGCTATAATCTGACAATCGTCATCGTTTTGTCCGTCATTTCCGGCATAATCACCATCTGCCTCATCACGGCCATCGTATTCATCCGCCGACAGGATGGCAAACAGAACCATCCATACGACTGTCGCTCTAGGGAGGAGGACGACGACTATGATGAGGAAGAGAGTCGTAGGATTATGACGTCATCGAATGGACGTCGTCACATCGCCACACCTGGCGACAAAAGGGTGAAACATATCGGACAGAAAGATGAGATCGCTTCATCAGTAAAGGTTGGCAGATGGTTGAAGAAGGTTGTTCTGTTTGAAAGACATTCCACTGCGATGATATGCTATGTCAAGAAAAGAAAGAGGAGGAAGAAGAGGAAGAGGAGGAAGAGCAGAGGAGGAGGAGGAGGAGGAAGAAGTAGAAATGAACACTAGAAAAAGAAGAAGTGGAAGAAGAGATGAGGAAGAGGAGGAAGTGGAATGGGAAGAAGAGAAGAGGAAGATGAGGAAGAATAGGAAGAAGAGGAGAAATAAGAAGATGAGGAATAAAAGATAGAAAACTATAAGGAAGAACAGGTGGAGAAAAAGGAGAAGGAAGAAGAGGAAGAAGAATTCTACAAGTCACAATGGAATCAAGTGTTTTGTAATTGTAACTGTACCTCAGGCATATATATCTCTGAGGTATATATATATATATATATATATATATATATATATCTTGACGACCATCAACAAACACATCTTATCATCTACAGACACACAAACGAACGAACGAACGAACGAAAATATTTTATTTGTACATATATATATATATATATATATATATATATATATATATGTAGGGATATATATATATATGCCTGAGGTACAGTTACAATTGTATATATATATATATTGCTATGTAGAGTTTTGTATGACGTGGTCTGTATCGTTTTCCTGTTTTTCTTCTGCAGGAGTCGTTGACCTTGACCTCTGGTGCCACTCCTATACTCAAACCATTCGATGGAGCGATCGCTGGCCAGCTACAGAGGCAGGAAGAGGTTGCCGTCGAAGGATGCACAGAGCAGGCGAAGAGTGGCGCCTCTTGCGTCGCCATAGCAACGCAGGTGGTTCGGTCACCTGTCGTCGTCAAGGCAACGAATGAGACAACGAGAAGGAGAGCAAACGACGAACGAGAGGTTACGAAACAATTGCTTAAGATGTCTAAAAGGCGCTACATAGATATTCAGAGTTATAGGCCTACAAAATCACGAACCCTACCAAACCACCTGGAAGAGTATTAGGAGGAAGAGCTGGAGATAGATGAGGAGGAGGGGAGGAGGCGGAGGAAGCTAGCAGATGTGGAATAGAGGCATGAGGATTGCGTGGAGGAGTATATGAGGATGATAGAGAGGATGGGAAATTGTGATTGAGGAGTTAGACGAGGAATAGAAAGGGAAGAGTTGGATGAGGGCGCATCAAAGACTTCAATCCTCTGTTATAATCATTTCTTCTTTTCCCTTCTTCTTCTTATCATCAATCATTTCATATCGTCTGCCACTAAGAACCAATTGGATAAACGCTGTTGATAATGCTTCTGCTGATGATGATGAGGAGCACGATTATTATTATTAAAAATCTTATTATTATCATTGTGATGCTTGTGATGGTGATGGCTACGGTGACGATGGTGATGATGATGATGATGATTATTATTATTATTATTACTACTACTACTAATACTACTACTACTCCACCTCTTACTCCACCTACTACTACTACTACTACTACTACACTACTACTACTACTACTACTACTACTACTACTACAACTTCCCCTACTACTAATATTGTTATCATTGTGATGATTGTGATGATGCTGTAGTTGAAGTGCGATCGTCTGGTAGACCTTCTGAAGGGAATAGCAACGGAGGAAGTCGACGCAATGACCTGTGACCATCAAAGTAAGACAATCAGTCACTTACTACCACCACCACCACAACCACCGCCACCAACAATAACAACAACAACAACACCATCACCACAACCACCAACGACAACAACAACAACACCATCACCACAACCACCACCACCACCAACAACAACAACAACAGCACCACAACCACCACAACCAACAACAACAACACCATCACCACAACCACCACAACCACCAACAACAACAACAACACCACCATCACCACAACCACCACAACCACCACAACCACTACAACCAACAACAACAACACCATCACCACAACCACCAACAAGAACAACAACAACACCATCACCACAACCACCACAACCAACAACAACAACACTATCACCACAACCACCACAACCACCACCACTAACAACAAAACAACACCATCACCACAACCACCACCAACAACAACACCATCACCACAATCACCAGTGTCATCGCCACCACAGCATCGTTCCAAGCCAGGCCACACTACAATACTGTCCATATTGAGCATCCAAGATAACATATCAGCGCCAAGTGTACAAGTGTTGCGTGTCTGCAAATTGGTAATCAGAGCCATCTGACTAAACTCATCTTTGTCGTCGTAGAATTTCCGGTTAATAGAAGACAACAGCCAGGTGCAGTAGTTGCAGCAGTTGTAGATAGAAGTCAGCCATGCATGACGATCGAAATTAATATTCTCAGGGAATCTCTGTTGATATTTTAAGGCATTTGACACTTCATAGCTGAGATTGGAGAATGTGAGGATACGATGGGAACTCTAAACCCCAACTCTAAACCTCAACTCTAAACCTCAACTCTAAACCTCAACTCTAAACCTCAACTTTAAACCTCAGCTCTAAACCTCAACTCTAAACCTCAACTTTAAACCTCAACTCTAAACCTCAACTCTAAACCTCAACTCTACCCTCTAAACTGGTTCCGGAGCTATTTACTTACATGTAATAGACACCAATATGTAATCTGCAATAGATTCTCGTCTAAGCTTATATGATCAAAACATATGGCGTCCCACAGGACTCAATTCTTGGACCACTGCTTTTTCATTAATCATTAACGACCTACCCAGTGTCTCTGGTCTGATACATTTCATCTATTGGAAGATAATCTAATCATAGATGTAAAACCGTTTTTTCAGTCCATTATTTGTCTTTGATTTGAATTGGATTTAAGATGAGATGAGATTAGTTGACGTTGCAGTAGTTGTATCGTTGTGTTTGTCCTATAGAGTTCATTCTGCAGGAGACATCATCATCATCAACGGAAGACCGTGATGGTCGAGGGTCCACGCTCCCATCTTCCTCTTTATCAGAGACGGATGAGATGTTGTTCCTTCCGGGGAGTCACCGTCCTATGACCCCTCTCCCTCCTCCCCTTCCTCCCACCACCAACTCCTCCTCGTCTTCTTCTCTCTCAAGACGCAAACATCGCGATGACAACCTCGCTGAGTCCTCAGTCGGTAGAAACGGCCTACTAAACATTCGTAACGCCACATTCAGCAGCTTCCGGTCGTACGAGAGGGGCACTTCCGGTGACAGAGGGCAGCAAAATGAACCAGTTCCGGAAGTGGTCAAATCCAAGACCTGTGTTGTCTCGTCAATGACCGCGAGGCCACCTGTGGCTCCTAAATTCCTTCCGCTGATCATGGCAGAGCCACAAGTGACTGCGAGGTCACCCGTGATCTCGCAGCACCACATCGTAACCTTGGGGGCGCCTATTGTGACCTCAGTGGCATCTGTTGTGATCTCAGGGGCACCTATTGTGACCGCTGGGGCACCTGTTGCGACTGCGGGCACGCTCAATGGATCGTCACCTAATTCGGATCGTGTGATTATTGTGGATGGTGGAACAATCTGTGATCGAATTGATCGAATTCTGCTGCATCACAAAAATATTCGATCATCGAATGTCTAAGGGAAACGGAGTTTGTCCCACGTGACTTTAGACCTTTTGGCTTCTCAAGGTGTCCTTCGGCATCAAATGCTAACAGGAGGAACTTCTATGACGCCTTTAGATGCGATGCCTTCTGCATTAGGCATCAGAAAGACGAATTATAAAAAAATAACAATTATTGCTCAGCTGGATCATTGTTAAGGCAGAGGGAAGAGGAAGGAATTGGTAGGAAGGGAAGAGGCCTTCAAGAAGGAATGAAGGATGGAATGTAGGAAGAAAGGAATTCTTTAAAAGGGAGGACCAGTGTAGCCAATCCTCATTTATTCCTCCTCTTACTCCTCTTCCTCCTCTTCCCTCTTCCTTCTCTTTGTCCTCCTCCTCTTACTCTCTTCCTTGTACTCTTGCAGCCTACTTCTTATCTTTTTCTTCCTCTCCTCTTTCTCCTCTCTCTTCTTCTCTTCCTCTTGTCATAAGTTGCTGCATAAATGACTACACCATTCTAAACCCTAGTGTTATAATTATCAATCAATCAAACAATCAACCAATCAAAAAAACAAACAATCTATCTATCAATCAATCAACATAAGTAGCCAAAATATGCCTGTACATGGCTTTCTTCAATTGTTCTTTCCAATTGACATTGCTGCTGCTGCTGCTGTTGTTGTTGTTACTACTTGAATGTGATGACGATGAAAGACGAAGACAATGGCGGCGATATGATCCTTTGATCTTAAGTCATTCTGTTGTTTTTACGTTGTTGTCTTCATCGGTTGTTCGTGCGAGTGCAACGGAAGAAATGGAGATGACATCTGAGGAGGTTGAAATAAATCGACAGATGGCGTTAGATGAGTCGTCGTTTGTCTTCTGCCATCTGGTGAATAGAAGGGGCGTCAATTGAACAGCTTCTATTCGTTGTCTGCTCTCTATTCACCAGATGGAGACAATCTTCTCAGATGAATATAATAATAATAATAGTAATAATAATAATAATAATAATAATAATAATAATAGTAATAGTAATAATAATAATAATAATAATAATAATAATAATAATAATAATAATAATAATAACAACAATAATAATATAATGACATCGTCTCTTCTCTTTACTTACACCCGTGTAGAGCACAATTAGCGTGAAATGACCTTCTTGTGTGTGTGTGTGTGTGTGTATTTGAGTGCGTGTGTGTGTTCTTGAGTGTGTGTATGGGTGTGAGTATGCGTGAGTGTGCGTGTGGAGGGGTGGTGGTGGTGAATGTTTGTCGTCTTCATCTTGCATCTGTATAAATAGTAAATCATTCTAGTCCTGGTTTTCATGGGACTCCAGTCCTTGAACTCAAATGTTTCTCGAGATAAAGAGACAGACAGTAATAAAACAGACAGACGAACAGAGAGACAGGGCAGACGAACAGACAGACAGACAGACGAACAGACAGACGAACAGACAGACGAACAGAGAGACAGACATGAAGACACTGCATATGCGTCGACTCTTTCGATAGCCTTCGATGGAAATGCACCAGAATAGAAGTTCGGTGAGTACAACGAACCCAAACGAATGGCCTTCCAACTTTAAATTTAAAGTAGAATTGCACCTTAATAGTTGTAAATTGATGACTAGAGAAGAAGCATAATATTAACCAGAGGTGTGACAAGGTTTTGAAAAGTGGGAGGCATAATTTCAAAAAGAATGCGTGAAGCCGCGAAAACATTTTTTGCCCCCCAATTTTTTAATTGGGGGGGTAATTGCCCCCCTCAGAAACTTGAAAATGGGAGGCACAAATTATCTTAGCAAAGGCCATCTTAAAGAGCCATTGGAGAAACATAAAAAAGAACCGATTTGGGGGCACATGAGGGGCACTGAGCACTAAAACTGGGGAGCATTGCCCCCCCCCCACAGTTTTGAAACTGGGAAGGGCTGGTGCCCCCTCTGTCTCCCTCCCCGCTTGCTACACACCTGATATTAACGAAAACGCAATTATACGAAACGTTGAAGGATCCCAGAGTTTGAAATGGGGATCAAACTTATTATACGGCAATGTTAAATGGGCCCTTTAAGAAATATTCCTCTGGTAAACAGCCAAACCTCCTGTAGGGTCCGTCTAACGCGGGAGGAGAGGTGAGACTACCGAAGTGGGGAAGGGAGAGGTTGGAAACATTCGCCCATAGACAAAAGGGTGGGCCTATTAACGACAGGGCAAAGACAAAGGATCAACGTCATGAGTTGAAACAAGAGCGGTGCATGAGTACACCGTTAGGTTGTCCATTATAAAAGGTCACCAGAGGTCGTTATGGGCGCTATTTAAATTTACTCATTAGGATTGGCTGTTTCAATTAATAGCTAACGCAGTTATGAAGAAGACAAGACTTATTTCAGATGAAGAGTTTTACACTTTTCATGAACTTCTCAGAATTGATTTCATCTTCAACGCTTCAATCATCCGTCCATCCATCTATTACGTACGCAACAAATCGGATTTTCTGACC
Organism: Bimastos eiseni; assembly: GCA_959347315.1. Classification (NCBI taxonomy): domain Eukaryota; kingdom Metazoa; phylum Annelida; class Clitellata; order Crassiclitellata; family Lumbricidae; genus Bimastos; species Bimastos eiseni. The sequence goes on along the minus strand of OY365814.1, from coordinate 35,082,913 downwards.
CACCCCTCCCCTGTAGCACCGCGTACATTTCGTGTACCCCTCCCCGTGCGTACGTACATCTGAGCTCTATCCCCGAGCCCCATTGCAAAAGATTAAATAGCTAAAGATAGTAGTTTATATCTTAACTATCCTCGTGGCCCGTTGTGTCCATAAGACATTCACTTTACGATGTACGTTGTTTCTCTTCGCGTTTAACAGCTTAAATTTGTTAAGTGCTGCGAGAAAATAAAACACTAACAACACTTGCATTTTGAAAAGTTTTAATGATACGTGAAATTGATGAAGCAAGAACATAGATTGTGATTAGGTTTGCAGTTCTAATTTTAATGTTCCGTTTTGTGGACGTCATAATTGCAGTTATATTTGAGTACGTACATATTTTCTGGACCCCCTCCCACCTCTATCGTAAGCACGCTTACGCAAAATCACCGAAATTCGAAGCCCTCCCTACCCTCGCTGCGTGCGTAACATGTGGAAGGCCCCTTATTGTATTTGCTAAAGAGCGACTCTGTGGTTGAGCGAAGGGCACCAGTTTATTCACTCTCTGTCTCTGTTTCTTTGACTCTGGTTTCTATGACAACAGGACTCGGAATTTTCCTTGACCAGCAGCTCCGGAAAACAGCCTTGACCTGATGCAGACAGACAGAGGGAGGCAGAGAAACAGACAGAAGGAGACATAGACAGTGGTGGAGAGACAGACAGAGGGAGACATAGACAGAGGCAGAGAGACAGACAGAGGGAGACATAGACAGTGGTGGAGAGACAGACAGAGGGAGACATAGACAGAGGCAGAGAGACAGACAGAGGGAGACATAGACAGTGGTGGAGAGACAGACAGAGGGAGACATAGACAGAGGCAGAGAGACAGACAGAGGGAGACATAGAGAGGCAGAGAAACAGACAGAGGGAGACAGAGACAGAGGCAGAGAGACAGACACAGGGAGACATAGACAGAAAGACAGACACAGGGAGACATAGACAGAGGCAGAGAGACAGACACAGGGAGACATAGACAGAGAGACAGACACAGGGAGACATAGACAGAGGCAGAGAGACAGACACAGGGAGACATCGACAGAGAGACAGACACAGGGAGACATAGACAGAGGCAGAGAGACAGACACAGGGAGACATAGACAGAGAGACAGACACAGGGAGACATAGTCAGAGGCAGAGAGACAGACACAGGGAGACATAGACAGAGAGACAGACACAGGGAGACATAGACAGAGAGACAGACACAGGGAGACATAGACAGAGGCAGAGAGACAGACACAGGGAGACATAGACAGAGAGACAGACACAGGGAGACATAGACAGAGGCAGAGAGACAGACACAGGGAGACATAGACAGAGAGACAGACACAGGGAGACATAGACAGAGGCAGAGAGACAGACACAGGGAGACATAGACAGAGAGACAGACACAGGGAGACATAGACAGAGGCAGAGAGACAGACACAGGGAGACATAGACAGAGAGACAGACACAGGGAGACATAGACAGAGGCAGAGAGACAGACACAGGGAGACATAGACAGGAAGACAGACACAGGGAGACACAGACAGAGGCAGAGAGACAGACAGAGAGAGACATAGACAGAGGCAGAGAGACAGACAGAGGAAGACATAGAGAGGCAGAGAAACAGACAGAGGGAGACATAGACAGAGAGAGACATAGACAGAAGCAGAGAGACAGAGACAGAGGAAGACGTAGAAACAGGCAGAAAGACAGATAATAGACTTCCGCGTGAATGGCTTGATATTATCGGCATCACAGAAGTTGAATATAAACGTTATACGTCGCATTAACTATACATTATTATTACGAATTATAACTAGCCTTATGGTCCATCATTGCAGGTTATACACGTGAGGGAATTGTCGAAATCCAAAGTACAAAATGTCTAAATATCGGAATCGGAATTAAATTGTGTGCTGAAAATAATGGCGTTCGCCTTGAAGTTCGCATGAGAACTTTGAAAAACAAATTTCTTATTTCCAGAATGTTCCGTTCGACAGACTCTTTTGGAAAACATAATTGCATTTCCGCTTAATATATAATAGTTTAGATTCTTTAGGCCGTGTTGAAACATTAACGTCTTGCTAAGAGTTATAATATGACAAAATGTAGAAATTGAATAATATTAATTAATTTTACTCTGATTAAATCAGGCCAAATTAGAGTCAAAATCGGTTCATGGGTCAAAACTTGTTTCTTTGTCCTATTTTGAGACCACTTCCGGATTAAGACATCGCCAGCGAAACGGTTCAATCGCGCAGTTTTTTACTTGTCCGATTACGTGTGTGTTTGTGTGTGTGTGTCTGTGTGTGTCTGTGTGTGTGTGTCTGTGTGTGTGTCTGTGTCTGTGTGTGTCTGTGTCTGTGTTTGTGTGTGTTTGTGTGTGTGTGTGTGTGTGTGTGTGTGTGTGTGTGTGTGTGTCTGTTCAATCTATCAACCTGGATGGCTGGTAGGGCGGTGTGTGTGTGCGTGCGGGTGTCGTCGTTCTTCTTCTTCTGCTTTTGTGTTCTTGATACTTGGCGGTGAGTTTACAAGCTGTTAAGTGGCTCAGTCAACAGACGCTTGCTAGTTCTGGTGGCAGTTGAAAGCAAACACCGGTCGGTCGCAGCCCTGTCTCCTCCAACGCCGCTCCACTCCTACCCGCACGGCCCCACCTCCTCTCGACCCACCCACCCGCCTGCCACCCACCCGCAGCCTCGCAAGGCCCGTGAGTGGCTCCCAGGTCGGTCGGTCAGTCGGGCGGTGGGTCTTTAAGCGGCGGCTGTGACGGCGGCGGCGTCGGCTCATAAAGCGGAAACATCAAAGGCTGATTTGATCTATGCGACGTTTATGACAAAGCGCCGTTGTAAAACAATTAAGCGTCCGCTCTTCTGTCTGTCTGCATGACCCCCTCCCTTCCTTCCTCCCTCCTTCCGTTGGTGTTGGTGCGTCTGTGCGTGTTACGGGCCAGTGGTGTCGAGCTGGTTGCGTGTGTGTGTGTCGCTGTGTGTGAATGTATCCTTTGAAGTCTGGCTGGAGACATCTTTAGAAGGAGGAAGAGGAGGACACCTTGACGCTGCCCTCATTTAGCGACTCTGGCTGCTGCTGCTGCTGCTGATGCTGGTGGTGCTCTGAAGACTGTGATGAAGATGTACACTTCTGCGGCGTTAGAGTTGGCTCCACAAATGTCGCTTTCGTCAACTACACTCTACGTAGAGAGACAGACACACACACGCTCTGACTGTCTGTCTATCTGTCTGTCTGTGTATTTGTCTCTATAACTCTTGGTAAGTGATCAACTTCCTTCTAGATTCTCTGAACCGTTGTCCTCTAAAACTCTGTTGTTCGCTGTTCGTTATTCGTCCTCAGTCACTGAATCGTTGTTGAGACTCAGCGGCGCATTAGAAGTTAGTCAGATTTAAGAGTCATCGCCTGTCTATGCTCTCACCTAATTACGACATTGATTTTCATACATTGGTCTAGATACCTAATAATATGAATATGAATAATGTATCTCTGGTTATATCTGCATAATAATACTATGTACTTATATTACAACGATTCAGTAGAATAGACGATCTCTGGTCTGGAATAGATATTATAAATGTTTCCATCGATTTCACACATTCTTAGAATTCCTCTTCAAATAAACACTTTGAATATTCATTCAGACTCATGAATAATTCATTAAGTGCATGCAGCGTTGATTGGCCTTAAGCCGATTTCAACAGCGTCTGAGACTGTACAAATATATACACATGGAATGTATGATAATTTACTCTCGAATGTTGTTCCAATCTGTCATTTCCAAAAATAGACTTTGTACGTAAACTTAATGCAACTTAACTTTTTATAGCGCCTCTATCGAACATTTCTTCATAATAAAAAATAATTGCAGCATATAAATAGCTATATATTATATGTACTCTTTGAAGTTAGATTCTCTCCTCTTAGTCCTCCTCCCAATCCTCCTCCTCAGCTGACGAATACGTCATCTATACGACTTGCGTATATTATCTCGTGCTTTTTCTGTGCGTCTGCACGGCGCTTCAACACTCTCTCTCCCTGTCTCTGTCACTCCTCCGCCTCTCCTTCTTATCTCTGGTTCTGTATCGATAGTCCGAAGGTTCAATAGTCCGGAGGTTCAATAGTCTCAAGGTTCAATAGTCCGAAGGTTCAATAATCCGAAGGTTCAATAGTCCGGAGATTCAATAGTCTCAAGGTTCAATAGTCCGAAGGTTCAATAGTCCGAAAGTTCAATAGTCCGAAGGTTCAATAGTCTCAAGGTTCAATAGTCCGAAAGTTCAATAGTCCGAAGGTTCAATAGTCCGAAGGTTCAATAGTCTCAAGGTTCAATAGTCCGAAGGTTCAATAGTCCGAAGGTTCAATAGTCCGAAGGTTCAATAGTCTCAAGGTTCAATAGTCCGAAGGTTCAATAGTCCGAAGGTTCAATAGTCTCAAGGTTCAATAGTCCGAAGGTTCAATAGTCCGAAGGTTCAATAGTCCGAAGGTTCAATAGTCCGAAGGTTCAATAGTCTCAAGGTTCAATAGTCCGAAGGTTCAATAGTCCGAAGGTTCAATAGTCCGAAGGTTCAATAGTCCGAAGGTTCAATAGTCCGAAGGTTCAATAGTCTCAAGGTTCAATAGTCCGAAGGTTCAATAGTCCGAAGGTTCAATAGTCCGAAGGTTCAATAGTCTCAAGGTTCAATAGTCCGAAGGTTCAATAGTCCGAAGGTTCAATAGTCCGAAGGTTCAATAGTCTCAAGGTTCAATAGTCCGAAGGTTCAATAGTCCGAAGGTTCAATAGTCTCAAGGTTCACTTGTCTGAAGGTTCAATAGTCTGAAGGTTCAATTGTCTGAAGGTTCAATAGTTCGAAGGTTCATTTGTCCGAAGGTTCAATAGTCCGAAGGTTCAATAGTCTGAAGGTTCAATTGTCTGAAGGTTCACTTGTCCGAAGGTTCAATAGTCTGAAGGTTCACTTGTCCGAAGGTTCAATAGTCTGAAGGTTCACTTGTCCGAAGGTTCAATAGTCCGAAGGTTCATTTATCCGAAGGTTCAATAGTCTGAAGGTTCAATAGTCCGAAGGTTCACTTGTCCGAAGGTTCAATAGTCTGAATGTTCAATTGTCCGAAGGTTCAATTGTCTGAGGGTTCGATAGTCCGAAGGTTCAATAGTCTGAAGGTTCAATAGTCCGAAGGTTCAATAATCCGAAGGTTCAATAATCCGACGGTTGATAGTCCGAAGGTTCGATAATCCGAAAAAATTCTAGTCCGAGTTTTTGCTTCGGATTATCGAACCCTATAGGCACTCCTGGGCTTACGCTAATCTTCTGACTTTCGAACCTTCGGAGTATCGAACCCTAGGCACTCTCGAGCTTACTCTAATCCTCGGTCTATCGAGTGGACACCTTATCTCTCGCTAATCTCGAAGATGCATGCGTAGTATTGTCTATTGTCTATTGTCTATTGTCTACCGGGCGCAGTCCCTCTCGTCGTCAGTCTCCCTCTTACGTTGGCTCTCTGTCTCTTTCTTCTGTACTCATCTCTATCTCTGTCTGTCTGTCTGTCTGTCTGTCTGTCTGTCTGTCTGTCTGTCTGTCTGTCTCTCTCTCAGTATGTCTCAGTCTTTTTTCTTCCGCAGTCCTCTCTCGGTCTGTCGGTCAATTCAATATTCCATTCAATATTCGTTTAACCGTAATCACCGTAATATTTATCAAGCTGACAAAGCGCATCTTAATTTACTGTGCGCCAAAGTCAGACACCCAGAGTTCTTCTATAGTTTCCCCTTAGTTCAAAACATATCTCGATTAAAGAGGAGGCGAGGCATGAAGTTGCGGTCGTCCTTGCGTCGCAAGGTCATGGTCATATAATTCATGCCATAGACCTGTGGCCGCAAGTTGTACTTGCTAGAGGTGCAGGCAACTGTTTCCTCAGGATATGACAGGGTTATATCAATTGACCCTAAACAATCGCCCATGGCATCCATCTGCTTCCTTATATATCCAGATTCTCCCATGCAGTCGGTGATGTTGAGGAAGGAAGATATCCATGCTCATGGATATCTGTCTCTGTCTCCGTATCTGTCTCTCCTTCTCTCTCTCTCTGTCTTTCACTGTTGTATTTATCTCTCTCGGCATATATATATTTATATTATATATATGCAGAGAGAAAGAAATATATATATTGTTATGGTCTCGCTCTAGACTGAAGGTGTACTCACAGAAGAGGTTCGGAAGGAAGATTAATTATAATATAAGCAAAGGAAGTTGAAGGTGCGAGCACAGGCTGTTGTTACGAAGTCTCACCTTTGGTTATGCAATATCACCCGTCGAGGTGCATTTCTAGCGTATTTCTTCAAGTTCGTTGGTTCGTGTTGCTTTTGGTTGAAGTTTGTGTTTGAAGTCTCTTCGTGTGAGGAGAAAGAAGTCTGTTTCTTTTGGAAAGGTATATACTCGTTTTTACTTTTTAATTGTTTGGAAATAAAAGCCAAATTAATATCGTATTCCTAGTGGGTCTTGTAACTATAGAACTTCGGACCTTTCTTGATCAATATATATATAATATATATATACATTATATATGTATATATATGTATATATATATGTAATATTATATATGTATTATATATATGTATAATATATGTATATATATGTATATATATGTATATATATATGTATATATATGTATATATATATGTATATATATGTATATATATATGTATAATATATGTATTATATATATATATATATGTAATATATATGTATATATATGTATTATATAGTATATGTATATATATGTATATATATGTATATATATGTATATATATATATATATATGTATATATATGTATAATATATATGTATATATATGTATATATATATGTATAATATATGTATTATATATATATGTATATTATATATGTATATATATGTATATATATGTATATATATATGATATATATATATGATATATATATATATGTATATATATATATATGTATATATATATCATGAGTAAGAAACAACGAATCGTTCAATTCAGAAAACGTAACAAGTTAATAACAACAACAAATCGACGACGAAGAAAAAGAAGAAGAATTCTGATCTTCGTCGATCAATGATCAAGATTTGATTTCAAGTCTAAACACACACATAGAAGCAAAGACACAGACAGATACAGACAGATACAGACAGACACGATTGTAATTCCAACATTTATCAAGACAAGCATCTCAGTAGAAATAAATAAACATTGTCACTATTCGACACTATAGATATAGAAGGAGAAAAGAGAGAAGGAAGGGAATAGGAAGAAGGAGGAGGAGGAAGGAGGAGGAAGAGGAAGGAGGAGGAGGAGGAGGAGGAGGAAGGAGATAGTATATGCAGTGTATCTAATGCATGTCTATGTAGTAATTGACCAAAATATGTTAAACACAGAATATACAATCTGAGAAATCTAACATCTTCGATCCTCAATCAAGTGATTTGTTTTCCTTGTATATTAAATATATATTAACTATATATATTATATATATTATACTTATCAGTTGAGTTAGAGTTTGACCATCTCGTAAATATAAAACACTTCATCTCATCTAATTCCATTTCTCAGTAAGTTTTCCATCTGTTATAAGAGATTAGATGTCAAACGACGTCTTCACATTCTTCGAAAGATCTTAAAATAGATAATGACACAAAGCAGAAAATTGAGATGTCATAATAGACAGATTCGATGACGGTTCATATTATATATATATATATATATATATATATATATATATATAGGTCTTTACATATATAATATATATATACAAAAGAATATATATATATGTATATATATATATATATAACATATAAATGTGCACACTGTACTACCTATTTTCATGTATACATATCTAAATATATTTATACATACATAGGTCTATATAGACGTCATTTGACAGAATATTATATTGTATATACAAGACAGGTCTTCACCTTATGTTCTCATTCTATTGTTTCGTCAACCGTTCACATGAATTTCCATAAACAAACGCTATATAATTAGTTCCTGTCTATTACTTAACAAAGAATCTAATTTCGTATATTACAACGATTCAGTAGAATAGACGATCTCTGGTCTGGAATAGATATTATAAATATTTCCATCGATTTAACACATTCTTAGAATTCCTTTTCAAATAAACACTTTGAATATTCATTCAGACTCTGCGCTCAGCTCATGAATAATTCATTAAGTGCCTGCAGCGTTGATTGGCCTTACACCGATTTCAACAGCATCTGAGACTATACAAATATATATATATATATACACACACACACACACGAAGACGACGATCTCATGAATATTCACGAAGCGCATGTCAATCATTCCACTTTTTACAGATAAATAGTGCGGAAGAAACACCTGAAGGGGTGGAGGTCTGTCTCAGTTCGCCTGCGCCGTACTCAGCTCATGATAATTCAAACAGCTGCTGAATATTCATGAAGCTTGGCCATAGATTGCTGAGTATGCGGGCAGCCTTTGGACGTGAGATCGGCCACAACAGACGTCTAAGATCTTACTTACTTATTTCGGCCGGCGTCACATGCGCATTGACCCTCAGCAGATCGGGATGACGTCATAATCCACCGTTGCCATTGGCAACGGACGGTCGAGCGATCGTGTCTACGTAATTCGCCTCTAGTTTGACGGTGGTATCGTCGTTGCTCCGCATCCCCATCAACTCCTGCTTCAGTACCAGAGACGATGATGATGACGAAGACGACAACGATGACGACGACGGTGATGATGAGAGCAGGCTGGTGTTGTTTTTGTGTGTCGTTGGCAGCAGCCGCGGATGGAGAAGATGACGTCTTTTGTGGATGCGGTGGGTTGCTGATGGGGGTGATGGTGGTTGGCATGGTGATGGTTGATGTCTGTTCTCTTGCGCTTCTGTTTGCGGTCTTTGGCTCTGCGATTCTGAAACCAGATCTTAACCTGACGATCGGAAAGACCAATGGCCACAGCCAATTCAGCCTTACGTTGAATCGTTATGTATTGATTGTAAAGAAACTCCTCTCTCCAGTTCCACCTTCTGAAGCTCAGTGTAGACGATTCGGTATTTATCCTTTGTTCGCGTCTTACCTTCACAACGGAAACAAACCAACAACAACAGCAATATCATAATCGTCATCATCATTATTATCACCCACTATCATCATCATCCTCAGTGGCAGTTTCATAAGCAGTTCAGGTAGAAGAAAAAGAGGAAGATGGTGATGATGATTAAAGGATTAGGTAAAACTGGCCATAATATCTATTAATTGTTTATTTTTATTCAAAATATTACTTTTTAAAGAGAAATCTGCAAAATTCTAGAAGTCGTTTTGGTTCCTCGTCCATTCATGATTCTGACATGCGCTATATAAATGTAACGAAAGGATTTGCACTACATGTATCATACATACGTATATACCATACTAAAAAGTTGTTTTGATTGCTGTTGTAGTTTTGGATCTGATTGGGTTGAGAGAGAAACCTAGACACAGAGACAGAGACAGACAGAGACAGACAGAGACAGACAGAGACAGACAGAGACAGGACAGAGACAGAGACAGACAGAGACAGACAGAAACAGACAGAAACAGACAGAGACAGACAGAGACAGACAGAGACCGAGGATGCGCGATGGTCGTTCGATGGGATATCAACAATAATGATAGAGAGAAACCTGAAAACAGTTTTTCACGCAACTCTTTAAATGCATGTCGTCGCTCGTCTGTGTGCATGTATGTGTGTGTTTGTCTGTGTGTACGTCTGATTGTCTGTGTGCATGTGTCTGGGTGTTTCTTAGTGTATGTGTTGTGTCTGTTCAATATGCAAATAGGTTTCCGTAGGACTGAGTCTTTCAACTTCTGTCCAATTGTATATCGATCCCTTTAATTTCAGTTTAATTGTGAGGGAGGAGAAGGAGGTGA